>CM060968.1:61710606-62030606 GCA_030765045.1 Tenodera sinensis
ATCCCGATAACACATGAACAAACTAAAACAATTGAAGATCTATATCATTGCTCACTAGGACAATGATTCACAATTTTAGGGGACGTTTTCTGCCACCACTATAAACACAAATTTTAACTACTTTAGGAGGCATCTTCTAAACAATATCGCCTCACTATTTTAGCTGATGCCCTTTTTTCCTGCCTATTTTAGCTATTCATAGTGCCTTTTTCCTGCCTATTTAATCATTTATAATGCCTAAACTTCCGGCCTCTGTTAATAATAAAGCTGGTTGTGAGCAAAGGCGCGTTAACCGCGGAGTCGCAACATATAAGAGCTTCATAAGAGCCATTGTGCCTTAATAACGTGAAAACTCCTATAGCCATATGCGTAGGCATATTTATGAAATAGTCCTTAAACTTTCGGCGTTTAGTAATAGGATCATCAACCACATCCCCATTTAGGTTTAATTTTATATATTTATGTAAACCAGTATATCTTCTAGCTTCAATTATTACACTCCATGCTGTTTTGCTGCCTTTTTTGACTTCCGCATCTTCTCTCTATATGCATCGAGGCATGGGTAGGCCGTCAAGCCATAGTGAGCTGCAATGAAATTACAGGATTCTGTGGTTTTGAAATTTAACTAAAGGTTAGGTTTACTAAGGTTAGTGTTCTATACAAACTGGATTCATGTAACGGGTACAGTAGAACCCCGCTATAGTTAAATGTTCTGTGGCTTACCCGAGGTAAAGGGAGCCGTTTCGAATGGCAAATTTTTTTCGGATAATCGACAAATAAGCAGCGGAAGAAAGTAATTGCATTTCACATGTATGTAATTATGTGTTGTTAGGAATTGCACGGGTTTCAGTGGAAAGAAATGAGAGGATTTCCATCTTTATCACTATTTATTCTCTCTCACACACACACACACACACACACACACACACACACACACACACACACACACACACACACACACACACACACACACACACACACACACACACACACACACACACACACACTGCAACGAAAGAAAAATTAATCATGGGCTAGTGTGGAAAAGTCTCTAACAGATATCGCATGAATCCTCGACCTCAAAAGGGGACTGCTATTCAGAATTTAACCGCTGGCACATCAGTCCTCAACATGGGTAATAAAAAGTTTCTACTGTATACAGCTTAAAGCATTACATATTTGTAAAGACTTCTTCATCTGATGACCCTGCCCTTATGCAGGACTTACAAGCCAGTGCCTGAGGTCAGACACCTGTCGGGGAGCAGAAGGATCTATGGACTTGACACAGGACCCTCTGGATAACGAACCTGACACTGGCATCCCAGTTGTACAAAAATGGCGCCGGCAGTTGGTGGTGATTTCTGAGGTGTTTCCACACGCTATCCTTAGTATTGTTTCCTATGCCTTTGAATTATTGTTTGTTATAATAATTCCTATGTAAGTTTGTCTTCATATTAGCAAAGCGAGTGTTTAAAAACTTTTATTTGGGCAGTATAGGGAACGGGAATAAATCTAATAACATGTTGACTGTGCCGTGTGCTCTCCGCGTGTTTATGTTTGTGCTCCATCTAAGAATACGGCTACGTTAGCCGTATAGTGTGGTTAATTGATCTGTTTGCAAGTACAATTTGTGTCACGATTACAGTGGTGAGAGGTTGTTGAAAAAAAAAAACCTCTTCCAGTAGTGTATGTTATTGTTGCCATTCTACAACCTAAACTCAAACATCACAATACCTCCGTAACTGTTGCGTTCCCGGATGCAAATTAAAAATTAGAAACTTTCAGTTAAAACAAAAGATAAATTGCAACGTAAAGCTTGTAAATTCAGTATTTAATTACTATAAATTGGCAGCGTTATATGTGTTAGTTGCCGTTGTATATATTACATAGTGAATAGTGTGAATAGTGAAAGACAAATTCGAGTGAACTCAATTAGTGACAGCTGCAACACCAACAGTTTGTTTCAATTAGTATGGTGCTTGTATTTATACATTATCTTCCGTCTTTGTAATTTAAATGTGTAGCTGTTGTTTAGAGGAAATGTGTTATGTTGCTGCATGTAAAACTGTAGACTATAGCAAAGTTGCTTTACAATGCTGATTTAAGGTTACGTATTTCATATATTTCATTTACAGTGCTATTTTAGGGTTATTATTTTTAATATGTATTTCATCTGCTTTTGGGATTCCCCTTGTAAAATGAAGTGTCATGAAGTGCTGACTAATATATTGTTGCAAACTGAGTAATCATAAGTTTTCAGTAAAAGTAAAAGCAAAATTCCACCCTAAAGCTTTTCAATTAAGTAGGTAGTTAATTATTCTAAATAGCAGCATTTGTATATCAGCCATCCAGTATATGTTTTGTGTAGGTATATAACATCATGTACATAGTGCAAGTGTGAAAAACAGTGTAAACAATGATTAATAATTCTGAATCAACTCAATGTCAACATTTCTTTCTTATTTAAGCTACATACTGCTTGCAGTTTTGTCCATCTTCTTTGTAATTTGAGTGTGTAATGCAGTTACATAATGGCATGTAAAACTGTAGATTGCATGAATGTTATTTAAGGTTATATATTTAATTGCCCATAGGTTATCGTTTAATATTAAATGTAATTCTTTTTTGTTTACTTGAGGTTATGTTTAAGACAGTGTTTTTGTGTTTAACACAGCCCATATTCACAAAATAGGCGTGTTATTACATCACATTTTTATTTTACTGCGTTGAAATCGTAGCCTGTAGACGAGTTGTTTATAAGTAGGTCCCACCACATAAAGCGCCATCTTGAATCCCAGTGTCAGGTCCGGTATCTAGAAGGCCCTGCCCACAGCCCTGCCTGACAGTGAAGACCTGGAACCGGATGGTCAGCCAAGCACCAGGTATGAGAGTGAAGAAGAGGATGATATGAAATGCAGACGAAATGAATGAATGGAAAGGTGATGACGAAGCAATTGGTAGAATGAGTGACTAGGAAACCGAAGAATCCGGAGAAAACCCGCCCAGACACTGCTTCGGCCACCACGAATACCACACACATACTTAGGATCGAACCCGGGCTGCCTAGGTTGTAGGCAAACGGTCTGCCCACTCGGCCGCGGTGCCGCATTCATAAAATATATAATATTTTTTTCTAAACTGTGTATCTTTTATAACCCTTGGTCAGCGTTTGATAAGCATATCTATTGGTGTTACACAAAACGCAAGGAAGTCTAAAACAAAGATTTATGTTATTGATAGCGCAGTAATTCAATATTTTTCGTTGAGATCTGAATACGACTTTCAATATTTCTTAAAATGTGGGGTAAGGACGGCTTTAAGGGCGCGCAATACCAAGTACAACCGAAATTTAGAATTGGAGCAATAGAGTAATGCCAACTACGCTAGCAATTGGTCAATGCGAGTTTGAGTATCACGTATTTCATCGTTCATTCTTTCTTACATTTTCTTTCTTTTGTTTCTATCTTCTTTACCTTTACCTTTTTTTTCTCTCTGTCTCTTTGGTTAAGCACTGTATTACTGTATATCAGCAACCGGACATTTGTCACCTCTAACATGGGTATTCTCGCGGAATACCCAGAATGGTTGGATTGGCAACTTTCACTGCACATGCGTAGTACAAACAAAATGGAGTAATTTGCCAACATATTGCGATTATTCGATTATTTAAGAGTTAAAGTGGATTAGAGTCTTCTTAAGCATTCACATTTTGTCTTAAAGCCACTTATATGATTTTACCTTCCCTAAGTTACTAGTTTTTATCGCATTAACCAAAAGGCAAGTATGGAAAATACAAAGAGAGTACAGGTAAACATATGTATTTATGGTAAACTACAACGAGCATTACCGTCATATTTTCCAAACTAGCGAGCGAGTAAATTTTGGGCTGACTGCTAGGTTAGATATTACAACACTTAAATCTTAGTCCTGTACACAACATTATTTTTCTTCTAAAATGTTATCTTAGAGTTTCCATGAGAAAGAGAGAGAGAGTGAGAAACAGAGAGAGTCTTATGTCAAGGAAAGAGTATGAAGCCTCAAGCCTGATAAAGAGGCCTCTGAGCACAATTAAGAGGTCTTCCACGCCCATCATAGACAGGGACGCTGATAACCACGGCAGTTAAAGAGATCTAAAAAAAATCCCCAATGGACTCACTAATTCAACTTCAGAGAGCGCTCACTTTTATGGCCATTGAAAGTTTCAAGGATATTCTAGTTATTTGGCAATTGAGCTTCCGGTGTTTACTCTGGGCAAGTGCATTTGCTTATGTGT
Organism: Tenodera sinensis; assembly: GCA_030765045.1. Lineage (NCBI taxonomy): Eukaryota > Metazoa > Arthropoda > Insecta > Mantodea > Mantidae > Tenodera > Tenodera sinensis. The sequence continues at coordinate 61,714,880 of CM060968.1, forward strand.
TTAACGTTCTCCCAATAGCTACTGCGTCACCATCCGTGTTTTTCCTTAAGGACTTTAAGGGTATATCTTGTCGTTACTTTCTTAATTTAACTTCTTTTGTTTTGGCAGGCACTTTACATATATCATGTTTCATTGTTGTACCTGATTCTCTGCAAGCCATAACTACTCATTCACTGAACCTCAAGTTCTGATCCTTATTTTAAGTGTACTTAACATATTTACTATTTTCTTTGTTATTATTGTTTTGCCCAAATATTAATATTGTCCTTATTGTTGTTTTATCTTTGTTTGTCCAAGCAGCTATGATATATTCTTTAAACATGGGCAATAACGCAAAATAGGCTTTAATTGTTTATTCAATCTATTTTCATTTCTCGAATTTCAATACTATTATGATTGATTATTTTACTTAAATATAACTCTTCAGCCACATTTATTCCTATTTGACTTTATTGTTGTATATTATTATTATTCATATTATTCCTACAGGTTTGTATTGACTTTTTAGTTTTCTCTGTGTTTACTTGTAGGTCAGTTTCATTCAAGCTGTCTTGAACACCTTGGAAAGCTTTAGTTAGATCCCTTTTTGTCTTTGCCATTATGTTTATATAATATATAAATAATGAATAGTAGGTTAACTTAATTTTAAACAATTCATTTTGCATTGTGTCTGCAGCAATAGATGCACTTCCATAGATTCTCATACTGCAATCACCAGAAAAGTATGCAAATACAAATTACTCAATTCAGTTGGATAGGTATGGCAACTTTATATTACACTGGCCTGCAAATTTAAACTTTTTTTTCTGTGGCACGGGGTTAATCAGCTCTCTAAACCTAATTTTGGTATACTGAATTCAAATCTACTTTCCAGTTTTTATACCACACGATTTTCTTGCCATAAAGAAAGGAAATATGTAATTTTAGAGTTTCTTTCTAGTTTTTAAGTATGATTTAAAATGCGTGAAATCATTCAAACAAACAATCTCAATTCCATAGATACAACAGTGTACACCAAACTAAATGCTGAGTTGACTTGTGTTTATGGTCCTGACAAATGCAGAAAATGCAATTTTAAACTCATATTGCATCTGAGTGCTTTTAACTTTTGACCATTGTTTTAACAATGAGTTCATATTGGTCATCTTTAACATTATCTAACAACTTGTTTATAATTTCACTGAATGAGTCCCAAGCTTGAACCTCTCTATGTCTGTCATGATATTTCTAAAATGAACATCCTTCATGAGTTTGCAAATCTATGGAGTGTTAAAAATGTCTTCTTTTGCTTTTGATTCAGACAACATTGGAAACTTCTGAATAAGATATTGGAAACAACAACCACTTTTGTTCAAAGCATTTACAAATTACTTCATTATCCCTAATTTGACATGCAGTGGGGCTAACAAAACCTTCTGTGAGTCAATCAGTGGGTGCTTTATTACATTTTTTGTCCCTGGCATTAAATCTTTTCTTTTTGGCCAATTTAGTTTCACCCCAGTGTCTCTCTCTGTCTCTGGAGTCCCATTCGTACAATAAGCATGGAAATTTTGTGTACCCTGCTTGTGGATCAATAAATACTGCACACCTTAAGATCACAACATATGAACCACTTGTGTTCATTATATTTAACATTTTCCAGGACAATATACAAATTTTGGAATGTTTCTGTAAGGGATGTAGAGTGAGCTATTGGAACCGAAGCAAACATATTGCTGTTGTGTGGCAGAACACCTTTCAGACTTCTCTTCCTTATAAAAATTAAATGATTTGGTACATGATTTCGGTCTTACCAAAGAAAAAGGAGCTTTTAGGTTCAAGGCTGAAAAAGACAATCTTTTAGCACCTGGAACAACACTATTGGTACAGACATTGAGAAAAAGAGTTCAACAAATATTATGCAAAAAGGGTCAATAGTCAATAAACTGATGCCAATCTTTTGCTTACTAAGCTGTTTGAAGACTTCTTATCAAGTTAGGCATACCACAACAATACAGTAATTCTCCCGTACCAAATCATTTAATTTTGATTGACTAATGGATTTGGATTGTTATCTTCTAATTCTGGGAACTACTTTATTTAATCTTCTATACTCAAAGTATCAGTGCTACTTTCTGGCAATATGGTAGTTGGTGATGAGATAGAAACTTCAGGTCTATGGGGCACAGGCCTAATTGCTGATGACCAGTTTGAATATATAATGCCCACCTTGATTTCCCTATCGAATCCAGATATATTACACAAACAAAAATAACAGTCATTAATATGGTTTTGATGTTTGCGCCATACCATAGTAACACCAAAGGGCATAGATGAATGAACTCCATTGTACCATTGTCATAGATTTTCTACACAACTTTTACACAAAATATGAGAGCAAAATTCTTAACATTCTCGAATTGATTGCTTTCCACTGTTTCACTTTTGTTTCCATTGCTCTTGATACTATTATTCCTATCCCCTCCTTGACTCTAGAGCCCTTGTCTACACCTGCATATCTTAGCGTGTACCCTCTATCTAGTAGTACTTCTCCATTACCTTTCTTTTTTGTCTCACTCAATCCCAATATTTCTAGCTTATAGGTTACCATCTCCTCCACTATTTCAACTTCTTTGTCAGCCAGGGAAGTTATATTCCATGTCCATAGTCTCATTTTCCTTTTCATTCCAGGTCCTCTTTGTGTAATCTGTCTGGCTCTTCCTTCTATACTCTGAATAATTGATGCTCACTCAGCTAGGTTATTAGCCAAATGCTGAGCTAGCCTGGTGGAAGGGCTGCCTCCTTAAGACCTCCAGGCCCGTCTGATTTGTTTAGGGTTTACTCCCCTAGCCTTTGGAGAACCAACTCCCTATGCTACAAGGTAGCAGCAAACCAGAGCCTCTTCTGCCAGTTTTCGAGATTACTGATGGGCCTTCTTGGTTACCATAGCAGTCCTAGGGTGCACATGATCCCCACCGTACTTCACCCCATCAGTCACTCCCCTATTTCCTGTTGTCCACCCCTCAGGACAAGGACCACAGAGGTTGGATTTTGAGGGACATATTAGTGTACAAACTTTCAGTTTTGTATTGAATCAGAACTGTTCAAAATGTGTACATAATACACCAAAACTATTATTAGTTTCAAAATCAGAGCATCCGAATTGACCATTATGATGTAAAATATTCCATGCCACAAAATCTTCGCAGGCCGGTGTTATTAGCAATTGCATATATGCTACGTCAGGAATGAAGTGGGGATGTTCCAGAGCAACGCTTAACACAGCATACAATGTATATATCAAACCATTATTTACTTACTGCAGCGAAGTTCTTGTAACAGCAAACACAAAAAAAAAAAATTCAAATCTTTCAAAACCAAAGTCTGAGATTAATTACAGGTGCTATCAAAACCACACCAATAGCAGCTATGGAAATACTAACCAACCAATACCCCATTGAATATGAAATACAAAAAGCGGCTCTTATTCAACACAAAAAGTTGATCAGACTCCCATTCAATACATGGCACAAGAGAAATTTTACACATACACTAAAGCTCAGGAGAGCTTTCTTTCCAAAATTCAGGACATCAAGAAGGATGTACACCTTCCTAATTCAAAGGAAAACTTCATATCTAAAGTCAATCCAATACATACATTAGACATCACATATTATTTACACCTGACAGAAGAAGTTAAAAAAAGTGATACTCCAACTAGTGTTCTAAAATTATTGGCATTAGAGACAATCCATATTAGATTTCCAGAACATGAGTGGCTCCATATTTATACTGATGGATCATTGATATCAAACCAAGATGGAGCAGGTGCTGGAGTCACATGTCACCTCTTTTCCTATTGCAAATCTTTAAGTTATGGAACTACAAACTTTGATGGAGAAATTGAAGCAATTCGAATGGCCCTACAAAATCTTTTGTACAGAATTTCACATTTTCAGCAAGCAGTTATTCTCTCAGATTCCAGGGCAGCAATTATAGCAATTACTTCCAAGTTGTCACCAAAAAACCAAACTATTATAGAATGTTGGAAGATGCTTAGCCATCTAACAGCACTTCAAAAACACCTAGTCTTCCAATGGATACCGGCTCACTGTGGACTGAGTGGTAATGAGAAAGCTGATTTTCTTGCAAAAAAGGGTACCAGCGGTGTACAAAAATCTATAGTTAATCTACCATTTTATGCAGCTAAAAGATTAGCCAACTCTGAATTCAAAAAAATTGTTGCAAAATATTACTATGAAAAATCAAAGAATAAAAGATGGGAACTACCAAACATCCAAACAGTGATTCCTGAGTATCCTCGAAAAACAGCAGTTGCAACCTTCAGGTTGATTACAGGACATGATTGTCTGGCAAAACATTTAAACAGAATTGGGATATATTCTTCACCACTCTGTCCTCTATGTGATCTGCAAGAGGAAATGGATCGAGACCACCTTCAAATATGCCCGGCCACTTCTAATGCCCCATCCACCAGTGAAAAATATTGGAGAGCAAGAGGATTAATGACTTCATTGTCAGAAATCCAGCATTAGCTAACAACAACATATATGCTACGTCTGTACTTTTCATTGTGAATGGGGCATTACATATTATATTTCTCTTTACAACTATAACAATAAAATTAAATCAAGATGTCCATTTATCATTAAAACATCAAGCTTTGTTCCATAGCTCTCAAAAGAAGGCAAGCTAAATTCTAGCACCTTAAATATATGTAAGCACATACTTTTTGCCTAGACTATTGTAAAGCAGAATTTTATTGTTTGTAGAATAAAATTTTAAAAATCTAATAATGTTATACATAACCTTATCTACATGCTCTTACAAAACTCTTCTTACAAATGTTTATTTTTCTATTTACTTACTGTTAATCAACATAAACATTTGCAAAAATGTTTCTTTACACTTTTCATTGCAGGTACAAAAGGATACAAAAAGCTCCAGCAATAGTTAAATGTTCATCAAGTGGGCCAATATATGATGGCTTTGAGATTTCATATCTTTTTAAAAGACATGACGAGAAATAAGTTGTGCCCTAGCACTTCAAAAACCATCGAAGTATTGCAAAATTCAAATGAACAGCAGCAGTATAAATAGTTAATGCCACAAAATAACTTTGACATTGTGTTTTAATAAAATCTATAATCTTTAAGGTAAATTCCTTGTCTAAAGGTAAATTCTTGTCTAAAATACCACCAAAATAAAGAGTGGTTCACAGAACCATCAACATATGCATCTCATTAATTATCTTATTAAGCAGGAAAATGCCCTAAAAAAATCTGATGTGTTGCACTCACATTACTTTCTCTACTTTTGTACTAACCATTCTAACAAACTCTTATTCCTATATCTCCATGTTAGTTAAGATAAACATTCATACAAATTATCTTACTGCTTATGTCCTTGTAGGTGCAAGGGGGATATTAGAATACAGAAGGCTTTGTGCGACAGTCAAATCTTTTTGACCTTTGAGATTCCGTTCTCTTTGCACGATTAACATATTAAAAATTAACAACGTTGTTGCATTTCGCTAAAGTTCTAAGTTTTCCAAAACTCACACACATAACAAGGAGTATCTCCGAAATGGTTCACCCTACAAGAAAATTTATTGAGACATAAATTGTGTATTTTACAAAGATCTACATTTTTTGTATAGTATGATTTGGTCTATTTCTAACGGTTTACGACTTATGCAAAAGTCATCCAGAGTAAATACGACTACAGGGGCTATAGCCAGAAAATTCAAGATATACATTTCATTTGTCATAAAAATATCTCAAACATATGGCATTTTAATCAAAATCGTTAGAGCCATTTTCAAGAAAATTAAAATTTTTGAAAAATTTTCCATGTAAAGGGTAGTTTAGGGTGGGGCTATTTTCTTCAAAATCTTCGTCTCACATCCTTGAATGACATTAAACTTAAATACCAACTTTGGTTTTTAACCTAATTTTCGTTTTTGAGTTATGCTGTCCACAGACTGACAGACTGACAGACAGACTGACACACACACACACACTGACCTTTTTCTAAAAATGCTTTTTTTGGATTCAGGGTGCCTCAAAACATATATTTCTGGTGAAATCTCGATATCGAATTTTTGGGTGGAATACAATACTTCCCCTACTTCCCAGTAGAGAAAGTAAAAATGGAAAGTTAGTGAAAATTGTTAAGAATAAAGAAAGAAATTAAAAATGTCTTAATGCATCTTACCTCATATGATTTTCTCTAATTCTTGATAAAGAATGACACGATCAAGGTCTATGTCACACATAGTGGTACCCTATTGTTTAATAACTTGAATTTAAAATGCATGGCACCGTGGGTGAGTGGTTAGACTGTTTCCTTATCACTAAGACACCCCAGATTCACTCCCAGGGACCCACATGTGGTGTTCATGGTGGACAATGTGGCATGCAGGCGGGTTTTCTCCAGGTTCTCTGGTTTCCCCTGCGTCCCATTCCATCAACTGCTCCATCATCACCTTTCCAAACTTCGTACGAGAATCCGATACAAACATTAGACATCACATATTATTTACACCTGACAGAAGAAGTTAAGAAAAGTGATACTCCAACTAGTGTTCTAAAATTATTGGCATTAGAGACAATCAATACTAGATTTCCAGAACATGAATGGCTCCATATTTATACTGATGGATCACTGATAACAAAATGAGATGGAGCAGGGGCTGGAGTCACATGTCACCTCTTTTGCTATTACAAATCTTTAAGTTATGGAACTACAAACTTTGATGGAGGAATTGAAGCAATTCGAATGGCCCTTGAAAATCTTTTGTATAGAATTTCACATTTTCATCAAGCAATTATTCTCTCAGATTCCAGGGCGGCAATTATAGCAACTACCTCCAAGTTGTCACCAAAAAAACCAAACTATTATAGAATAAGAGGTGGAATCAGGATTGAAAAATTCAATGGCAGAGCCGAGATTTGAACCACGGATCTCCCCACTTATTGAGCGGTTGCTCTAACCATTAAGCTACCATGGCCAACTTGCCAGCATGACATTAAATTCCCCAACTGATTTGTACTTTCCTGGTTATACCACAAGGGAATGTCACACCAGAGATGAATATCCCATGGGCAACTTACAATAGTAAGTACTTTATGTCCCGGGCTTTAATAACCTTTAGATGGTAATTATTATTTATTTATGCCAACAAGCTTACTGCTGGTGGGTAATGTTTCAAAGGTGGAATCAGGACTAAAAAATTCAGTGCTATAGCTGGGATTTGAACCACAGATCTTCCGCTTATTGAGCAGCGGCTCTAAACCATTAATCTACCATGACCAACTTGCCAGCATGACATTAAATTCTCCAACCAATTCACACTTTCCCAGTTAGACCACAAGGGAATCTCACATCAGAGATAAATACCCCAAGGGTGACTTACAATCGTAACATTACCCACACAAGGCTTGTGTGTTTAAAAACACCAGCATTAAGTTTGTTGGCATAAATAAATAATAATTACCATCTAAAGGTTACTTAAGCCTGGGACATAAAATACCTACTATTGTAGGTCAGTAAGTTCTAATTGAAAACCCATTTTCAGTAGTTATGGTGTCTTTGAGTATATCTATGATCATATCACATTCCACTCCTTTATAAACATAATACCTATCGCTACCTGGAGAAAACCTTCCCAGATGCCACTTCGTCCACCACAAATCCTACATGTGGATCCCTGGGATCTAACCCGGGCTGCCTTGGTGATAGGCGAACAGTCCAACTGCTTGGCCAAAAGTCCCCTCATCCCCCACCCCCACCCCCCGCCATTGAATAGAGGCTGCCTGCTTTAAAGCTTTAAAATCATGAAATGAAATTTATAACAAAGCCTCGTAATACTAGAAAAAGACTGAAATAGTGCCTCTTTTGTAAATAGGTTGAATAATGATTTCTCTGATTAATATCAAATGGCTCAACTTAGAACTTTGGCTGCCCTAATATATGACATCAGCCATCTTGTTGTTTAGTAACCTGAGTTAGACTGCATCCCTTATACTATACCATGTTATCACTTTCTTAACTTAGGATGATCTTCCAGAATTTTTTCTTATACCTTCACGATAACATGAGCAATGTTGTCACCCAAAGTGCAACTTCAGTTCGTACTGCACAGCAACCTTTCCAACTAATACATAAACTGATATATTATTATTTTCTGTTATAAAATAAAATATAACATTTGACTGCAGAATATTTAATAACATTCTCAGATCCAAAACAAACAACAATGGTAACTGAATTTGCTATTTCTATTCTTTTGTGATTCAATTAGCATTAGGTTTATTTCCATGACATGATTTCATATTTTATTTCCCCTTCATGTGAGAGCCCATGTTTATCCTTTGAAACTTGAAATTCTACAAAAACCTGTCTTGCTTAGGCTGTAAAAAAAGAAATTGAATTCTTTATGAAATATACTCTTGTACATGGATATGTTAACTGGTTCTACTTCCTTACCATTACTACCTTTGATGTATATTTCATACATCTTATGTTGCTTCAAACCTGGATCTAAATATAGTTTTCTGCCTCTAACTGATGGGGAAGACTGAATACATTTTCTTACCACATCTTTTCATTCTTTGGAAATTTGGTCAGTTGTTTTTCTGCCTTTTTGATCTGCTTTTGATCTAAATAATGTTATAAGTTTTGAAATGTTTTAATAATGTTGTTCATTAATCAGCAATAGCATCTTTTAACAGTGTACACCCATAATGTTGTTGGAAATAGATTTTAACTGGTACAGGAATCAGAAAACAGATAGATGGTGGCAGAGCCATCAGTTGAGACATTGTTTTCTACATTTACTAAAAAATCCAGTACTGCAGATGTGACTTGCTTATATACTCTTGATGATGGAGTTTCCAACCAAGTATAGAAAGAAATATCTTTCTTTCCTTGCATCTTTGAGTGAACCATTACTGGAGCTGGGATTTTTATGCAGTATCACTTAGCAAAATATATACGTAAATATATAGTGGAAAGCAGTGAAATATGTAGTCAAATATGTAATCAAATATATGACTCAGGGGTCTCCGTCTAGGGGATATGTGAATAGTGACCACAAGGTACCCAAGCTGAGCAGAACATTACTTCTACTTACTGGTGTTTTGCTCCTCACTAACTTTTCTATCTGACCTTACCTTGGTCACCTCTTGTTCTCTTCTGACCCCAATGCTATTAGGGTTCCCGAGGGCTAGGGAGTCTTTGTTTTTCCAACCTCTCCATTTCTATATAAAATCTTAACCCCTAACATGCTGACCTGTCATGGCATGTAATACGTCCTCTGATTGGTGATCAGAGGATATGGTCGGTGAATTTATTTTGATAATTCTCCCGGTCAGGTCGGTGAGACCTGTAAAACAATGACAGGTGTGGTCCTCCATACATTCTGGGGGTTGTGAGAGAGTGATGTGACCATCAAAACATAAAAATATGGTGCTCTCTAAAAAGCGGTTACTATTACTGCTATTGCTCTCTTCAATATCATCAGTGAAAAATATTGGAGAGCAAGAGGATTAATGACTTCATTGTCAGAAATCCAGCATTAGCTAACAACATATGTAGAATTGGGAAAATATGTAATATCAAATATTTAATTCCAACTTATAATTGGTAACTGAGTTGCACATTTTCTTAGTTATAACACTCAAATCGTATTTATACATTAAGCTTTTTAGCACAATGAACAATTATGTATTTTTCAATTTTTTCTGGGGCATTGAACAATGTATGTCACTGAAAATGTTCTTATAGACAAAGAAATATCTTTCCCCATCACATGATGTGACTGGAGCAAATTTTAGGAGCGGAATTTTTCCTGGAGAAATGTGCTTGGATGGAGCAACATCATCTTCATTTAGAATTTGCATATACTATGAAATGTTGAACAGCCAGGATTTCTCTTTAACACATTTTGCTATTTACTTAATACACTTGTACCATTTCTCCATGCACAGCACTTAGATTTTCATTAGCATCCTTTATGACAGCAATAGAATCTTGCATAGGCAGTCCCAACATTTCTAAATGCTTGATGCTTTCTGGAAGCCAGCCGAAGTTGCTCCTGGTGTAGGCAACTGAGGAGACCACTTTTGGAGCCACTAAAGGCATTCACAAATAGATGCAACAATTTTCACCATCAAAAGAATCTACAACTATCTTTATATCATCTAGGTGCTCACTATAGAAATTAACTGCTTCTATGCATGTTCCCACCTTGTTAATACTGGTTCTGGAGGCAGTGGTGTCTCTGATAATTGCTGCCTGTAAGAGAGCACTCATGGAGCTTTTTGAAAAACCATTTTTGATGCTGAAATTACTGTATCCTATTCACTTGTGGAAACTTAGTTCTAATATCTTTAGCAACACATTACAGCCCATGAGCCAAGCAGGTAAAATGGAGCATATTGGGATAAAACACTTTCAGAGCAGTTGCAGCTTCAAGCATATATGCTGCAGCATCTGAATACATCACTAATGCCTCCTTGTCTTGCATACTAGTTGGCCACAGAACTTTTAGTCCACCACTAACAAATCTTGCAATGGTTGAGTAGACCAAACATGACTTCAAGGTGCTGTCAGGCACTCCACAAGATTTCCAATAAATCAACCCTTGGCATCCATTGTTTCCATTTTGGAAATGACATCCATTTTGTCATTCTACAGCCAAACCCCCTAAACCCCCAGATCCCAAAACTAACCGCCGACGCGTCCTGACAAAGAAGAAAAACTCACCGCCGCTTACCGAACCTGCACCCTCTTCATCAGCTAGTGAAACAGAAATGGTCTACGATGAAACACAAGACACACACACACAACAAACACCAACACAAACACCTACACCTTCACCTACACCGACAACTAGCAAGTCACACAAACATACAAGACGACACCGCACACATTCAGTTAGCTCCAGCAGCAGCAGCTCATCCTCCCAAGCACCCGACATAGCAGATCATGACACAGACACAAGCCTAGAATCAACGACACAATTTGGAAACCAACTAAGCACACTACTTGACCACACGACCACACACACGCAAAACACAACAACAACAACCTACATACCACCCACACCTCATGGGTACTTTACCCTTTACATAATTAATTGCCACCCAGACAAACAAAATACGTGGCTCATAAGGAGCCTCATGACAAAGACGCACCAAAATACCGACTCACTTTACCGTGCACAGAGACTACAACGGAACACATTTGCCTTGACTTTCAGGAACCAACAGCAGGCTGTGACATTCTCACAGGCTATCCCCATCCACAACTTTGGGAAGTATGCCCACTACACAAACTCTCCACCACAAAACCGACCCACACCAAATCCTGACTCAGAAACAAGACCAAAAAAAAGCCTGACAGCAGTAATAAAAGGCATCCCCTATGACATCACTGACAACGAAATACTTCACGGCATACGAGACACGTACCCTGCAATCACCCGCGTTTCAAGAATCATAAGCCAAAACCGACAGACACAACTAGTGCGTATTTTCAGCACTTGCATCACGACAATAAATACAATACTGAAAGAAGGCGCCGTCACCGAAAAACAAATTTTTCGAGCGGAACCTTCTAAACACACAGACAGACACGTCCCATCCTGACAATGTCAAAGATACGGACACCACGAAGACAACTGCACGCAACAACCTATATGTTTCCACTGTGGACATAATTCAGACACAAGACGGTGCAACCACCCCATCAAACACAGCACCCCCTACTGCTCTACCTGCCGACAGAACGGGCACTACACCGGACAAGTAAAATGCCTGATGTACCCCAGACAACCTCCGACACAACTGGAACACACCGCCAAGACCTACATCTTCCCTCACAACATCCCCACACCACCAAAACCACAACACGTGACTGACTGACCCAAGACAAACTTCCCTAAAATTCCAGAAACCAAGAAAGAAATGACAAAACATGAAACAGTAAACACATTCCAAAACGTAATCACGCAATCCGAACAACAAATCAAGTCCCTGCAAGACCAACTCAAAAACATACAACAAAACATCACAAAATACATACGCGACATCACAAACACGACAATAACACAAATACTCAGTATACTGATACCACCCATATATGACATTACACCACCCACACACAGAGCACGATTCCTACGCAACCTGACACAGACGGCACAAAAGACGCTTAAAAAAGCTATAAACATGACCAGAGTTGGAAACCAGCTGGCTATTTTCATAGATGAAAACACTTAAAAATGACACACATGAACAATGACAGCACACCAATTACCATAAAAAACATAAGCACACAGGAAACACAAACACACGTACACACACATAACCCAAACATAGACATACAACACAGACAAAAACTACACATATGAGCTGTTGCAGCAACACACATACATAACTGCACAATAGATCATAATTATCATCTTCTCAGAGGGTAGAAGCCATCATCACACATCCAGGGATGAACAAACACACACACCAACCCACACAACCACACCACGAACACATAAGACCACAATAAAACGCACACATGAAAGACTTCTCCGCCACGTAACACGACCAAAACTCAGAAAACGCGGCTGAAGAGGGACTGTCCCTATAACAGCCAGGGCATGTTGAAACTTTTTCATTTCATTTCATTTACATCACTAATGCCTCCTTGTCTTGCATACTAGTTGGCCACAGAACTTTTAGTCCACCATTAACAAATCTTGCAATGGTTGAGTAGACCAAACATGACTTCAAGGTGCTGTCAGGCACTCCACAAGATTTGCAATAAATCAACCCTTGGCATCCATTGTTTCATCAATAGCAACCCATATGGAAGCAGTTTGTCCATTATCTCATCATAGCAGACTTGAATAATTCTTGTACAGTGTTAGTTGATGAGGAATATATTGCTTACAATATTTTCCAGGAAAGATGTGAACTCAGGAGCTTTAAGTTTACACCATGGAATATTGGTTGCAATGATAGCACTGCACAAGTTTTTATAAAATGGGTTACTTGAAGGTGAAAGCAGCATCTGTGTTAAAAGTGTTTGTTTCTTCTGTGTAACTAAATGTTTGTTTTTTCTATGCAGAGCACTTCGTACATGTTGTTCAAGCTGCAACTTCATGGAACATGCGCTGTGTTTGTTGCATGCTTGACAAATCACTACTTCACAATCAGTTGTAACAGACTTTTCAACTGCTATACAGCGACAATGCCATTTGTGCCATATTTACTCCAGAGAAAACTGATGTTGAATGAATTATGTCCTTCAGTGGTTTAAACGAAACTGCTGACCCAGAAGCAAGAGTGAGATAAAATCCTCAGCCTACCAGCACCATTGTTCAATATGCAAGTGGCTAAATTAAAAGCCATTAGTGATGCTATTAGGGACGAACATGTTTTCTGCAACTAATTAAAACCTTTGATAAAACCTATTTAGAGGATTCTGCACTTGTCATCCTTTCAAATACCTCTCTGTCATCTTAATCCACTATTGAGGCAACCAAAACAGGCCCACACTGAGTGTCAAATTTCAACATAGACATGATATATGAATATGAAAATGCTAAAATATGCAATATATATCACTAAAAATATGTAATATACTCACAAATATGTAAAATGAAATTCAGTTATATTAATGCTAACATAGTGCTTTGTAAACATTCACTTTTCCCAGCATTTAAATAGCAAGGAAAAAATATGTAATTACATAGAAGTCCCAGCTCTAATCATAATGCATAAGTTGTATAGCCATACTTCTCTTGCGTAGAACACTTCATCAACAGACAATTTGAGCAGTGGTTGGTATTGCCACACATCAAAACATATCCATATTACTTCTGGATTATCATCATAATCTTGTAAAATTTCTCTGCATGAAGTTCATCTAATCAATTTTGAGCCCTGAGTTCAGTTTGTTTGACAATGTGTCTCTGCTTTTAATTGGAAAAGGGTTACCTTACAGGTTGAACAGGAATCTGTGTGAGGCATTTTAAATTACAAGTTGAAACAATAGTAAAACACATGCTTATACTCTGACAAGGAACAAGTCTCAAGTGCCAAGTTTCTTCTTTTGTTGCAGAAATTTGCCTACAATTTTTTTAACAGAGTTCTGATGGCAGATATCATCCACTAGATCTTCCCCTAGTATAGTGGTCCTCTACCTTTGTCATCACTACTCTTTCCATGTAATCATGAGAAACAACTGACAGGACTTTTGAACCATTCAAACTATTAATAGCAGATATCTTGGAAATGGTATAAGTCACAAAAAATTTACTTAAAATGAATTGTGTTGTTTAAAACAAATCTATGATTTTCATGCTATACATTTTCGTCTATTCCTTAATGTTTACTAGTTATGCGAGATTACACAAAATTCATTCTGAATAAAGAGGACTCCATGGATTCCAGAAGATTGAAGATATATATTTTATTTGTCATGTAAATATATTTAATATATGTATGGTAGATACAGGCACAGATCTAGAAATGTTCGTTAAGGGGGGGGGGGGGGGGGCCCAGTTCCGGTCTACTACCACTTCAGATCGTTACTTACATCGCAATGTTACATGTACTCGCATAGCGGTAAAGAAAAATTCCAATAACTCGTTAAATACTCATCCAATCAAAATGTTGCTCATTACAAAACTTAACATCATGTTTAAAAACATTTGCTAAGGAACATTTTTGCAAAAACTCCCAAAAAAGGCAAGTTATTTTGATTTCTTCAATTTGGGCCCCATTAGAAACCTTCCACCTCAATGGTCTATTCTTTAAGTGGGACCAACTATTAAAGGTAGTACATATACCAATTGTCATAGAAATCAGTTTGGCCATTTTTGTGTGATGAGGAGGTAACACACATATAGCATTTATAGCAATGAAGTAGGATATGACAGGGGGGCCCGGGCCTCCTGGCACCCCACCTGTATCCGCACCTGGGTAGATATTCTAATAAAAATCATTAGATCCATTTTTTGGAAAACATAAGTTTTTGATAAATGTTCCATGTAAAGAGTAATTTGGTGGAGGATTTTGTTGAAAATGTTCATGTCACATCTTCAGAAGGTACTGAAGCACTTAAATTCAAGCTGTATTACATTTATATGATTTTCTCTAACCATTCTTCAACAAACTGTTCTTATAAAAGCTTATTCTTCTATCTACTTCATGTTAATCAAATAAACATTTGTAGAAATCATTTTATTACATATTTCCTTGTACATACAAAGGGAATGGGGGAATGAAGTAGGTTAAGTGTTAGTCAAATCTTTCAAGAGCTGGTCACTATGTGATGAATTTGAAATTCCAATCACTTTGCATGATCAGGAGGGGGGACGAATAATAACTTCCCATTTGAGAAAGTAGAGGTAATAGAAAAGCCAATAACAAGAAATATCTTGAAAATGGTTAACTAAAAAAAGCAATTTATATAAATTGTGTGCTTTAACGAGATCTATAACTTTTTTTTTTTTATAGTACAACTTTATTTCTCTTACAGTTTAATAGTTATACAAAATTCATCCAAAATGAAGAGGGCTTCAGAGGTTGTTCCAAGAAAATTCAGTAGAGTTGTCATACAAATTATTAGACATATGTACTGCGACAAAATGAAACTCAGTTACTTTTAATGTCACTTTATTTCTCTAAAACTGAATCAAAATTCACAACTCGTGATCTTGCAACTCACAGCTGTTCTATTGTATTGCAACCTTGAAAGTGCTACAGTAACACAAACTTACTCTCTCTGTCTCACAAACACTTCTCAACTGTTCACAGGTCATTCTGACAACTAACTACAGGCCACTCTGCTTATACAGGTTGTCCCCAACATTTAGAGTTAAAATTATACAAAGTGATAGAGACTTATAAACGGAGGATTTTACATGAGGAATCTTGGTTGGAAAGGAATATTTTGGATAGCACACAATCTTGTGGATCAATTTTGCAAGCTGCCTTAATTTGATACTCATAACCAGTCTAGAGCTTACAGCAGGTGTTCAAAGTGGTCACCACCTACCTCAATACATGCATTACAACAATACATGCCATTTTATTGTACCCTTTCCAAATTCCTTGGCACCTGTTATGCAATGACAGCAGCAGCTAGGACCCTAGCAAACAGTTCCTCTTCAGTTTCTATTGGAGTTTTACACACCAAAGTCTGCATATGACCTCATAAGAAAAAGTCCAGAGAATTGAGATCTGGCAATTGCACTGGCCATGGCACAGGACCTCCCCTTCCAATCCAGTGTTTAGGAAAGGTATTCTTCAGGTGAGCGTGGATGTCATGTTAGAAGTAGGCAGGAGCCCCGTCATGCTGGAGCCACATTCTCTCATGGGCAAGTGGTACTGACAGTGTCCAACATCTCTGGCAGCATATCTTGTAGAATCACTAAGTAGCATTGGTCATTCAAACAGGGCAGCAGGAAATATGGTCCTATGAGCTGATCCTGTATAATTCCTGCTCATGTGTTAATATTAGTAAATCTCTGCTGGGGACCAGACACAAGCATGACATGTGGATTCTTGTCACTCCAGATATGGCTATTGCAGTAATTGAATACACCATCATAGTTGAAAACAGCCTCATTGGTAAACTATACAAGCTGTAGAATGTTTGGTACTATGGTACACAAAATGAATTTAATAAAATATACTGTTTGGGAACACTTATCATCTTATGGGATCTTGTAAGGGGTGACACATACCTGCTGACAGTTGCAATACAGAGCTACAGGCATGGCTGTAATGAGGACAAGAAATGGTGGGGGGGGGGGGGGGGGGTGGGAGGGGGGGCAGAAGGATGGTTACACCTGGCCTCCTATAAAAACCACATTTTAATTTTCTTTAGATTTATCTCCACAGTCTTAGTGATATTTGTCATATTATGGAAAATTTGTAAATGTTTGAAATAAGCAGCATTTATTGATTTAAATGCTTCTGTGTTATAACAAAAGCTTTAACTTTTTCCTTAGAATCACAAAAATGTGTAAATCTTTATAGTAAATATAATTCAATATTACACTGAAAAATATTAAAATATGAATCCTTCTGCAACTTCTTCCTATATTTATACTGGAATTAAAATTTGTATCACAATAGCTCTAAACATATTTGCCTATTATGTTACAAGAACATTATAATACATTTCTGCTTTCGAATGAAAGGTTTTCTTCTAATATGTATGCAATATACTGCCTTTCTTGGATGGCATTAACATTTCTCTGAATTTGCACAGCTTCTAAAATATGTCAAACTCTGTTGCCAGCTTGCCATGGACCAATAATCTGGCCATGTGTAGCTTCTGATGTTTACAGCAGTCAGCATGGAGTGAAACAAGCAACAGTTGTTATTGATTCAGTGAGCCATCAGAAATAATCAATACTTCCCTTTCATGGCAACATGTCATTGGTAATAACTAGGCTTTAGCACCAGTTGCATGTTGTCAGCATTTAAGTTATGCCTACAGAGAGGTTCTCAGTCACGTCACTTTACAAACAAGTTACTTTAGCAGTGTGTCACTCTCCCCTTCCCTATTTCCTCTTCTGCCAACAAACATGAAGTAGAAAAGGGTACAGTAAAGTAGCTCTCAACCTAAAGTCACTTGCAACAGTAACTGAAGCCTAGTTGTAACTACGTTCAGCCAGTAGCATGAATACTGCCTAGTCATAGGAGAGGGGTAAAGAGAGGGAAAAGGGGAGAGACTACGAAGGCTCCGTTAAGCAATCATGATACCCTTGCATTTTACTAAATTCGTCTCTGTACAGTGCTGAATCATCCGTTGACAAACCTGGACTCAGTGTTGTATATTATTTGGTCTCAGTGTTCTGACCCACAGGGGCGCAATTGTTCCTCGGCGTGCGTAACGCGTAATGCACGTGGTAGGGGAGTAGCAGAGCAGTCGTTGTCATGACAACCAGGTTTGATCTTAAAGTAGCCAATAGATTTCGTGGCCACGCAATCCCGTCTCGGGATGTCGGTCTGGGTGACTCAGTTGGTTAGACGCTGGCCTACTGATCCAAAGGGTTCAAATGCGACCCAGACCGATGGCTTTTAAGTGTGCGTAAAAACGACAGCTCCATGTCAGTGGATTTACTGGCATGTAGAAGAACTCCTGTGGGATGAAATTCCGGCACACCGGTGACGCTGATGTAATCCTGGCAATTGACAGCGTCGTTAAACAACAAAATACTTTTCAGCACTTTCCACACATAAGTTTTGGAAACATCAAACTTGTGGGCAAGTCGACGGATAATTATTGATGGCTTGTTTGTCATACGATCCAACATCATCACAAATTCTGGTGTCCGAACATCTCTATATTTTGCTCCCTGGCCAGCTCTCTGTGACTGTAATGCGCCAGTCTCTCTTAAGTTCCTATCCACAGCAATCAGTTTCTTCCAATTTGGATGGTAATTGTTGGGATACTTATCTCGGTACATTCGTTCGGCTCTGCAGGTGCTACATTCGGCCTCCCCGTACATTAAATGCAGGTCAGCAAATTCCTGTGACAAGTAACGTTCCACCTTCCACAGCCAGCCATGCACGGTAAATAAAAGAAATAAGGAATGACAGCGCCAGGCAAACCAGTGCATTCCCGGACAGGGGTTCCTGTTTGAAAACCGATCAGTTTGCCGTCCCGCGCAACATACTAAGCGTTGTCGGTGTTTTTCGGGACAGTCTGTATATGTAGTGGCGGCCTGCCCATTAGTGCCCCCTGTGGCCCAATCGGGCCTCAGTGTGGTTATCTACGGAGTTCCCAGAGATCTTCCAGCGCGTTACAATCTCACCGCCGCACAGCACGAGTGGACCTCAGCAATGTATCATCACTCGCAGAGGGCCATCCAGCCTCATGCGACTAGTCTTCGCCGATTCACGCGACCGCGAAGCTGCCTTACGCCTGCCCTTGTTAGGGCGGTGCTTGCGCGCTGAGGCGAGCCGAGCGGAACGCCAAGTACCCTGCCGCCGCTGCTGTGCTTACGGACACGAAGACACCCACTGCACCGCCGCTCCTCGGTGCCACTACTGTGGCGCCCAGAACCTCACCAGCGACTGCACATCACACGATCTACGCAGACGACGCCGGTACTGTGCCTCCTGCAGTGGCTTTGGCCACTTTACGGGACAAGCACAGTGCCCACTATATCCCCGGCACGGACACATACACACCAGCACCTCCCAACGCAGCTTCACGGCCTGCACAAACGACAACAGCTTTCACCGCAGCTCCACGGCCGTACACACGAGCGGCCCCAACCACTACAGGAACACCACCAGTCGCCGCAGCCACAGACACATCGCCACAGACTGTAGCAGTCCCAGCACCCGTCGTCGCCGACAGCATCCTTCGAGACACGGTTCAGGACCTCCATTCAGAGGTTCTGAACATTGGCTCTCAGCTGGAAGCTATCACAGAACACAACAACACGCAGGCAGATACCAACGTCACTGAGCTCCTACAGCGCCACGACCACGCCACAACCAACGCCCTAGCAGCAATCCAAACACACCTCACGGAGCTCATACAGATACTCACCAAAACCAGCGAAGAACTGGCCCGACCACGCCACAACCAACGCCCTAGCAGCAATCCAAACACACCTCACGGAGCTCATACAGATACTCACCAAAACCAGCGAAGAACTGGCCCGACCACGCCACAACCAACGCCCTAGCAGCAATCCAAACACACCTCACGGAGCTCATACAGATACTCACCAAAACCAGCGAAGAACTGGCCCGACCACGCCACAACCAACGCCCTAGCAGCAATCCAAACACACCTCACGGAGCTCATACAGATACTCACCAAAAAAAGCGAAGAACTCGCCCGACTACGCCAACATACAGAGACCATCAACCGCAACACACAGAAAATCAAAGACACCACATCACTAGAGACTAGAGTCAACCAGATATTTGAGATCATCACACTCCCCAGGTTTTCCATTGGTGCCCCAATGCCACACACAAACGCCCCAAGTCGCAGGTCAATGTCAGAGCATCCGCCATGATATTAGACCTGCCCTCACCTACCATAATCATAATATGCACCCACAATCATCCGGTTTGCTTCGGCGGTACCGGACCTCATGTCACCCCTTGTTGAAAATAAATTGTACCACAACAGAATAACTTTAGTATAGTTTAAAAAAAAAAATAGTGCGCAAGGACACGTGACCTCCCTCTTAATCTGTATTTATACCTACTGCGGGTTAACTTGGCTCCAGGATCATAAAAGTGTCAGGTCGTTTCCAACAATAGGTTAAGGGTGAGGGTAGAAATCATGTTTTGCAGTCACAAACGCCAGAAATCAGCCTCTCAATTTGTCTTGTGTTGTGTTCAGTGTCGCACTACTACAGTATGTGTGCTTGTGTGTATATTATTTGAAATTAAAGTTCAACATTATATCACAACTTTTAGAGTGGAAGGTGGTATGGAGACCTAGTATGTACTTTTAAATGTATTTCTTATATTTATAATTGTGATGGAACTACGCTAGTTGTTCACAATCCACCACTGATTGCATGGAAAGACTCGAACCTCTCCCGCCTTCTCCATAACAAGATATGGAGATGAGTACTTGCTTCTCTTTTCAACACAACTCTTTCTCTTTTAGGCCAGGTACAAGATAAACCAAACGAGGTATAGTAGGTATATTTTATAATCAGTTTGTTAAATGTTTGTGTTTAAAACGTTTTAAATAAAACGATTTAATTTCTCCTTTAATACCTACAGAAATGTCACTGAAGAAAAATTAAATCCGCCTCTTTCTGGGGCATATTTTGAGTTTGCAGAGAAAGGTGAAACTCGCCACTGAGCAAAGCACTGTGTTTCGTGAGTGGTTGTTATTACTTTCAAATGGGGTTTCTGCTATTTGACCTGAGGTTGCATTCTAAGAAAGATTCAGATTTGTTTATTTCAATTTTCTCTGGTGCTGGTACAGCAGGCCCAGCTAACAGACTTACATGTACATTTATTTACAATTTTTTTTTGTTTTTACATTTTATATACAACGGTTTTCCAGGAAACCCATACAGTGGCCGTCCTTGGGCCACCGAGAACAGTTCCCTGTTGTATTGTCTTTGGGTTTTGTTTCTAGTTTTTTTTTCTTTATATACATATATACACTTTATTTACACACATGCACTCCCGCATTCGCTCTGGCATATCGTGAGACATGTCCTCACGCACACACAGACACACACACACGCACATTAAAGCACTATTTACAGACGCTATTTACACTCGCTTTATATACATTTCCGCCGTTTTCCTGGGCGGGCAGGTTGCAGCTCCTGACTGGTTCCCTGGGGTGCAGGCCTCTGAGGTAGCGTGTGTGCGGCCTGGGGCCCGTGTTTGCATGGACGCACATCAGTCGGTGAGCCAAGCGAAGAAAAAGAGTCAACACTGTTATTATTTGCGCCAAACTTCTTGCATATGACCTTCAGAGGCCTCACTGCTGTAGCGAACCACAGGCGTGCAGCGTTGCCTTGTCACAACTAGCTTCGCCTCACTACTTAGATTAACGCCCGTATATTAATAGTTTATTACAAGCTTAAAAGTTACGTTAGATATCAAGAAAATGATCGAGCAAGCATGTACGAAAAAGGAGTGTAATTTTAGCATCAGCCGTTCAGTATTTATATGCAATTGTACTTCGCGTGTATTTTGTGCTTTCAAGCAAAGTACCGATTTGCTGTCAGAAATAACACATTTAAAATTATGTAGGTTGAAAGATTTGTCGATGAAGAACTTAACAAGCACGTGAAAACAACGGGCCACCTGTGTTATACACGTAGAAGAACTAAAGAGAAGATTTCACTGAAGAAATGAGTATAGAAGATATTTTAGACCCAATTGGGAAACATATAGAGTAACAGTGATACAGATGACGAAGTTAGTGCGGCAGATGACAGTGACGATGACGGTGATGAGATCGACTGCTGGAGTGACAATGAGCCTGTGGCCAACCCTCTAAAATAATTAAATGCGTTAATTTCTGTTGTCATTAATTTAGTTTTACTGAAAAGTCAAAGTTTATTTAGGTTTAATGTACAGCAGCGATGTTCAACATTTGCGAAAGCGGGGAGGTTGGATTTACTCCTTCCACTTAATGCTGATTGTGCCACTCTTTTAACACTCAATTGTGTTGCAGTGGTGGTTTGGTTATATGTACGTTGCGTTTGATTTACGAAAGCACTTTCAAATCTTATGTGATAGCTAGGGCCCGGATTCTTAGTTTTTTAACTATTTTATTCCTTGATAGTTAACTGCAGTGGTTTAATTTAATTATCTGTTTCATGATCATCGAAGCCAAATGCTTGAATCTTATAAAACCTAAAAATGGCTAAATGAGACTTTAAAACTAAAAGAGGCTAAATGTCCTATTTATTTTAAAATGAAAAAAAAAAGTACCATATTTTAAAATGGGAAAATGAAATGTTTATGAAATTATGAATGGATTTTGACTGTTACATCTTTGCTACGTCTTTTCGCTTATGTATGCTTAGAGGAGTAAAGACAATAATGCAAGAGGCAACTGACTTGTACTTAGTTGTGTGGGACCAAACTCTGTATTGTTGCAAGCAAGGAATCCGGGGATTGTTGACGAGGGGAGAGGGGTCATTAGGAGAACCCGCAATAAACTCAAACCAATCCGTTTAAAAACAGTATCCGTTGTGTTCAATCGACTATCGTATATTGTTAATGCATATAATTACTACATCGTTGGAAGTCAATTTTCCTTAGATTAGGCAGGTAATTTAAGAAGATAGTGTCATGCCTAAAGTCAGCTCATCTCGAAGGTGGTTGATTCGTCAATGGATAGGTAACGATCCGAACTTCACCACAAATGGCAAAGTAATATTTTGCCAAATCTGCCAAAAGCGAAAGAAACAATGCCCACAGACACAAAAGCTTGAACAAACATGAACACCTTCTATGTATACTGCACAGATAAAGTCACATTAAGCGGCTAGGTGCTGTGCAGATAAACACACCGTACAGGAGAACCTGTACGACTTGTTCTCGAATGCCGAAATGCAGGTAAGGATTAAACACCTGTTATGTACATAGCGTATAAACTATCATTTTATTTCCGTATTTTCCGGGTGCCCTCTGGCCAAAAATCGCATTTTGAGCAGCACAAAGGATCTACAGGACATATCAGCAACATTGCTATAAAAACAGGACAATTAGTAATAAAATTAATAAACAATAATAATATAAAAACTATTTCAGGAGGTTAAAGAACTAAAAAAACTTTTTTAAGATACAAAAATAACTAAAACGTCAATTTTAAGAACCTAAAAATCCGGGCCCTAGTGATAGCATCTGTTTATTAGTCACTTCTTTGGTACTGCTTACGTTTAAGAAATCTATCAACATTTGGTGACAAAGCCGAAGTGCATAGTCTTAGAAGATACACCAAACGATCGTCGCGTAACATATTGCGATACAGATGTTTAATATGGTTCAATTTGGAGAAACTGTTCGCAAATATATGTAGAGCTATACTCACTCTTATACAAATTATTCTTGCAAATACTTATTTCTCTATATACTACATTTTAATCGACATAAGCATTTTCAGAAATTATCTTATTACTAATTTTCTTGCAGGTGCAAGGGAACCATGGAAATACACTAGGCTTTGAGCGATAGTGAGTGAAATGTTTTAAGAGCTGGTTGCTATGCGATTCCTTGAAACTCCATTCTCTTTGCAAGGCCACGAGATAAAAAACATATTCCTATTTGAGAAAAGTATAAATATTGACAAATTCAAATAATAAATAATATCTCGGAAATGGTTCACTCAAAAGAAAAAAGAAATATTTGATATAAATTAATTGTGTGTTTTAACGAGATCCACACTTTTATATAGCAAGCTCTTGTCTATCTCTTATTGTTTACCATTTATGCAAAAATCATCCAGGATAAAGAGGTCTTCTGAGGACATTCCCAGAAAATTCAAATTATGACTTAGAAACTGCCATGGAATCGCCAGAGCTGATTCACCCTTCGACTGAGTGAGTGGAGTGGAAAATAGTAGCTAATTACGTAAGCGTCTTCAAAGAGACAAGGTTGGACATCGCTGATCTACAGGTCCACTTAATCCTCCGTTAGGAGCGCGCGCTGGTAGAGCATCGATAGTCTCGCGGGGCCTAGTAGGCCCGTACTATAGTTTTGTACTTGCATTTAATTTTTTATTTTATTTTTCTTTCATTTCCATCCGAATATGGATGTATAAGACGATTGTGGTTTTACCTTATTGGGCCGTGACTGGACCAGAAGAATTACGTCACTTCAGTTCGCGCCATAGCCTGTTTTTTTCGTTAGCCACGCTTTCATCCTCTTCTTTATGATCAGTTTCTGATTATAAAGATCTCGTATTCAGTTTATCTTCAGAATTGGAATCATCCGATTCACACAAGGTGTAGTACACGTGAAGCCATCATCATCACAAGGTAGACGATGCACTTCTTCCAAATCCTTGGAATTTTCTAGATCATACCTTTTACTCCTATTTATGAGAAGTAGTAAGATGCTTCTTGTAATGACAAAGCAATATTGCACAACTAACGAGGAAAACCATGCCAGTAATATGTAATGAGAGTAGGCGCGCAGAGTTTGGTTGACCTCTGCGACACGTAACTGCCAATTGGTAATTCTTGGAGCTAAAGAAATAAACAGATAAAGTTGTCGCTCCAACAAACAGTAGAGTAAGGTGTGATATTAGGTGTCCTGGTTAGATGATTGCATAGGTGCGTTCGTTCGCAAACTAGAACGTTTAAATAAACGTAGGGGCCTCTCAGGCCCTTAGCGACCAACGGAGTTAATAGGCCTCGTTAAAACGCACAGCGAAACGCTACGCTGCGCTGCATGCTACTATCTCTCACGCACAAGGACACGATATGGCTACGTTGTAGCGCGCTCCTATTGGCTACTGCCATATGCAGAGTTTTGACGCGGATAAGACCTAGCCCGGTCACACAGAGATGTCCCCATAGTGAAGATAAAAACAGAAGAGACAAAGATACTGGCATGAATACACACATACACCCTCTTCACACTATCTGGTAGAGGTTTTGTGACTTTCCCTTTCCTTGCTTTCTGCACGAAACAAACTGAACTGGACAGTTTTTGAATTCCACTAGAAGTGAACTTAGAGTTAGTTTTATTTTGTTTTCGTATTGTTTTATTTCGAGTTTTTCTTATAAAACAAGATCTGCGCGTGCTGTGCAAGGTGTTCAGGGTTTGATTCCTGGCTGGGAAGTGGGGATTTTTCTCTAGCCAAGGTTATTCCCTAACCTCCCCAAAGTCTGGATGTATGAATGAGAGTGTAAATTGTGTGTGTGTGTGTTTGTGTGTATGTGTTTGTTGTGTATGTGTGTGTGTGAACTTAATATAGAAAATTTGATGTGATGCACTCACATGGTTTTCTCTACTCTTGTACTAACCATTCCTACAAACTCCTGTTCCTTTTTTTATCTTCTTCGTGTTACTTGAGATAAACATTTTCAGAAATGTATTGCGTATTTCCTTGTAGGTGCAAGGGGAATATGGGAATACAGTAGGCTTTGAGCGATAGTCAAATCTTTTAAAGCTTTGAGATTACGTTCTCTTCACGAGGCTAAAATATAAAAAAAAAAAAAAAATGAATCACAACCTTCCATTTGACGAAAGTTTGTTCTCCAAAACTCACACAAATAACAAGAAATATCTCCGAAATGGTTCACTCTACTATATATTTGGACATAAATTGTGTGTTTTAGCAAAATCCACATTTTTGTATAGCATGTTTTGGTCTCTCTTACAGTTTACCAGTTGTGCAACAGCCATCCAGAGTAAACAGGACTACATAGGCTATAGCCAGAAAATTCAAAATACACATTTCGTTTTCCATAAAAATATCTTAAACATGTGGCATTTTAATCCAAGTCGTTAGAGCCATTTTCTAGAAAATCAAAATTTTCTAAACCTTTTCCACGTAAAGGGTAGTTTAGAGTAGGGGAATTTCTTCAAAATCTGCGTGTCGCATCCTTAAAAGACATTAAACTTAAATACCAACTTTGGTTTTTAGCAGACTTTTAGTTTTTGAGTTATGCTGCCCACAGACTGACAGACACACACACACGGACCTTTTTCTAAAACTCTGATGTGTTGCACTCACATGACTTTCTCTACTCTTACACTAACCATTCTTACAAACTCCTATTTTTGTATCCTCATGTTAACACAGATAAACATTCGCAGATTATCTTATTGCTTATTTCCTTGTAGGTGCAAGCATGAGTGTCGGCAGACTTCTTTCCAGGGGGGGGGGCACATGTTGGAAGTATGCAATTAAATACTATTAAATCCTTATTTTACTGTCCAAATGTATGTTTGTTGCAGATAACCGTAATAATTTGTGCTAAATAAAAATGGTTCCTTACATCAAAATTAAAATAATATTTAAATAGCCACTAATTGGCTGCACATTAAGTTCACCAACTTCCAAGGGGGGGGGGGGCCCCGGCCCCCCCCCCCCCTTGCCCGCCCCTCGCGACACCCATGGGTGCAAGGGGAATATGGGAATACAGTAGGCTACGAGCGATAGTCAAATGTTTCAAAGCTTTCAAATTCCGTTCTCTTTGCACGGTTAACATATAAAAAATGAAAAACGATGTTATATTTGCAAGATGTATAAGTTCTCCAAAACTCACACAAATAACAGGCAATATCTCCGAAATGCCCCCCCGCCAAAAAAAGTAATCAGACATAAATTGTGTGTTTTAGCAAGATTTACATGTTTCGTAAAGTAACATTTGGTCTATCTCTTACGGTTTACCAGTTATGCAAAAGTCATCCAGAGTAAATAGGACTTCATGGGCTATGGCCAGAAAATTCAAGATATACATTTCATTTGTTATTAAAATATCTCAAACATATGACATTTTAATCAAAATCGTTGGAGCCATTCTTAAGAAAATCAAAATTTTCGAAAAATTTTCCATGTAAAGGGTAGTTTAGGCTGGAGGAATTTTCTTCAAAATCCTCGTGTGGCATCCTTAAAATACATTAAACTTAAATACCAACTTTGGTTTTTAACCGGGTTTTCGTTTTTGAGTTATGCTGTCCACAGACTGACAGACACACACACACGGACCTTTAAAAGTCTGATGTGTTGCACTTACATGACTTTCTCTACTCTTGTGCTAACCATTCTTAAAAACTCGTATTCATTTATCTTCTTCCTGTTAGTTGCGATAAACATTGTTCAAAAGTCACCCAGAGTAAGCAGGACTACATAGGCTATAGCCAGAAAATTCGAAATATCTCAAACATTTCATCAAAATCATTAGAGCCATTTTCAATAAAATCGAAATTTTCGAAAACTTTTCCACGTAAAGGGTAGTTTAGGGTGGAGTAATTTTCTTCAAAATCTGCGTTTCGCATCCTTAAAAAACTTCAAACTGAAATACCAACTTCGGCTTTTAACCGGCTTTTCAGTTTTGAGTTATGCTGTCTAC
This sequence comes from Tenodera sinensis, assembly GCA_030765045.1. Taxonomy (NCBI): domain Eukaryota; kingdom Metazoa; phylum Arthropoda; class Insecta; order Mantodea; family Mantidae; genus Tenodera; species Tenodera sinensis. The sequence continues at coordinate 61,742,442 of CM060968.1, forward strand.
AGACTTGACAGACAGATACACAGACACACACGGACCTTTTACTATTTTTTTTTTTTAATTCAGAGAGTCTTAAAGCATATTTTCGGTGCACATAATGTAAAAGCATACATTTTTAACCCCTATGAAAAGATATGCAAATGCATGAACTTCCTAGCCCTAGTCATCACCGCGGTTCCGGTCACAGAATATGAGCGTCCCCACGAGGGAGGACAAGACCGGCCCAACGCCACCCAGCGCCGAAAACAGCAGTTACCATGCGCAATCATCCACGCCATCTGCCCGGCACTGCCAACATTACACTCCTGAAAGCAGCTGAAAGATAAGGAAATGGAATGAAGGGAAATGATGGAAAGGAAACCTTGGTATAAAATAATGCACCCCAGCATTCGCCTAGTCCTTGATGACCAAAGGACCCCCACCCCCTCCTGAAAAGTCTAGCTTCGTTTTGAACATCTGATTGCAGTACTAGCGTTCTGCGTACTTCAAGGTAACTACAGCAAATTGCATATTGATATAATTTTATGAAACATTTATCACGATAAACACGAAGAAATACAAACCATTTAAAGAATAATACCTATATGAAATAGACATTAGAACAAAAAGCAGAGCAGTGGGTGGAGAAAGTTGTGTGATTGCTGAATTAATTCAATTTTGTAAATATAAATCAGCAGCGTGTAATCCAAGGAAGCAAGGGAAACATTGCTTGAGTATATTGTTAGTAATATATAAATTTATATGTTTTCGTTAAAGCTACCTTGGAGAGAATTTAGTAATAATATCTCCAAACAGCTCGCGGAAATTGATACACAGGAGACACTTTTGCAAGTTCTTTGAAGTCCCAACAGATAGCATGAAGTGTCTGCTGATGGTCAATATTTATGTACACTGTCAATGTAATCTCGTTTTGCGGAAGCAAGGTATTTCTTGCTTATCTCGCCTGGGTAAAATATTGATGTTCTGCGGTGAGCAATCCCACTGATATTAGAGGTTAGAAAAGAAAATTAAGCTAACATGCTTTATTACTTTTATGCTCGACCATACCCAAATTTATTGGTTATAAGTCTGATAATGATTCTTTAATAGACCTCCTTAAGTTGAAACTTTCATTAAAGGACTGGTCTTCATCCAATTCAATTTTCATTAAAGGACAGCTGTTTCACCAATCAAAGAATTCCCATGCAGCAATGGCAAAGCGCAATATCGATTAATTCTCGAAACGCAACTAGCGAGAGTTTAGAAAATGCTAAAATGTCGGACACCACTGACAGTGAGTTACAACTTACTCCGCTTAAGTGAGATGCAACTTACACAAAACACACAAATTAACCTCAATACAATTAACTTCAACTTCCAAGAATATTGCACTAAGCATAGTCCCGCAAATTAATTTTACCAATTGTACAATAAATAACTTATACGTAAAATAAATTTTCGTCTGAAAACCAATATATTCAATTTGCCTTCTCTTTTCCAATCTTACGTAGCATTCCAAGGTTATTTTCATCATGCAGCTGTGACGTGCTGGAAACAAATCGATCATTTAGCGCCTGCGCAGAACTCCAAATATCAGCTGATGCAATATGTAAGTCATTGTCCTTCGTGAGTGTACAACATTTTACAATATTTCAACAATAAAATTAGGTATATGGTCGAGCATAAATTGTCGCATGAAACTTAACTATAATGGTAATTAAGACGCTCGTATGAAAATTAGGAAACTTGCTTCGCTCCCTAAATATACTCGCGTCTTAATTACTGCTACCATTATAGTCTCGTTGCATAATATACTAACATACAAGTATAATAATCGCATCCTTTAATGGAATGATGTGTAAACAGAGAATTGTACTTGTTTAAGCAATTTTGAAACTGCGAACTGCTTGCGTAAGAGCATGAATGCAGCGGGAAATAGTGAAACGTGTGAGGAAATTTTTAATCGGAGAGCCTTGTCCTCATTTACCTATGCAAAGAAGAAAAAAAAAGTCATCAAAACAATTAGGGGGACTCCAGCATCAAAACATGCGATATTTTAATAAATGTACATTTAAGGCGTAGAATGGCTTACAGGTTATAAAAGTGGAGCCAAATTGTTTTGGCCCTTGCTTGGGTTCTTGGCTGAAGGGTGCGATATTTTTTTTTTAAAGCCGGGTTTAATCCTCATCCTCCCAAAGGCTGGAAGTATGAATGAGAGTGTGAATGTGGCATAAAATTAAAAAAATGAACACCATGCAAACGAGTGAACATTGTTGCTGATAACGAATTGTTCCAAAGATAAAAGAGCCGCCATTGTGTCTTTACAGCCGCGGTGTGTACATGGAATATTAAAAGAAAATAATTTTGTTGGCAATGTCTACTCGTCTCAACATTGTTGCTTCCACATCATAGATAAGATAAACAAGGCTCGGAGGGAGGACTTAATACCTGGACCTGTGGAAGATCTTTTGTTTCTATGTTCCTGAAGAGGTGCCCCGCAGGAGGAAGGAGTGAGGTGAGAGGATACGAAGGGTGGTTGGACCTGAAGAGAGACGCTAGCCTTGACACCATAGATTTGAATTCCTCTGAAGTGACTCGTACTCTGGCCCCTCTCCCCGCTCTGGGCTCTAGGTCATCTGGGGAGCCCGGGACTCGGAGATTTCCCCCGAACCGAAGGGCGAAAATTTACAGAGATCAAGCACCTGCCATACACGTCGAAACTTCCGCCGACGCTTATAACCCTGAAACATCCGATCAGATGAGGTGGGATGAAATGGAGGGACAAAAAAATCGGAGGATTTAATTATCCTCCCCAGTATTCGCCCATTAAAATGAGGAAACCCCAGAAAAATAACATGGGTAAGAAATCTCAATCACGGGAATCGAACCCACGACCTCTCGAATATGAGTCTCACACATTACCTTGGAACATATCGGTCCGTCCGCACTTATCATCTGGTTGGTTAGAAGCTGGTCTACTGGATCAGTAGATGGTTTCGGTTCAAATCCGGCCCAGACCGATGGTTTTTAAGTGTGCTTAAAAACGACAGCTCTATGTCAGTAAATTTATTGCCTTCACTGTCATGTAGAAGAACTCCTGCGGCATGAAATAATGACACACCGACGACGCTGATATGATCCTGGCAATTGACAGTTTCGTTAAACAACAAAATAATTAAGGTCCGCACTTAGATACGCCACTGATATAAGTAGGCTAAATATAAATACTTTTAAGTTATGGATCTATAATTTGTTTTCTAAGCTCTTATCTTAATGTGAATTATCTACATAAGTATAATTTCTGACAAAATAATACATTTTAAGTATGAAATGTGTGAGTGTTTCATGAAACGAACAGAAAGTATGCAATTTCTGAAGTAGGTACTTAATTTACATGCTTTGGAGTTGTATTCTTTTGTGACTTAAGTGATCGTGGGTTTCAAAAAGTGATACATCACTTCTTTTTTAAACAGGTGGGATTCAAAAACTCATTTGCTAGACAAATTTATATCACGTGGGCCTTGCGGCAGCATCTATTTCTTAGAGGAAATAATTGTTCGGATTAGAAACCCTCAAAGTAGAAACTGATGGATTAGAAGCATACTCTGTTAATCATGTAACTGTTCATTATTATCGTATCTCATTTCAATGATAATGAGTCCGTGCCTAGAAGTACCGTCTGCGCTTGTGCTTGCAGCTCTCGAATCCGATAACCGACCAATGACAAGTTGCATTGCATTGTGTCAAAGGCGCAGAGGCGCAGCGAGCGCATTGAAAAAAGCTATCAAGCAGGCACTGAGACTGACAGACTAATAGTGTTCTGTGAGACACTGAGCAAAAATGGTGCTGGCAAGGTTATAGTGATTGTTTTACAAAAGACACTAGAAAATGGTTTCCTATTCCCGTAGAGGTAAGCAAATCTATTCTTGACATTCCTTAAGAAATACTATTTTACTGTAAGATTCTGGGTGTAATGCATTGTATTGTTTCTTGTAATGTAAAATATGTTTTGAAGGCCTAATCTGCGGAAGTGCGTTATTTTATTTTGAAATTGCTTGTTTATAACAGAGCTAGAACGTAATTTCATCATAGCTTGAAGATACATACAGAAGACAAAAGACAGCAAGTCCGTTGATTTGTTTTTGGCTTAAATTATTATGCAAGTAGATTCATTAATTGCGAAGGACAACAGGTAGGCTAAAAAACCATTTTTGTTTCACGAGTACTTATTTTCTTTTGTCTCCAAGTTGGTGTTTGTAGAATGTTGCCGTTTTATAAGCAGAGATGAACATCTTGGAGCCAACAATTGGAAAAATAATATTCGTGTAACAAAATGTTCATTCTATAATTATGACAATTAAAAGCCATAACCTCGGGATTCAATTATGGAAAGCCTCGTAAGGAGTTACCACCTGTCAGATCAGTAAATTGTGTTACGAAAACACCAGGAAATGATGACATTCTGTCGAATAAGAGAAAGCCTGTAACTTCTGGTGAGTTAAGATATGTGATATGCTATGCATTGGATAATTATTTCTAGTCTTTTGTGGTGTTATGAAACCGTTATCATAATTCGTTAATCACGTCACGTGCTGTAGGTGGTACATAAATACAGATCAACGAGCTAATTTATTAAATTAACTTGCTTAATGGCAAAACATAAAATTTTAAGTTAAGAACAGTTTCATATTTAAATGAAATGGCATAATTAATGTTCATGTTAAAAAGCCGATCTTGTGATGTAGATATGAAAGTACCTGCAAGACCTGCACCATTGCCACCAACAGGCAGTCGCACCCAGAGTTTACATAGCAGCACTGGTGCCCTAGATGATTGGGAAGACAGGTAATGTATGCAGACTCAAAAGTTTGTACGCCATGATATCTCTGTAGAGATAAAACTTGGCAACATTTTGTAATAAAACAAAACATTCCCCAAATTTGTGCATGCCTTCTTCATAAAAACCGTTCTTTTGCAAAATGAGAAGTAAATGTAACCTAGCCAAATGTGTAGAATTATCTAATGGGGAGGTGATCTTTCATTCCACATTTTGTAATTTTAAAAACTGATTTTTTTTAATCTATATATGCTAAGCCAAGCTTTTCAGTAATATAGGGTTAATAACAAGTTCTTTCACACCATACCAGTGCCTACTGCTGTTTATCTGCATTACGTTTCATGAATTACATATGTGAATCTACTAGATTTTTTATTTCACTGAACATTATTAGCATACAATCACGACAGCCAGTGTTACCACCGGAATTCTCGTCTCATGGGAAATCTTGTCTACACAAGAGCTGCTGAGCAACTTCTCAATAACCCTATATATGTTGACCACGCTCCCTACCTTGTAACATTTAGCATGTGATTTGTGCCAGAATATTAATATTGGTATGCTTGGTGTGAATTATCTGAGACTTTTCCCCATGATGGCTCACAGGCTGGCTGTTGCATAGTGTAATTTTCTGGAAATTATGCTGAAAATTATTATAGTTCATGGTATGATGCCAATGAAGAGTGGTAAATAGAATATAGTGATAAAGTATAAATTTTAAAACTGGAAAAATTTGTGCTTTGATAACACTTGGTACCCCAGTAGAGAATGTGAATTTTTGCCCCAATCAGCTCGTCTAAAAGTTTCTGTTTAAACATGTTTATTGTCTCTTACTAGTAGTAGTCGCCCTTGGGGTATTTATCTCTGATGTGAGATTCCCTTGTGGTTAACCAGGAAAAAGTACGAATCAGCTGGGGAATTTAATGTCATATTGGCAAGTTGGCCATGGTAGCTTAATGGTCAGAGCAGCCGCTCGAGAAGCGGAAGACCTGCGGTTCAAATCCCAGCTGCACTGAATTTTTCAGTTTCTGATTCAACCTCTTAAACATTGCCCACACACGGCTTGTGTGTTTAAAAACACCAGCAGTAAGCTTGTTGGCGTAAATAAATAATAATTGTAACTACACTTTTTCTTGGGTATCCAGGGATGTTTTGATTTGTGATAGATTCCCATCTTTTATCTTTTGAAATTTTAGAGTGATATGGTGTAATCAATTCTTGAAATTGTAGATTTATAATTCTGTTTATTGTGTGGCATAACAGTTGTTTAATAGGCTTTTTCATACTACTGCATCCCTTTTTCGCTAGGTAATCTGTTGTCATTGCCAGGCAGTCCACAATTTGCTGGTACCGACAGAAAAGCTATTCTTTTCTTTAACTTGGTGAGATTAAAAAGACAAAAAATGTAGACCTAATTAAGACGCAGTCTATGTTCAAATAAATGTTTTTGTGAAGTGAACATTTTTGGAGCTATTCCTTGTTATTTGAGTGAGTTTTGCAATGCTTATACTTTTCTCAAATAGGAGGTTGTAATTCACTTTTTTTATCTCCTGGTTGTGCAAAGAGAACAAAATTTCAAAGCCTACATATAGCAACCAACTTTATAAGATTTGACTATTGCTCAAAGCCCATATTTCCCTTGCACCTACAAGGAAATAACAGTAAGATAATTTCTGCAAAATGTTTATCTCAACTAATGTGAAGACGGTACAGGAATAAGAGTTTGTAAGAATGGTACAAGAGTAGAGAAAGCCATGTGAGCGCAACACATCAGATTTTTCATCATTTAATCATAAAATAAATCCAAAGGTTAAATTATTAAAGCATTTAAATAGATCTGTGTGCATCCCACACAGGGCTTGTTGCATTTCATCACGGATCATGGATCGTTCAACACATCTGCAGAAAATGTACAGATATAAGCGAAGATTGTAATACTGTGGATACCCCTGAGCATGCCACATTCAAATGCATTAAATATGAAGACCTGATATTAGAAGGGTGCTCTAAGCTGGAAGGAAAAACAATTTCGGATATTCTGAGGAATACATTAGACCTTAAAATTCTGTGCAAAAGACATGCTGTAAGCAAAACTATCTCAACAGTCTGAAAAATACCTCTACTACGAAGTTGCAATGTAATAGAAGACCAACAGCTTAGCCGAAGTTCGGCAACAATCTCAAGAACATCAATAGAGTTACATTTTGACCAAACGAGACCAAGCCATGCACATTCAACTATTAATCGAGCAGACAATAATTTTGAACATCAAAAGGAAGTCAAATGGGCCAAGCAAAGGAGATTCAGACCACCTAGGAACCCAAATGAATCCTGGACGGAATACAGGAGAATTGAAGAGCAGACAAGAGCCCAGATAAAATAATTCCAGGATCAGAATTGTTAAATCTTTGCTCTGTATCATTTTATAGCGGCATGCTTTAAACCTATGTTTTTATTTGTTAAGCTTTCTCTGTAAAACTGTTAAATGATCTGTTAATGAATTTTGTAACAAATTAATAAAACAGCATATACACACTCTCATTTAGCTGCCAGGTACCAGAGTGATGAAGTGCAGAGATGATTATTACTGTACATTTTATGGTATGGGGGGAAAACATGTACGAGGGTGGGTCAGTAAGTAGTGCCTCCTGTTTGTTTTCTCTTTTAATTACGAAGAAAATTGAATCCAATTTACATAGCTTGAAAACTACAACATTGACGATTAATTTGTCACTTTTCAATATAATCTCCGTCGTTTTCCACAGTTTTGGTCCACCTTTTAACTAGGGCATGTATTCCAGTGTGGTAAAACACAGGGTCTTGCTTCCTAAGCCATTGACGCACGGACGTTTTCACAGCCTCCTCATCTTCAAAATGAATCCCACGATGAGCTTCCTTTAGTGGCCCGAACAGATGGAAGTCTGATGGTGCCAGGTCAGGGCTGTATGGGGGGTGAGGTAAGACTTGCCATCTCAATTTCTCAATTTCTGCAGTGGTGTAACGGCTGGTGTGTGGTTTTGCATTATCATGCAAAAGAAAAACGTCCACCATAGTTTTTGTTGGGCCAACTCGGCGAAGACGTGCTTTCAGCTTTTTGAGAGTTCTGACGTATTGGACAGAATTTATTGTGCATCCCTGCTCCAAAAAATCAATCATAAGCACACCCTCTGCATCCCAAAACACTGTCGCCATAACTTTCTCTGCCGACCGCTGAGTTTTGAATTTTTTTTTTCTTCGGTGACGTGATGCCATTCCATTGAATGCCGCTTTGATTCAGATTCAAAAAATGAATCCACATTTCGTCTCCGGTAACAACTTTTTCCAGAAACTCCTCTCCCTCCAAATTGAAGCGCTGCAAGTGTTCGGAGGCTATTGTTTTCCTTGTTTCTTTGTTTTGGGTGGTTAACATTCTTGGTACCCAACATGAACAAACTTTTGAGTAACTCAGTTGTTGAATAATCATCACACTGCCTTTACTGAGGGAGGTAATGCGACACAATTCACCTGTTGTTATCCGGCGATCACCACGAATGATCTCATCAACTCGCTGAATGTTGCATGGAGTCACTGCATCACCGGCCTGCCACTTCGCGTTTCATCTGCCAATGGTGTTTGCCCTTCAGCTTCGTTACAGCGACAAACCCATCGTCTAACAGTGCTGACATCCACCGTTGCATCACCATACACATTTTTTAGCCTTTTGTGAATGCAAATTGGCGTTTCACCTTCCGCAATCAAAAATTCAATCACAGAACGCTGTCTAATATGAATGTCGATGTCAGCCATTTTGCAAGAGGATGCAGTGCTGCCACCTGTTGACTTAGGAAGTTACTACTGCAGGGGATTGGAGAAGAAGGTTTGAGGAATTGCGCCAAATTCAAATTTTTCACATAACTAACTTATTTAAAGAAAAAAAAAATTGGAGGCATTACTTACTGACCCACCCTCGTATTTGGAAGAATAGAGATTCCATAATGAATTTTGAAATACTGCCAGTTGATTCTGTCAACAAATTTATTTTACTTCCAGTAAATGGCAATACAACAGCGAACAAACAATCCATCATCTAGGGCAGTAACTGTAACAGCATAGAGTTAACAAAGATAAGGATACTAAAGATGCAATTGTTTATTTGCAAAACATGTCCATTAAATTTGAATTTATATCTTAAAACAGATGTATCACAAACTAATTATTGTATTACAATATTTGTATTGCTTCATTGTCGCTAGCTTCAATTTTTTCGTATTAGTAGTAGTATGAAAGCAGGTTTAGAATTGTTTCCACATACAGTCAACACAGTGTATACGTTGTAATTCATAACAAAATATTCACCAATACTTGTAATTCTGAGAAAAAATACTTTCAGAATTCTGAAGTTTTATGTTAAGGACCATTCACAATGAACATTGTTCTTGAATGTAAAAGCTTATCTGTGTGCAATGCATTAGGCTTAGTAATGTAAATAAAAAGTAAACATTTGTTTAGAGTTAAATGTTAGGGTTTGCAAGCACTAAGGTTTTACATTCATCAGTGACCGAATTAAAAAGGTGGTTCCACTAACATAGAGAAATGTTTCAGGAATGATCCATTTTCAAGACAGATATGCCCTCCAAGACCATTGTCGGCACAACTAGGGCATCCTGGTGGAGGAAAGAAGAAACCACCCCCTCGTCCACCTCCACCAAAATTGGCACAAAAGAATGGTCGCAAGCAGGTAATATTTGTAACAGCAATATTTATTGCAATGAGACATATGTTTTAGTGACTGTATGTTTAATTATTTAGTTCAACAATATAAATGTTCATACTTAAAATGCAAACACCCTGTAATGAGTTGGATTGCCCTCTCTCTTAATGCAGCCTCTTGTTTCATAACTGACTGTTACCTGTAGTACCTGCATGGAATGGGCACATGTTTAAAAAAGTTGGTACAGCCATGGAAAAAAGATTGAGCGCTGTAAATTTTCTGTGTCGCTTTGGCCTCACGGAAATATACAAAGTAACCAGAGCATAGTTCACACATGTCGTGTGCACTACGAGATGGCGCAGTTCATTACTTTATAACATAAAACAGCAATCAGGGTGCAATCAACTTCGCCAACATGCATAGAAACACTCACGAGATATGTAAGTCAAACTCTGAGGGCGTTAGAGTTCTCTATAAACGAGAAGAGGTCCGTGGTAGAAATGGCTCAGTGCCAACATTCTGCGCTTGAAACTCTGTATGCTATGTGGGATGGAGGTTCGAGTCCACAGACCTAGGTAGTTTATTTTTACTTTCTCTATTGGTAAGTAGGGGAAGTATTGTATTCCACCCAAAAATTTGATGTCGAGATTTCACCGGAAATATATGTTTTGAGGCCCCCTGAATCCAAAAAAAGCGTTTTTAAAAAAAGTGTGGGCTTTGGTTAGCACTTCCTTTATTGCTGCACATCTACACTGGATTTCAGTACATTTACAACAGTTGCTAACCATCCGTGCACTATCCACAAAAATAAAGACAATGCCTTATAGTCCTCAGCAGTTAGAAATGGATCTCTTTCCACCTCTGCCAAGAGAGATCTGTGTTCATTCTTGGTAGATACACATGGACGTCCTGTAGTCTTCGTTGCAGTAACCTGCACATCTTCACGATATGATTTTGGCCCACCTCCTCGCATTGGACTGTGCAACACCACAAATGCTATCAGCTCAGATGGCCAAATAGCCCTGTGAAACTAGGGTGAGAACAGCAGAACATTTATCAACAGCCTCTGCCATTGCTAAAGTATAAATAAATGCATTGCTGTAGGTTATGTAGTGATTGAGGACCTCTTTTGGTGATGAATGGAACTAAATGTAAGTGTAAGTGATACAGAAAGAAACACAATGATACAAGAATCGAGCTTGTCACCAGTAGATGAAAGAGTTGGCTATTAATAGATACATATATCTGCATACATCTAATACTCAGTTCATAACTAATATTGTGTAAAATCTATATTAATTTAAATTAAAAGTACGAAGTAGAAAATGAAAATAGAGAAAACAAAATAAAGAGAGGAAAAAAGTATGTTCTGTTGCCAAGGTTTTAATATAAGTTCATCAGTTCTTAAAGCGCATGTGTTACCTCTGATCTGTTTTTGCTTGGGACTCAAAATGATTTGCCACCACCAAACTCTTTATGGAAGTTCGTCAGTCAACCAACCACACACCAAACAACATGTACAAGAAACAGTCGGGCAATTCTGATGATAGCAAATTAAGCTTTTGAAACCAGTCAGGATTAATGACATGTGATAAAGTGTTCCAACACCAACTCAATTTTCATTATAATTTAGATTCACATCACTGTTACTAGCCTATTCAAAGATACGTAAACTGACTGTTATTCTCTGATGGTTGAAAGTGCATTAGCTTCCCATGTATTGAATGTAAATGTTGCATAATAGCAGAATCTGCTGGTACTTGTAAGGTTAAACATTGTATGGGGAAACCTGTACATAGTGGGCAAGGGAAAAATTTTGTTGTCCTTTCGAAAATGTCTATCTTTAGGAATATGAAAAAGTCAGAAGTTTTTATCTGAATTTACAGGTGAAGTTAGTATTGTAGGAAAATTCAAAAAAAAAGTTTGAATAAAATGAAAAAAGCTGAAGTTGACAATGAAGCCATTTAAATCAATAAATATACAAATATTAATGACTAAAACTTCTTTAATCTTTTATAATTATGTAATTTCCAACAGTACTGGTTTTGGAAATCAGTCATTTGCATGTCCAGCATATGGAATGTTTTATTTCTTTGTTAAATTAAAACAGTTAAGTTGATGGGTTGGGGAAAAATATTTATTTTGAAAAATAAGGATAGTTTAGTGAATTTTGAAATACTGCCAATAAATCTGTTTAACTTCTAGCAGTTAGCAGTGCAATAAGAAAGAAATGTTGCCTAGTATCAATAACAATGAAACAAACATTTCATGCACTGAAGATGCAAATAACTGATTTGCAAAACTAGTCTTGTTGGAAGTTACATAATTATAAAAGATACGTGAAGTTTCAGGCTACAACAAAAGCAATTTGTCACTATAAGTTAAATATTGTAACCAAATAACAAAATCCCGGTCCTGTTACTTTTCTATCACTTTATTGTCCTTTAAAATTTTATTACAAATAGTTTTCTTCCCATAGTTAACACAGTCCTGATAATTTTTTTTTACATGCCAACCAACTTGCTGCTGGTGTTTTTAAACAAACAAGTTGTAACGTTTCTTTAGGTTGGAAGATTACCTCACTGGGATCTGAGGGTACCATGTGCTGTTTGGTGTGGGGGAGGGGGATCAATTATTCTTTGCCAGGCTAGCACAGCGGCGAGCTTGAATGACTCTTCTTTTACCAGTAGTCCAGTAAAATGCTTGCATCCAGGGTGTAGTACGGGTCAACATGCAGTATGAGTAATTAAAGTTCAAATTTACCTTGTGGAACTAGTTTATTTTCACTCTCATTCAAAAATATACACTTAGATACCATGGATTGGTGTCCTTTTTTATATGTACGGGGTTAACACGTCGAGATCACGGACCATGCACTTTTGTATTCTCTCTAATTTGTTGAGTTTATGACCCGCGTCATAGATTATACGTTTCTTTTGCAGAGAATGATTTCTAATTTCTTTTCTACAAGACTATTTGTGTATCAGGACGTTATATGCCGATAAACTCTGATTTTACCCAGACTTCGCATGTCACACACGACGCCAATCCAGACAACAGTTGAACAAGACACAATACACATAATTGCCCACTATAGTAACGATTCACAATTTTAGGGAGCTTTTTCTGCCACCACTATAACCACACATTTAAATACTTCAGGAGACTTTTACAAATAATATCGCCTCAAAGTCATGTGCTGGCAATGTCTGAGAGGTAGAATCAGGACTGCAAAATTCAATGCCACAGCCGGGATTTGAATCACGTGAGATTCCCTTTGTGGTCTACCTACGAATTGGCTGGGGAATTTAATGTCATACTGGCAAGTTACCATAGTAGCTCAGTGATTAGAGCATCTGTGTGTGAAGCAGAAGGTCCGTGGTTCAAATCCCAGCTGTGGCATTGCATTTTTCAGTCGTTACTTATAGAGTAAATAAGGTTTAACTTGCTAAAGTTATAAGTGAAATTAATGGAGTTGGATTGTTTTAGCAGGTCCCAGCACGACCTAGCAATCTGCTGTCTGGTCTGTTCTCACGTGCATCACGCAACCAGCAACAGCAGCAGCAGCTGCAACAACAACAACAACAACAGAAGGCATTGCCACCACAGAGAAACAAGAAGGATCATCCTGCGCCACCTGCACCAGTTGCTGTAGCATCACTTATAGACTTTGATTCCCCTTCAAGCTCGCCAACTCCTACAACACATTCCAGCAGTGATGGCCTGAGCATCAACAGTTTTGGTAGTGATGGCTCGGCTTCTGTAAGCCGACAGACTCCTGTTGGCATGGGTAGCTCCTCCATGTTTGAGAGTGGGTTTGAAGATGATTTTGATTTCTTCGGCAGCCTCTCAAACTCGTCTAGTTTTGGTGTGACACCAATATCAGAGGAGAAAGATCCCTGGAGCCCAGTGCAGCCACAAGACCCATTCTCACCTCCAAGACAAAATACCAACAACCTGTTTGACAGCTTGCTGGAGAAGCAGACAGGAAATAGCCTGTTCTATGGAGTTTCTAAACCTGTAGAGGTCACTAAGCCATCTGCTATGCCAACTATCATCCGAGCAAAGCCAGCAAGACCGCCGGCACCGACACCAGCACCAGCAAAGACAAACATTTCTCTGTTCCCAGTGTCTACTAGTGAGGATAACAGTTCAGCACCAGTCATAAGCAATGGTATCTATGTTGAAGAAGAGGAAGAGGTGGAGGAAGAAGATGATGAGCGAGGCAATTGGTCTCCACCAATGCCTTCTATTCCACCACCTCCATTACCACCAGAGGTCTATGCAGAACTGGATGAGGACTCCTCACAGCAACAGGTTGGTAATTCCAGTTCAGACAATGAAAATATGAAACATAATTTAAGCTGTTGATCTCCCCATTTGTGCATGTGAAATATATTCAATCTGTTCAGCTCTTTGTTCATTCACGTGGAACATATTTAATCTGACCATCTCGCCATTCATTCACATGAAACACATTTAATCTGGCCATTTCTTGGCTTGTGCACATGAAATAATTCTACCATCTCATTCATTTGTCCAACATATGTACATGAAATATGTTTGCCATTGAGGCAATTGATTACATGCAACTTCCCATGTAGATTTTGGCATGGCAGTCTACCAGAAACCTACAGTCCCTCTAGTATCTGCACTTGCTTTTCAGAATTTTTGTCTGCTTACAATGATCAAAGTTTAATCTACATTGTTGGACCTATCAGCACCAATATATTGGATGTGCCTATATTTATAGAACTAAACCATGTGCATTCGGTTTTCATAGTAGCACTCCCACTTAAAGTGCAGAGCCATTCTGTATGTGGGCCATCAAAAATTGGGTGACTGCCTGATTTTCAGTGATTACCTTAGTGCACTTAAGAACGTTTGTGAGCTATACAACTACCACCCTATAGTACAGCGCACCAAAATGCCTTCCATGTTTTACATGCTTCTGACGTTAACATGGTGTGTGTGCTTGGATTCCTGTTCATGTTGACTAGTCAGATAATAAACCGGCAGATTTGCAAACAAAGGGCTCCATGGTTTAGGGGTAACATTTAGCCTCTAGAGCCCGCCTTCGTAGCGTGGTGATAGCATGTCTGCCTCATGTCCAAGAAGTCGCGAGGGTGAGTTATCCAGATAAGGTTTTTCCCGAGGTTTTCCCTGATCCTGAGAAGACGAATGTCGAATAACTTAAAGCTCTATGGACCTCGGGCTCATTTGAACATCATTTCACCCATTTCATTCATTCACTGTCCGATATGATGTTATATTGGAGGACGTTAATAACAAAAAAAGTTAGCTTCTGGTTCCTAAGGTCACTGGTTCCAATCCAATGGAGGGTGATAGATTTTTCTGGCGTAGAAATTCTTAACATGACTTCCTTTTCCTTCAGAAGGGAAATAAAGCTAGTGGTCCTGTGTTTTATATATTTACAGCACGCCAAAGAACCTCAAGCCTGATAGAGAGGACTCTGAGCAAAATTAAGTGGTCTTTCACACCCAATATAGAAACATAGATTTAAAGGGTGTCCTTAAATAAAAAAATAATTTCAGTTTTCTTGTAGTACAGAAAGCAGTGCTATCATGCTGGCGTGAAAAGTGCTCAGCTCTTCACAAAATAACCTTAGAGCAGTGAAGGAAATTCTGATTAACTAGTTAACGTCGTCTTGTATCTCTCATTGCAAGATGATTTTGGCTTGGTTATGTCTTGGCCAATGCAATTTTATTTACTCTTGGTCACCTTTCTTAAGTGGGACTCTGCTCCTCTTTGTCTGCTGTGTGGTAAAGGTCTGCTGGCCGGTGTAGCGGACATTTTAGGCAATTATAACAGAGTGGTCAAAAGGGTTTTTAAATTTTTATCAAAGGTAAACTTCAGACTTAGGATTTGGTAATAGATATCAAGATTTTATATCTTTTGGCTTTTTTCATTCTTCTTCCTCTCATTCTTCTTTTAATTTGTCCTTGTCTCTGGCTTTTGCCATGATTAGTTGTGTATAATATTGACCTACATTTGTGACGTTTTCTAGGATTTTTATTTTGTATTCATTTTTATGTGTGTCTTCTGCCATGATTAGTTCTATAAAGGAGCTTTTTTTATAATAGTCATTTCCTTTACATAGAATTGGAATATATGAGTCCCTAATTTGTCCATTATGCAATCTAAACAAAGAAATGGACTATAATCATCTTCAAACATGTCCATCAGTTCTCAATATACAAAAGATTATGAAAAATCTGATGTGGTGCACTCACATAACTTTCTCTACTCTTGTACTAACCATTCTTACAAACTCTTATTCCTATATCTTTTTCATGTTAGTTAAGCTCTTGAGCAATGGCCATTTAAAATGTCCGCGAGCCGAGAACTGCTACCCAATATCCAGTGCAGGGCATTTAAATTGTTAAATGTGCTAAAAGTGCTTCTTATATACACAGCTGTATTTTGTGTAAATATTAAGTTATTTTAATGAAACAAAAACTGGTATAAAACTTGTTATGCAGTATACATGTACGTCATCAGTATAGCAGCGACATCGGGGCTGGAACGTGCGGATATCGTATACAATAGGAAGGGTCAGGTTGTAGCAATAAGGGTTGGCGGACACTGCGGCATGGCAGTGTCCAAATGACTATATAGGGAGAATTACGCATGTCTTATGCATATGTACTTTATTTGTGCAGTACTGTTTTTAGCATTTCTGCTAACTTATATAACTGAAACATCTTTATTAAATAGTTAATGCAAACGTTAATTCACAATTTGCATATTGATTAATTGCTATGTCTATTTGTTGCAATGAATTACAACCCACATCTTCAGGTTTTCGAACGAAAATGACTGTCTCCTATCCGACAACACTGACTTATAGGCAGAAAAGCTGCGTTCCACATCTGCTGAAACCACAGGTGCATATGTAAAATATGTTTCACATTTTCGGTCTATATCGGGGCATTTTGAAGCACTGCTTTCGTCTTTAATTGCGTTGGCAATTTTACGCAGTTTATGGTATCCTTTGTTTTTCTGTAAAAGAGTTTGCAGTTTCGCAGCTATTCTTTTCCCCATGCTATCCTCCCTAGAATTCAGCTTGTCGGTAACTTCTTTCACGACGGTTATTTGTTTTACCAGTTCTTCTCCAGACTTTTCTAAAGATTGAATTGCAGAGGTAAGAAATCCAAAATTCGAGGTAATGTATGACAACTGACGTTTAATATCAGGGTCACGTAAAAGGATTTGAGCTGTTTTTATTGCGGTTGCAGCATTAATGTCAAACTCCTGCACCACATGTTTAACGGCATCGAAATTCATAGAATAGTACTCGCATGCTTCCAGCCATGTTCCCCATCGTGTTAGAACTGGTGCGGGAGGAAGAGCAACTCCTGGATAAAGGTCTCGAAATATTGCCACACATGAAGGCGATTTTACAAATACCTTCTTGACAGTCCCTATAAGCTTATCAGCGGCAGGAAATTGAGATCGTACCTCTTCTGCTAGTCTGTGGCAGGCGTGAGCAAAGCACGTGACATGTGTTACGTTTTTGTAAGTGACTTGCAAATGGATTCCTGCCTTTACCATATAGGTAACTGCATTGGTAACAAATAGTCGTACTCTATCGTGTTGCACACCTGATGGCCATAGTATTTTCATGGCATTGTCAAACACTGCACTTATAGTAGAATAATTTGCAACACTGACGTCACTTGTTAGAAGATACGGTCCAATGGGGCCTTCTGCATCCAGTGCTCCAACAACTACATTGACCACAAATCGCCCAACGGCATCCGTTGTTTCATCCATTGAAACCTATATGTTGTGGTTATTTAGGTTCATTCTTATACAATCAATGCACTTATCATAACATTTTCGTATATAGTACTTACGTAAGGTCGTAGGATGCGGAATTGGTTTGCCAGTGTACTTTTCTAAAAACGCACGCAACTTCGGATCCTGTAGTTTATGTAAAGGAATATCCGCAGAAATAAATGCCGTGCATAGCTCTTCATTAAATGTTTTATTTGATGGAAGTACGTCTTGTAGCGATGGATCCTCACATTTTGCAACACAAAGCTTATGTGTTCCTGTACTGACATGTTGTAGCACATTACTCAGTTTACTGTGAGTAATTGTTTTATTGCAAGGCTTACAATAAAGTTTTTCTTGAACAACAGAGAAAACATGTTCCCCATACTCAACTATATACTTTTGTAAACCTGTGGACATTCGTAACCTTTCCTTTGGCATTGTGTCTGCGTTAGGATTTGAGGCCCAGGGGATCTTTCCCCTTTCTCACCCTTCCTATCACTCTCTACACATTCATATGCTGACCTGTCATGGCATATAGTGTCCAATGACAACATGAAGACATGCATGTTGTAAAGTGCAGTTATTTGTATGCATGGTGTGCACTGCATTGAGCTGTGGTTTGTAAATAATAAACTGGTAGCTAATGAAGTAGAACAGTGTTGGTACTACTTAACTTTGCAAATAACAAGGTATTGGAGAACTAAACACTAAAATGTGGGGATAAAGCAATTATATGTTTGAAATCAACAGAGTTTCTGGGGATATTTGCAGACAAAAATTAAAAATGGCTTGCACACAAATTTTCTAGCACTAAAACTAAGTGCTTTACTTGAGGGCCGGTTATGTTTAATATATCTTGCTTGCTTGTGAAAATTAGGACATGTTTTGTGAACCTTCATACCCATCTTCAGCAAGTTCCCATCCCTTAGTAAGCAAGTGCTGCTTTGCAGTGAAAATTGTAACATACATCTTAAGCAAAGGTGCTTGAAAACATTTTACTGCTTATACTTTAACTCCCTTCTCTTATATATAGGGACACAATTTTTTTATGGATTGCAATGACACGAAATATGTTAACATGCAATAAAAAGTTTTCAGAATCAATTCTATTGCAGTTATTCGCATAATTACCAACATTTACTCTTGCAATTACTGTTAATTTTAATGTAACTCACAAAATGAATGTTTATTTATGATTTACCACACAATTATTAATTTACTGCAATATTGCTCGTGAAATGAACATTTATTAATGATTTAACATGAAGTTAACATTTCATTGCAATATTTCTGTGATATTCCTTAATTAGATGTTAAAAGATTTATTTCAGCAATAAAACAAGATGTTTCACTTTTTGCAACTTAGAAAGCCAGATACAAGGTCAGGGTCAAGAGTTCAAACTCTGTGTTGTGGAAGAAATGCAACTATGTTTACAATAAGCAGGAAAGGTATATGAGAGTGGCAGGGAAGGTAAGTTGACAACCAATGGCGTACATGAACGTTCAGTGGATGCATAGTGCTGCAGACAATACCTCCTCCCCTATACTGGTTTTCCTGCACTCTGCAAACACGCATTATAGCTTAGACTCAATAAGTTCATCCATATTTTACAGAAGACTGCAATAAACAGCAGGGAGTGCGAGTTTAATGCTGAGTTTGTTTGTGTATTGATACACTGTAGAGCCAAGGCACGTGGTAGTACAGTCACATTAAAACAAGTTCATTCTGACAGCTAGGTGCACACATGCACTTGAAAGAGTTTTTATGACAACAAAATTGTCCTTCATGGTCTAGCCTCTGGTTCTCTAGGTTGCAGCTTCAAACCCAGCAGAAGGCAATGAATTTTTGTGTGTGTGAAAATCCTTAGTATGGTTTCCTTCGAAAGGGAAGTAAAGTCAAGATTCTGTGTCGTAGATTTACAGCATGTAAAATAACCTCAAAGATAGAGACCTTTTAGTAAAATTAATCGGCCTTTCATGCCCAGTATAAAATGGGACACAGAGAACTACAGTCTATGTACCTATATTTCAGTTTCTAGTGGTGAATGTGAAGGAGCTCTTTAAGTGTACAATATTTTGTCAGATAAAATAACCAATATTACAGCAGGGAACTTAGAAAACCTGCTTGCTAATTATTTCAATGAACATGCTACATATAACATTTGAAATATAAATTTATAACAGTAATATTTGATATTTTATTTCATCACTTTCATCCCGCTTTGAGCCTTCTTTTTATATCAACATTCACAATTTTTATTCATCATAAAATTGTGTCCCAACTTATATGGCATTTTCTGGGGTAATTCAGCAAAGAAATATTTAAAATTCAGAAAAGGCTGGTAAGACTTACAGGAAAAAATTGACCAGTAACAGGAATGGTGTATCATAAAAATCCTGTAGATCATTGTGCTATGATTTTGTAAGGAGTGGGGTTAAGCTAAATCATTCAAACTTAAACATCTAACCTTGCAATACCAAGTAAGCCAGCTAGTTTTTAATATAGTACCCCTGGTACTTAAGTAGTATCAATCAGAAATTGCCAGTTTGTTTTCTCTCAGGCATAGTTACTTGTATGTATATTACTCTATAAGTATATGTAACAATGCCGATTACATGTATGTTACAGAACTCTGACACAGAACCATATGGCATTGCCATATACGACTATGTAGCAACTCACCAAGATGATCTGTCTTTCAAGGTAAGCAGTGTGTGTAGTACTTCTGGTAAAGGCTTCTGCGTAATAACTGAGAATGAAAATAAGAATGAGAACTAGAAAGTTAAAATACTGCATTGCAGTGTTGTTGTTAGCTAATGCTGGATTTCTGACAATGAAGCCATTAATCCTCTTGCTCTCCAATATTTAATATATTGATAGAGCAATAGCAGTATAGTAACCGATTTTTAGAGAGCACCATATTTTTATGTTTTGGCGGTCACATCGCTCTCTCACAACCCCCAGAATGTCTGGAGGACCACACCTGTCGTTGGTTTACGGGTCTCACCGACCTGACCGGGAGAATTAACAAAATAAATTCACCGACCATATCCTCTGATTACCAATCAGAGGACGTATTTACATGCCATGACAGGTCAGCATGTTAGGGGTTAAGAGTTTATAGAGAAATTAGAGAAATGGAGAGGTTGGAAAAATAAAGACTCCCTAGCCCTCGGTAACCCTAATAGCATCGGGGTCGGAAGAGAACAAGAGATGACCAAGGTAAGGTCAGATAGAAAAGTTACAGTGAGGAGCAAAACACCAGGAAGTGGAAGTGTGAATGTGTGTGTGTGAGTGTGAATTCAAAGTATAAATACCCCAAAGACCGAAAAACCCACTGTTAAACAAGTAACACCATTTGCCAATAGGCAAGGCCGACCATATAATAATAATAATGATAATTAATAATAATAATAATAATAATGTTTATTAACCACTTAAATCATTTTACATGATA
Source organism: Tenodera sinensis (assembly GCA_030765045.1). NCBI lineage: Eukaryota > Metazoa > Arthropoda > Insecta > Mantodea > Mantidae > Tenodera > Tenodera sinensis. The sequence continues at coordinate 61,763,206 of CM060968.1, forward strand.
TGGGCTTCGTCAAAAGAACAATTTCTATAAGATTTACAGAACTAATTTTACAATATTACAAGTAAAATGTCAAATATTCACTTACTGAATAGAAGGTATGTTGTAGTAGAAAGGATTTGACTTCTTTGTTAAATTTTTTTATAATAGTTATTTCTTTGATATTTGCTGGTAGTTTATTGTATAATTTAATGCCTAAGTTTGTCAGGTTATTTTTTTGAATATTTGTTCTGCATATCTGAACATGAAGGTAATTTTTCCCTCTAGTGTTAGGAGACTGGATATCCGTATTTGTGTCTAGTTCTCCTTGATTTCTCTTAATATGATTTGATAATTCAGCTATAAAGATACACGCTAGAGGTAGGATGTTATGTTTCTTAACCTCTAGAGCGATGGCCATTTAAACGTCCGCGAGCCGAGAACTGCTAGCATTTAAATTGTTAAATGCGCTTCGTATATACACAGCTGTATTTTGTGTAAATATTAAGTTATTTTAATGAAACAAAAACTGGTATAAAACTCGTTATTTGCAGTATAAATGTACGTCATCAGCAAAGTTGCATTGCAGTGTAAGCATTCACAATTGAACTATTCTGCATAAGCCGATAGATGCACAAATCAAGTTCTTGTAACAGCAAACACAAAAAAGATTCAAATCTTTCAAAACCAAAGTCTGAGATTAATTACAGGTGCTATCAAAACCACACCAATAGCAGCTATGGAAATACTAACCAACCAATACCCCATTGAATATGAAATAGAAAAAGCGGCTCTTATTCAACACGAAAAGTTGATCAGACTCCCATTCAATACATGGCACAAGAGAAATTTTACACATACACTAAAGACTCAGGAGAGCTTTCTTTCCAAAATTCAAGACATCAAGAAGAATGTATACTTTCCTAATTCAAAGGAAAACTTCATATCTAAAGTCAGTCCGACACAAACATTAGACATCACATATTATTTACACCTGACAGAAGAAGTTAAGAAAAGTGATACTCCAACTAGTGTTGTAAAATTATTGGCATTAGAGACAATCCATACTAGATTTCCAGAACACAAATGGCTCCATATTTATACTGATGGATCATTTATATCAAACCAAGATGGAGCAGGTGCTGGAGTCACATGTCACCTCTTTTCCTATTACAAATCTTTAAGTTATGGAACTACAAACTTTGATGGAGAAATTGAAGCAATTCGAATGGCCCTACAAAATCTTTTGTACAGAATTTCACATTTTCAGCAAGCAGTTATTCTCTCAGATTCCAGGGCAGCAATTATAGCAATTACTTCCAAGTTGTCACCAAAAAACCAAACAATTATAGAATGTTGGAAAATCCTTACCCATCTAACAGCACTTCAAAAACACCTAGTCTTCCAATGGATACCAGCTCACTGTGGACTGAGTGATAATGAGAAAGCTGATTTTCTTGCAAAAAAGGGTACCGGCAATGTGCAGAAATCAATAGTTAATTTACCATTTTATGCAGCTAAAAGATTAGTCAACTCTGAATTCAAAAAAATTATTGCAAAATATTACTATGAAAAATCAAAGAATAAAAGATGGGAACTACCAAACATTCAAACAGTAATTCCCGAGTATCCTCGAAAAACAGCAGTTGCAACCTTCAGTTTGATTACAGGACATGATTGTCTGGCAAAACATTTAAACAGAATTGGGATATATTCTTCACCACTCTGTCCTCTATGTGATCTGCAAGAGGAAATGGATCGAGACCACCTTCAAATATGCCCGGCCACTTCTAATGCCCCATCCATCAGTGAAAAATATTGGAGAGCAAGAGGATTAATGACTTCATTGTCAGAAATCCAGCATTAGCTAACAACAACAACGTTATTTTAAACACATGGTTGTGGAATTTGTCATAGTGGCTTAGATAGCTCAGTAGTTAGAGCAGCTGCACGTGAAGCAGAAGATCCATGGTTCAAATCCCGGCTGTGTCATTGAATTTTTCAGCCCTGATTTCTACCTCTCAAACATTGTCCATAAATGGCTTGTATTTAAAAACACCAGCAGTAAGTTGGTTGAGATAAAAATAACAATTACACAAATGTATGTTTTATTATAATAATTTTCACACAAATTATTCTTTGTTCAAAGACAATGAAAGTAGGTTTTAAAATGTTTGAATTTTTTTTACTACTGGTCTGTTTTACTCAGTTTTTTTCAAAGCTTGATAGATGCAGTCTTTCCCGAAATGAATCTCATTACAACACAATAAAACAACAAAATTAGTAGTCTTATCACAAAAATCCCATGCTTTATAAAGAATGTAATGGGACACAACTGATAGAACAACGCTATAGAAGTCCTGTGTCTCATCTGCTACTTCAAAATACTTAAGAATTTCTTAATGTTCTTTTTTTTTTTTGAGACACCATGTTGACTTCTGGAAAAACACAGGAATTTAACATGGTACTCTCTTGTCTTGTTTAACTGTACAATGAGTGTTCCATTTAATTTTTTATTTTCTAGCAACTGCTATTTCATGGACCGTAATACATTCATCTTTGTACCCATCTTTTTACCTACAACTGAGTCAGAAACTACAGTATTGAGGTCCAAGCAGGAGAAAAGCTGTGAAAGGAGTTGCCTAGCTTTGCAGCTTCACACTAGCACAATTTCAAATAGGAATGTTACATCAGCACAATACATGAGCTCACTTACTTTGTATGCTTTAAAATGCAGATGTTTTAAGCAGCCAATAGATGTCCAAGGACACAAGGATTCATATTTCACTCCCTGCCTCATCGTGAGGTCTTCTGTTGTGAGAACACAGTAATTGAAATATCACAACACTGCAAAATTCTCATAATTAAAACCCTTGCTTTATGTATTTCAGATCTGCAGTAAAGTATGCATTATGCTTTTCTTTTGCATCTGTCGAGTTCTGAAAAAGCCTGCAATGATTGGGTGCGTCTAATTACTGCACAATTCTAGTTTTGCTAAATTTTATTTCACAGTTTGAGAGGTAGAACTGGAACTTAAAAATTCAATGCCACATCTGGGATTTGAACCACAGACCCTCTGCTTACTAGGCGGGTGCTCTAACCATTAAGCTACTGTGACAACCTGCCAGAATGACATTGAATTCTGAGACCAGTTCGTATTTTTCCCACTAAACCACAAAAGTAGTCTCACATCAAAGACAATTACCCCAATGGTGACTTACTATTGCAAGTACTTTTATGTCCCAGGATTAAATAACCTTCAGATGGTAATTATTATTTATTTATGCCAACAAACTTACTGTTGGTGTTTTTAGACACACAAACTGGGTGTGGGCAATGTTTGAGAGGTAGAACTGGAACTTAAAAATTCAATGCCACAGCTGGGATTTGAACCACAGACTCTCGGCTTACTAAGCCACACACGGTTTGTGTGTCTAAAAACACCAACAGTAAGTTTGTTGGCATAAATAAATAATATTTATTTCACAGGTCGATTCAGAAACTAAAAAACATAGATGTAATATATAACTCATTTTCAGAAATTTTTGGATCTAATTGACTACTGCAAAAATGTTCCTCAATTAATGCTGAGCTGTCCCAGAAACAGAAAAGAAGGCTTGGTCAAAATTTAACTTTCTTATTGGTTATAAGGGACAGCATATTAGATCCATATTGTGCATGTTACTCTTCACTGTCAAAATTATTCAAGGTATAATAGGGATCAAAGAGAAGGGATTGCAGAAGTTAAACTGGAGTTTAGAAATAAAAAGTTTACAGGTAATAAACAAGGAATTTGCTCCATATGCAGTAATAAAAAAGATGGAATCCCATTTTATTAGAATGCAAGGGTGAAGGAGAAAGTTTATAAAGTAAATAAATATTTTAAAAAAATATGGAGAAGACTATTAGCTAAGTTGTGCTAGGCAAAATGTCAGTATCCTTGATGCCTTCTAGACCACAGCCTACAATCTCTGAAGAGATAAACTTAGCTAATAGTCGAGACAATGGCTGTGAAAGCTTTAAGTTTATACATTAACTGGAAAAGGTTTAACAATAGTGTTAATTCAAAACAAAATGAGTTCAAATTATAATTATTAATGTAGAAGAGTTCCAATATAGAGTTTAGAAGAAATGGATCTGGTTGGCAAATTAAACTGAAGTATGTAGAATAAACTGGTTCGTTAATTATAATTTGGTAATAATTGGGTAACAGCAATGTATGAGTTGTAGAAATTGGTGTTGTATATTATCTTGTATGGCCTGGCATAGAAGCAGTGTTAGCTCCAAATCACACACTGTACAAACAGGTAAATTATTCAAGGTGGCCATGGCATGAAACAACCACTAGAGCTCTCTCTAATTGCAATTTAGGAAAATGGAACCAGAATAAATTCCAGTAAATGTGCACAATAGCAAAAACTAAAAAGAATAGCAAAACCTGGTGAAAATTAACAATGTACACAAAATAACATACAGTACACTATTAATAAAGGAATGACACTTGATATAATTAAAGAAATCAAAAATATTAATTTATCTTCATTTAGAAAATGTTTTAATGTATCACAATTTGATATTGTTGTTAGCTGAGTTAGAAGTAAGTGAAAAATATCATTGGTTACAAAAAAATGTTCTAATGTGCAAAATCAACTTTTTATTTTGCTGTCAAAATAGTAATTAAGCTAGAGACTTCATTCTGGGTTTAAAAGCCGTGGTCTGCTGGAGCTTAGAGGTTCAGACGTTTCGTCCACACTTGCAGTGGATATCATCGGAGGCGTGGTCTGAGTCTTCTCGGCGAATGTTCAGTTATAACAGAATCGATGGCTGGAGGTGCCATATTTATAACTGGGCTGCTCACAGGGGATTGGCTGGGCTGGAGCGGAAGCTGTGTGTTAGGTGGGCGGGGCTTCTCCACTCTGATTGCTGAATGGTTTATGTGATTTCTCTGCATTTGTGCTTCTTTTTTATGTTCAAGTATCAGATGCCAGGTTTTGTTCAGTTTTATGGCTTCACGTTGTAGTCTGGCGTGGTAGTATGGCACAGATTAAAGAACAGTAGTCTCCTTATACTGAATTATGTGTTCTCCATTGGCCCATATTGCATGTTCTGCAACCACTGACTTGTGTCTGTCTGTCCCGGTTGGCAGCATCTCTTGTGTTCTGTGAGTCAAGTGTTGATGCTGCATTGGGTGATACCTATGTACACTGCACCACTGGAACACGGAATCTGATAAACATCGGCCAAAGTGAGTGTGTCCCTGGGATCTTTGGCCGACCGAAGCAAGGTATTAATTTGTCTGGTAGGTTTGAAGACAGTTTTGATGTTATGGTGCTTGAGTAGGCGTCCTATTCTGTCCATGACAGTTTTGAAATAAGACAGAAAAGCAGTGCCTTTGCTATTGGGTGGATCCTGTTTGAGGTTGGCAGGGTGAGGCCTAGCAGAGTGTATTGCTCTGCAAATTACTTATGCCATGTAACCATTTTAATATAAAGCCTGTTCAAGATGTCAGAGTTTTGTTGTAATGAGTTAGGCTCACAGATGCGTTCAGTAAGGGTCTTGTAAATCATTCAGCAATCAGAGCTGAGAAGCCCCTCCCATCTAACACACACCTTCCGCTCCAGCCCAGCCAATCCTCTGTGAGTGGCCCAGTTATAAATACGACACCTCCAGCCATCGATTCTGTTGTAACTGAACCTCCGAGAAGACTCAGACCACGTCACCGATGATGTTCACTGCAGGCGTGAACAAAACGTCTGAACCTGTAAACTCCGACCGTGAAAGCTTCTGACTACTCAAAATGGTAATTGATATGCAATCCCATTTATATCTTCTTTCTTGGAAGTTTGAAAACAGTGTTGTAATCAAGTTAAACCAAAAAGGTAAGAGGTAGAACTGGAACTTAAAAATTCAATGCCACAACTGGGATTTGAACCACAGACCTTCCACTTGCCGTGGGACCTCTTAAACTTTGCCCACACATGGCTTGTGTGTTTAAAAACACCAACAGTAAGTTTGTTGGCATAAATAAATAATAATTACCAAAAAGGTAAGTTTATTAATAACACTACACAACACTTATAATTTACCAGAACATGTTTCGGAGGCTGACTTTCAGTCAATGTCTGGTTGATAATGGAGGAAAGTCAGCCTCTGAAACATATTATGGTAAATTATAAGTGTTGTGTAGTGTTATTAACTCACCTTTTTTGTTTAAATCCCATTCTTGTTCTTGTGGTGTGCAGTTTTGGTTTCTGTTCTGATTACTGTCCTTGGATTTTTGGGAACCAGTGTTAATTGTCACTTAAGACAAAGCAGTAACAGACTTTGTGGTTCATGTGCAGGTAAACGACGTAATTCAGCTGCTGCACGAGATCAACTCAGAATGGCTGTATGGTCGTGTTGGTAACCATGAGGGTATGTTTCCAGCTAACTTTGTGAATGTGGTGGTCCCCCTGAGCTCAAACCGGGAGCCACAAGAGCACATTGTCAAGGCTGTTTATACATTTGCAGCAGAAACGTGGGATGACCTCACATTTAAGGTCAGTAAAATATGCCTTGTTTGTATAGAAGTCTTATATTAAATTGTTACATATTGAACATAAACTTTATATAAAAATAGATTCACTAATTCACTACAGTTTCTTGTCTCTTTTATGGCTTTAATTGGGTATATTGGAGTTGATTTACAGGTAGGAGTTTATCTGCCATTTTGAGAAATGTTATTAGCTAATGCTGGATTTCTGACAATGAAGTCATTAATCCTCTTGCTCTCCAATATTTTTCACAATGATATTGAAGAGAGCAATAGTAGTAATAGTAACCGTTTTTTAGAGAGCACCATATTTTTATGTTTTGGCGCTCACATCACTCTCTCACAACCCCCAGAATGTCTGGAGGACCATACCTGTCGTTGGTTTACGGGTCTCACCGACCTGACCGGGAGAATTATCAAAATAAATTCACCGACTACATCCTCTGATTACCAATCAGAGGACGTATTACATGCCATGACAGGTCAGCATGTTGGGGTTAAGATTTTATAGAGAAATGGAGAGGTTGGAAAAATAAAGACTCCCTATCCCTCGGGAACCCTAATATATATTTAATGTTAAAAGTGAACTGAGAATGGATAAAGATCGCTTCCCTAACAATACAGGAACTATTTAACGTAAGAAAATATAAAATGAATGCATACGCGCATGTATACAAAAAAGGGCATCATGTAAAGTAGCGCCAATTTTGTTATTAGCATCTGTATGTTTGAGATGTGAAGACATGTTTTTGTAACGCACGTGGATGTGGGTCTAAAAGACTATAAAAGTGGAAAGACTATCAAGATAATACAAATAGGTGCAACGAAAGTCAATTCAATTATAACAAGTGTAATAAGAGATGAAAAAAGTGTTAATAAAATGATATATAGTGAAGTTACATCGAGTGTTTATTCATTCCACCTAGTACCACGCCCGGGGAGAAAGAATAGTTTCGTAGCTCAACACGAAGCTCCATTTATTTAAAAATACAGCACCAATATCTAAAAAAGAGTTAGAGAAAATGAGTGGAGCTATGCAAACTGGAAAAAAGTGTTAATAAAATGATATATAGTGAAGTTACATCGAGTGTTTATTCATTCCACCTAGTACCACGCCCGGGGAGAAAGAATAGTTTCGTAGCTCAACACGAAGCTCCATTTATTTAAAAATACAGCACCAATATCTAAAAAAGAGTTAGAGAAAATGAGTGGAGCTATGCAAACTGGAAAATAATGAACTGGGGAAAGTTATGAAGGGGGTAGATAATGTAAATGGTTTTTGGAAAGGAATAAGATTTGGAGATATAAAAATACATTGTGTTTACTACAAAACTTGGCCGTCAGGTGCCGGCCCATCTCCCAGACATGTACTGCACAACTCGGCTGGTAGTCACACATCTCCCGGTGACACATGCATGGACATCAAATCTCAAACCACATTAACAATTAACGGAGTTATCACAAAACATGCCTATATAGAAACTGATCATCCGGGCCTGCAGGCCGCGGTCCAGCCAGGAAACTCCTTCCAGACATCTTGTCCAAAGCTGCGTCAAGTTTCCTGACCAGACCACGGCCCACAAGCCCGGACAATCAGTTTCTACATAATGACACTGGCCGTGAAAGCCTACACAGTTTGAACAAAACATGCCTGTAATGGAAATGCTGGAGATGGAAATGCTGTCCACCTACATCAACACACCTATGGCATTTGCTGAGGAAATTTTTACTCATATGCATGAGTTCTTCCAAAATAGCGTTAATTTCTCCTGATATTTTGTTTTAATTTTTTCTTGTGCAAGGCACCTAAGAGACTTTTGAGGTGACTGTACTAACCTTTCTCTGATTTTGTGTAATTTCTGTTCCATAAGCACATGCCGTTTTACTTTTCTTATCACAGATTGATCCTGTCTCCCTAAATTCATTTACAAGCAAACGGTGCCTCTACTCGGAACACGCATGCCAGAAAATTTGGCTTCAAATTGCTGCACAACTTCCCTACAAGATGATGTAAGCACATACGTAAATGTACAATAAGGCTGTTTGTTGTACTGTATACTGCAATGGATTCATTTTGAAAACACTTCCAGGAAAACTAAGCACTTTTAGACACTCCTAATGTTATTCATGCGGAACTGGACCGGAACAGCATAGAACACCTACCTAACAGAAGTAAAACTGAAATGTGTATTATAGCAGTCTGCTATATTTTCAGGATTTATAATTTTGCTGCCCTCATTAATTTTATTCTGTTATGCCATCCTTTAAGTGATTATTCCTCGTTCCAGGCTTATTATTTCCTAAAGCGCATTTGTTTTGTTATTTATTTTGTATGAATTCTTTTATTCTCTTGTCTTTTAGTTTCCTGAATTATTTGTGATGTTTTTTCCAAGTAGCATCTAAAATAATTCTTTATGCTTCCCTGATTATTTGGTCTTCAGGAACTTGAGTCTGTTACTTGAAATTTTTATTCCTTTTGTGATTCATGCCTTTTGGGTTTGACCTTTAGCCCAACTAACTTCATATAAATGTGAACGGTCATATGAAAGGGATTATGACCAATTTTAGAGTGGAAAAGAGCAGAAAAGAATTACAAAAAATTATTTACTGATGTTATGGAATTGCAGAGGAAACAGATTTATGGAAATGTATGCTAAGTCATTTCTTAACACAGTGTCACTTGAAAGTACTTGAAGAATTTTAATTTAACTGGTATCTTTAAAATGTAGTTCACTTATGACAGCAACAAAATCATTTAGGTTTTCTGCATAGTACTGAACTGCAGGTAACCAAGTTCCCCAGCAAGTCACCACATCATAGGCAACGGAGTGTTTGGATTGTTTGTTCTGAAAAATTTCAATCATTTTGACTTGATGAACACTTCTTTCCCATTAGCAATCAATTTGTCAGTGTCAGGAAACGTTACTCTAATTTCCTCACATATTCTATGTAATCCATCCACAACACATGTAACATGAATCATTTTAAGATAACTTACTGCAAGTTGTGCTGCTGCGTTTTTCATATATGGTGCAGCATCAGTCAAAAATAAACATTGTTACATCATAGACCATTTGCCCACAATTTCTGCATTGTTTCATTAAATAATCTGGCAATAGTCACGTGGTATGTCATGGCAGGTCAGTAGAAAAGGTGACTTTAAAATGTTAGAATCTGTTTTTAATACCCCTACAACATCATTCTTAGTTTTCCTGGCAGCAGAAGCTGGAGATTCATCTATGCTCACCCATGTTTTCTCATTAGCCTAACTTTTGCATACGTACATCACAGTGTCGTTGTAGCACTGAGAAAATAATGTTTCTGCAAAGTTGATTCATCAGGTGTGTCAACATTTGTATTTTTTGTCAGGAATGTTTTAAACTGAGGTTAGTTCACTTTCAAAATGGTTATGTCTGCTGAAACTAATGCTTTGCTCAAATTTTCACAATACACTGAAAATTTGGAAGGTCCTGATGAAGTACTTGGCGCTGAATCATTAATAAATTATAGTTTTTTTTGTAAAGCTTGAAATAGCTGCCTTATGTTTGTTAACACTTAAATGTTGTGTTACCTGTGAACGTTGGTCTGCCAGTGTAGCTTTACCGCATGGCTGACAATACATGATTTCACCATCACAGCTGAAAATACCCTTAAATTCTGCAGCATATTATTGCACTACTTTTCACTCTGGACATGTTTAATCCACTGTGAACTCAGAACTGTTATGTAATTTCCCAACACAATACAACTAAAATGCCATACAAACATTGTGGATTCATAAATGACTGACTATATAGCTTAACAGGTATTAGTGCATATACTAACTTAGCTGTGAAGCGACAACAGGTACTTAATCAAGCACGTGGCAATGGAGGAATTAGCCATTCTTATCAGGTTCATGTAGCTTGAGGAAGTAGGATGCTTATATTTTCTTCCAACTGAAGGGATACTATTGCTGACATATCAGTTCTTCCGATAATGAGTAACAAATTGCAACACCTGGCCTGTATAACTGAACATTAAAGAAGTGGATGATGACTTGTTAAAAATAATTCTGCTGCTGATTTTATGTGATTTTCTGTAAATGTGTGAAAATTATTTTAAAACAGTTTCCTTTATACAATTTTTGTAATTTATTTTATTTATATATTTACATTAAAAAATCAGAAAATATGCATTTTTATGTGCAATAAAACTTAAAATATTTGGTCCAGTGTAAATATCCAGAACATTAAACTCAGTTTAAAGTTCTTTTTAGGGTGCAAACAAAATATGTATTTGCCTAAAAATCCAAGCCTAATGATTATCTGACAGTCTTCTAGAGAACTAAGACCTGCAATTTATAGACATACATCCTATTCATGTGCTTTACAGAGAGATAATTGGTAATCATATGAATAGATTAAAGGAAATGAGATGCCTTTTTGATAAGAACCAAAAGTAAATAGTTGTGTTCTTGCAGAAGAAAAACACAATCACTGGAGCAAAGTCAAACATAGTCCAAAGAAACCTCTGAGACAGCTTGCACTGGAATCCCAAATTTTGCAAATTTGGTCATGTAAATGCCAATAAACATTCAAAATTAAAAATCCTTTAAGTACTTGAAAGATTGAGAGGTGGAATCAGAACTGAAAAATTTAATACCACAGCCAGGAGGATTTCAACCACAGACGTTCTGTTGTCAGAGTGTGTGTTTAAAAACACCAGCAGTATGTTTGTTGACTTAAAAGATTGTGACACTAACTTCACTAACTTAAATTTAAAAGTGGACCATGTTTTAGAAACTGTTGCTTCCATTCTCAGACTGAGTGTAACTGACAACACTGAAGACAGGGTTACAGGTGATAGTTGCAGAAGTGGTGTCATCTGGTCTTCTTGTGATGAAATTATTGAGGTTGTTCAATGGTGGGATTTCAAAATTCATAACATTTCTTCCTTTTGATGATATCGATGTTTTCCGAGACTTTAAGTTCTGTAGTTTCTCAATAATCACTTCAGGATTGATATTGAGGTGTGCCATCCAAAAATGGTTAGCTACAGCTGTTTGAGCTGTGTTTTAAGATATGAGATGCATCAGATACACATATGAATAAATCTACAGTTTCACATCATTTATGGACCACTCGTCATAACATTATACCTAACATAACACTCCTAAAACCGACAAAACACAACAGATTTGGATACTTGGAAGAAGATTCTAATCTTAAAACACAGAACACTCCTGAGAGGTAGAATCAGGACTGAAAAATTGAATGCCATAGCCAGGATTTGAACCACAAAAGTGCACTGACATAAGTATTCCAGTGTCTGACTCAATTTATCCATAAATCATAACATTCCACCTAATATATATGAAATGATATACACAGTGAGACTTCAAATGTTTAGAAGTATATGACGACCTATAGACACTTATAGTTTCACTTACACTTATTTTTATCTGGTCACGTTTCGAAGACCAGTGTATTCATTCTCAATGGTTTTTTTACTGATGGTTGAAGAGATCTGTTGTGGTAGTGACTGTGATGTTTTCTCTTCAGCCACCAGTTGAGAATGAAGACGGTCTTCGAAACGCATCCGGATAAAAATAAGTATAAGTGAAACTATAAGTATATCTATAGGTTGAGTTATATACTTCTAAACAAAAGCATAACATAAGAGGTAGAACTGGAACTTAAAAATTCAATGCCACAACTGGGATCTGAACCACAGACCTTCCGCTTGCCGGGCGGACGCTCTAACCACTGAGCTATTGTGACAAACTGGTAGTTTCTTAAACTTTGCCCACACACGGCTTGTGTGTTTAAAAACACCAACAGTAAGTTTGTTGGCATAAATAAATAATAAAAGCATAACATGTTTATAATAGAGCAGAATTTTGATAACTCGAGTTGATGTGGACTGAAAGGGTGTTGAGTTTATTCACATCCATAACATAATACTGCAAATTACATAAATGCATATTCTAGCACAATGTAGGAAACAGAAAAGCATAACATCCTAAAATGTATTACATATTTATAGGTTTCCCTTTGTCCAGTCTCTTTAACACATCTAATTTAACAGGTTAATTCGTGGTGTTTTCTTCTCATTCGATCTTTTCACAGGACATACACAGCTCTAACAGTAAAGCCAGTGTCCCACAGTCCAACTTTTTTTACCCAACTTTTTGTATCCAATGGAATTGCACACAAAATAAATGTGTCTGTCACACTATGATTCATTTTGGTCTAATACAAATGACAGTTCACATAGCAAGCATGAGAAATAAACATGGCGGATGCAAAGATGTATTTAACAATATTGCTTTATTAAGTATAGGTTTGGTACATATATCCATGAGTAGTAAGAAAAGAAGTATAAGAAAAGACTGTGGACACGGTCATGAGAACAGGACATGGGCCAAAGTATACTGGGTCTACTGCAAAGATGACTAGAGGGCCCGGAAGACTATCTCAATTTTCTATGAATTGAAGATTTATATCTCAACCTTCTACGTCATGTCTAAGGCAAAATTACATACCAGGACACAAATATGATACAAACGTGAAAGAGATAAGGAACAATTGTAATGGTTTTAATCTTAGAATGGATGGGCAGGAGATTTGAGCTCATTGCATAGCATAAAATTTAAACATACTTTAACTGGATTTATTATTTATGAAATATAGCTATGTAATAACCACCTCAGTAATGTATCTTAATGATTATGAAAAATTGTTAATGAATCTTCCAGAAAAAATTAAACGTTTTATTAAAATACCCATCACATTAAAAGTGCCATGAGTCGTACATACACAATCACAGATTGGCTATTTCCAAGTTGTTTGATGAAAAAATTAGAAAAGTTAGATCCAACTCAATTGCACTGTATACAAACAGGTTTAATACAAAAATAGGATATAAATTGCGTGGAGCAAAATTGTATCCAATTCTGGATGTATCACGATGCACTTTTGTTGTACACAATGCTTTGGACCAAAAAGTTGGACAATGGGACATCGGCATATTCCTGAAATTTTAGAAACTAGAAATATATAACTAAAAGTTTAGTTTACCATGTACGTATTGGATAAAGCCTTCAATCTTCCAAACAAGTGTTGTGTTGTTGTTGTTAGCTAATGCTGGATTTCTGACAATGAAGGCATTAATCCTCTTGCTCTCCAATATTTTTCACTGATGGATGGGGCACTAGAAGTGGCCGGGCATATTTGAAGATGGTCTCGATCCATTTCCTCTTGCAGATCACATAGAGGACAGAGTGGTGAAGAATATATCCCAATTCTTGTCCTGTAATCAACCTGAAGAGTTGAATAATGTGCTATGTATCCACATTATTAGCGGCAAGCTTTTCATTTTATGACAATTATCTGCCGGCTGCTTATGTTCTGACTAGATTCAAAGGTCGATACGCAGTCAGCCCTTTTGTTACTATGAGACAGAGTGTAGTATGTTGTATTCATACACTATTGTTTACAGCATAGGGCATTTCAGAAATTATCAAGTTTAATGATGAAAAATAAAAAAAAAAAAAAATAAAATAAAAAAAATTAAAATAAAAGTCATTGAGAGTTAAGTTATCAGTGTTCTACTGTACTAGGATTGCATCTTGTACATCTGAATGAATGGATTGTTTACAGGAAGGTGATACAGTACGTGTGATAAGCAGAGTCAACAAGGACTGGCTGTATGGCAAGTGTGGTGACAGGAGTGGTCAGTTTCCAGCTGCGTTTGTCGACCATGTTCCGTCTAATTTACCTCTACACCGTGCCTGATTAGCAATTTAATGTGTATTTGTATATAGGAAAGTAAATTATTTCTTATTGTAGTAAATTGTATAACAAATATTTGTATAATATTGTATAGCGGCTCTTTAAACAAACTGTGGTATGTTTTAATATCGCTTTGTGAAAGTTTTTGTCCGATTTGGGAATGTATAAATATTTCTAGATCATCTCAGTGGATTGATTCCCCAACATCATTTGAATGAGGTGCCTTTATTGTGTATTGGTTCCTTGCACCAGTAAACTTTTCATTGGTTTTTGGTGCCAAATTTGGTACAAATGAAACACATTCCACAACTTTTGTATTGCGTTGTTTTGTCCTGTGGGGTTTATTGGTGGAGCCTTTAATGTCGAAGTTGTGCCCGTGTAACTGGGACCAATGTTTTTACTTGTAAGGTGACTTTGTCCATTGAATTGTTTGAATGAGCTTTCCAGCGTCTCAAGAATGTCTGTGTATTGATGGTATTATTTAAGTAATTTGTAAATGCAGAGGCAAGTAATAGAGAAGTTGGGAATGCTTAAACAATGGTGAGCAATGATCTAGAAATCTCAGATTTAAGTTGTAACTTTCTGTACCCATTACCACATACAAGTGATTGTAGACATGGCAACCATAGCTGTGTTTGGCATTATCAGTAAATAATGGGAGGTGATAAAATGTGTGTATGTTGTGTGTAATGCATAGGAGTTAACAAAGTTGTTTTCCTTCTAGCCTCCCAATATTTAGAAGTGATGTCTTGTTATACATTTTGCCAGATGCTCTATGTCCATTTCAACTTGTTTAGAGCACAATAAACAATTTGGTGATGGCAATATTGCAATCTTATGAAGATGTTGACCCAAGCAGTCATGTGCAATAATTAGCTGAAACCTAGCAACAGCAGTTTTGCAGGGTAAATCAGGAAATGGCACAAACTTCCATAAGTTTCTTCAGTTAAGATTGTGTATTTGCTAAAACACTTCACATCACATTTTGCGCACACGCTTGATCATTAAACAATTTTCTCATTCATACCTACAAGAAATAGAAACAAATGCCAAAGATAAAAAATGGATTACACTACTTTCCAATCCAGATATAATCCCCCAGAGACCAAGGAAAACAGCGGTTGCAGCCTTCAGACTACTGACAAATCACGACTGCTTAGCAAGTCATCTCTACAGAATAGGTATCTCAGCCTCACCAATATGTGTCCTGTGTAACGATCCAGCAGAAATGAACGAAGACCACTTGAAGACCTGTGAAGCATTATGATCAGAAGAAACTACAGTTCAAAAGTATTGGAAAGCACGAATGCTAATGGCTTCATTGCCAGATGCAAGGCGCTAGAAAACAACAACAACATTTTGCGCACATTAGCATTATATTGCACTCCCTTATTGCAGAACTTGCAACAATTTTCTCATAACATGGTATTTATTTATATTATACAGCATCTGTAATATCCACTTAAGTGACTGGTTGGTCTGGGTGACTCAGTTGGTTAATTGGTCTACTGATCCAAGGCCATCTCTAAGTAACAGGCCCGGATATGTGATTCGTGACGTCACAACGCGAGGCTGACGTTCCAAGCAATTCATACGGAATAATCACATGTTTTACAGCATTTCTGCGCTGGAAGAAGCTTGCATTCATTTATATTTTCACATTTCGTACTAAAAGTTATTGTCTTAGTATATTAGTGGAAAACATGCTTTGCATAGTTAATGGCAGAGCATGCTTCTTACCTTCTCAGCGCGAATATATCTCCAGTTTCCTTTTTTTGCCTGTAGATAATACCAAACTGTCTTGTTTAATAATGCAGTAGTTTTTCAAGAGGATGTTGGTTATTACTTTTATTATTTTCCTCGTCAAAATAGCACCCGGTAACTCGCAATCACTAGCATTACAGTCAGCACTGATATTATTAATGTCACATGTCTCAGCACCTAAATGTAGAATTAAGTTTCTCTGGTTTTCTACTTTAAGAAATTCTTGTTCATATGTCTCAGAAATTAAGCACTGAAATATACTGAAGATGCATGCCGTTATATCATAGGTGAACTGTGATGGCCACTTCAGCCCTCCCCTATCGATTACCCTTAAATAAGCACTAACTTCAGAATTTTGAACATCAAAATCCATTCTGCGTTCAGAGCATAAATTGTTCCTACAGTTTTCACACTTCAAATTACGCACAACACTGTTAGCTGCATATCCTGCAATATATATTAGGGTCATTTTATTCTGCTCACTTATGTAGACATTCCTATATTCATGAATTATGTTTTCAAATGTATCAAAAACATTTTCCTCTGTTTCCTCTTCCATATGACTTTCTATTGAAGTGTCATGTGTGATATCTTTAATTTTAAATTCGCCACCTTTTGAGGAATGCAGCTTCACAAGACTCATAAGCTTCAACTTCCTTTCTGACTCTAAAATTTGCATTACTGAAACGTTGTAATTTCCTCCGCTCATTTGCCTGTATTGACCAAAACGAGCTTCAAGGTGATCTGTCTGAAATTTTCCTAGAAGCACATATTCGAATTTCATTTCTTCCAATAAGAATTTTGTGAGTTTGACTAGAGTGTTAGTGGCATGAAGAAGTGCTGTATGAGTTTCAGATGATAGCTTCCCATGTCGTTTATCCCCACTCTGATAAATGCTGATCCTGTCCCACTCCTCTAACCACCTTGTGAAATTTTTTAGAAAATTTACTGATGGGCATTCTGGGCTTCTGACTGGATCAGAAAGTTTATCTCTTAAGTGCTTTCCTTTGAGTGGATGTTTCACATTTACACATTTCCACCAGAACAAAATTGTTTCCAAAAATTTAACTGTCCCTCTTGCATCCAGAGTTTTTATTACTTTAAGTGCTGCAATGTTCTTTTCATCAAAAAGTTTCAGTGCATATGCCACGTTTTGTCTTTCAATTGATGATGGGTATAAAACCTTAGCAGAAAGTGAAGGTGCTAGTTTCACAACACTTCCTTTTTTCATTTGCATGCATTTTTTTCAAAACTCCAATAGTTGCTTTTAAATATTGTGCTGGAAAAGCAGGAGGGGGAACATCTAGCAGTGCTGGAACTAACTCTGATGACATTTCTGTTGAAGAAGGAAAATATAAGGCTGGAATTGGTATGTGGAATGTTTGTTCACTGTCCTTTTGATTTAACCAATTATTTCTAATGGACTTAATTAGGTGCACTGTATCAAATAGTATGAAGATATCTTCATCTGGCTTCACTGGGTTTTTAAAGCAGCATTTTAAAGAACCATTGCACAGCTTCTCAAAAGCGTTTCTATTAACTCTGTTGTTATCTGATATCAAGGTCAATACCCTAAATCCAAATCCAGTCAAAGCTTTAATTACAGCAAGAATCTGCTCATGCAGCTTTTGTGCTGTTAAATTTTTCACTGGATACAGAGCTACAACATCTTTATTCCTGGATGTTAAAGATGTTATCATAAAAGTTTGCACTGTTTTTGCAGGTTCTTGTGTATTTGAAAGACCCTGTATGTTACCCCCTTTATAAGCAATTGCTGGTTTTACATAAATTTCATCTAATAATAAATTTACTACTTTTTCGTGATCACTAAGCATTTTCACCTTCTCTGATAAATATTTTAAATGCAATGATTTCCAGTTTCTATCAGGACTGAGGGTTTGAGAAAGTTGTCTGAGGTAATCAGGATGGGGTAAAGAAAGAACATTGGAATCACGTAACTGTCTATAAGCTGCTGGGTGAGAAAAATAAATTGAGCACGCCCATAACAGGGTATCGGGCGTATATTTCATTGGCTTCTGACTGACCAATTTTACCTACTCTTCTAGGAATTTAGTTTTTAGATATTCTGTGGAATCTTCATTCATGTCCTCCCAACATTCCTTTAAAATGTTGGCGGCCTGAAGTAGTTTATGTTCTGTTTGTTCACTTGCTATCGTGAAACCATTCACATGACTTAAAAGAGAATCAAATTTAGACCATTTATCTAATATCATTTGTTTACCGAGAATCCATTTAAACTTACTGTTGGGTATTACAGTTTTACCCTGTAGAACCTGAATAATAAAATTGGAATTAATTTTCAATGCTGCTACAATTTTAGGAATTTCTTCAGTATCAATTTTCACAAAAATTACATCGTTTTCTTTTATGATGACGGTGAATCCCTCTAATTTCATGTCACTAATTCTATTTTTAAAGCTCTGAAAATTAACAATTTTGTCATCTTCGAGCCATTTACGAAATGCTGCTGCATCCCTTTCCAACATTTCCCCTCTTCTTTCTTCTGGATCCCTACGTGTGGGTGCTACTTCGGATGTCAGGTAGGATGGTAAATTAGGAAAAAGTGCGGGGCATGCATCTTCAGTAAGTTTAGGAATTGTTCTGGGTACTACAAGAACGCTTCCATCATTTCGCGTAGCAGTGAATTCCTTCACTATGTGCTGTTCAGAAAAATGTTTAATACATACCACTGCTGTCTTCTGTGTGGATCCTTTGGAAACGAAAACACTGTAACATACTTTTCTACACTTGTTTCATAGTTAGAGGTACAACCCGGCACACAACACTTCCTAGGCATTTTGTATTGAAAACTACACCACTTTGTAATTCGATTTTTCGCTCACTTAATTATTATTCACTTACACGTTGTAAGACACAAGCAACTTCTTAGCATTCCAACCACGCACTGATGTGTTTGTTCCATTCCCGTAATAAACAAGTGATAAACATAAGCCTCCCGTGATGACATCATTAGCGTAATCTCTTTCCGTATACAGGCCTGTTTAGATATCAAGATGGCCTTGACTGATCCCAAGGTCGTGGGTTCATACCTGGCTTAGATTGATGGTTTTCAAGTGTGCTTGAAAAGGACACCACCATATCAGTAGATTTACTGTCATGTAAAAGAACTCCTGTAGGATGAAATTCTGGCACACCAGTGGCACTGATATGATCCTGGTAGTTGATAACATCATTAACAAACAAAATAATAAACTTAAGTGATGCAAAGTGTGAAAAATTCATAAAATTATACTAATGGAGGAAACACAGTCTACCCAAGGTATCATTAGTGTGTTCCTCTGTTCATTCCTTCCCTGTCCTGTCCAGCTGTTGCCAACTTTTGGCACTCCAAATGCAGCCAAATGGTGCTGTCAGTGCAGAATTTCTACTTTATGCATTTTCCACTTGCAAATAGCTAACTGTGAGGTGCACAAAGCCATGATCCAGAGAGAACAGTCGCTGATTGTTCATGGCAATACTTTGTTGTAGGCAAGTTTCCAGATTCCTTTGTTCAACAAGTGGCTTTTATCTCCATGCTCCAAACCACCCGAACACCCACTGTCCTTCTACAAGGCATCCCCTGTTGTACATACTTTCTGCACCAAATTTGAATTTGTCAATTTCCACAGTTTCATTCCTGCTGCCAATTTGCCTTCAGTTGCACCATACACATACCTCATGGTTAAACATAACCAGTTCGCAGTTGTGTTCGTGCCACATGGTAACTCCTGTGCAAGACATACTGATGTGGACGTGGAAACAATAGCTAATACAGGTAGAAAAACATGACATTATGAATACTGTATTTACTGTGCTTGACAAAAGTATTTGCTTTAGTGAGTTTCTTGAATGGCAAGTGTGACAGTCATTATGTGCACAATAGTGGAAGTATCCCCACCATTTCCTGCCCATGATGCTATGCAAATATTTGTGTAGAAAAATTTATTTTAGCATATACGCAATCTTAACCATTTCTTCAATTGACAATTTCCATTGTGTTCTATTTTTGGTCCTTTTTAAATTTTTTTCTATAATTCTTTTCATCAAATCATGGGAACAGTTTATTTATTGTTTTTTCCTGAACTTTGCACCCCTTTGTTGCTAACATGTCAGCTTTCTCATTCCCTGTTGTCACAATGTGCTGGAATCTAATGAAAAGCAATTTGTCAAGTCTTAGTGTCTGTTGAATCATGTTATATATTTCTTGAATTATTTACATCTTAGCACAAGATTGCAAATGTATATCTCTTGAATTGCAATTCTTGAATCAGATAAATTGACAAAATAAAATTTTAAATAAAAATGATAAAATGTTAAATGTAAAATGAAAAAACTGAAGTGAAGCCACATAAATGTATAAACGTAATAACTTAGAGACTATAAGCTTCACTTACCTTAGTATCTGTTGCAAGTTTTTGAAATCAAAGACAAACTGCAGTTTCTGGAATATTCATTCCTATCAATAATCACTGTTTCTCTTACATTCAACTTGCTTTGTTAATATTTCCAAATGATGGAATGTGCTAAGACACTGTCTTTGAACTTATTTCATCATTACTGTTTGCTCTTTGTTACGTAGCCCTGCATGCTTGCACGGCTGTTTCTCTAATGTTCAGTTTTCAGGCAATAGTGAAATATGCTGAGAGACTGTGTTAGAACATATTTCTTCATTACTCTGTTGATAACACATAGAAATGTTACATATTTTAGAGTTGGTTATGATAGCAACCAGTATAAACAAACATGGCACCAATGATAAGAATGAACATTCCAAAAACTGCAGTGTGCCTTTGATTTCAAGAACTTGCAGCAGATACTGAGGTAAGTGAAGCTTGTAGTCTTTTTTTTTCCCTACTTTACTAATTTTATTCTGGGGTGACTCTATTTATTTGAACAGTGGTGGTGTGTGTCCGGTACCGCTGAAGCAAACCGGATGATTGTGGGTGGATATTAAAGGTGGGTCATTGGCTTAGGCAGGTCAAGTATCATGGCGGGTGCCGTGACACTGACCTGCGATTTGGGCGGAACTTGGGTCGTACTGGAGGACCAATTGGAAATCTGGGGAGTGTCAGAATGTCGAATATCTGACTAAGTTTAGTCTCTAGTGTTGTTGTGTGTCCTTGTAGTATTTCTTCTAACGTCTTATGGACCTTGTGTATGCGTGAGTCGTTGATGTAGGTGACTACTTTCTCCCGGTCAGGTCGATGAGACCCGTAAACCAACGACAGGTGTGGTCCTCCAGACATTCTGGGGGTTGTGAGAGAGCGATGTGACCGCCAAAACATAAAAATATGGTGCTCTCTAAAAAGCGGTTACTATTACTGCTATTGCTTTCTTCAATATCATCAGTGAAAAATATTGGAGAGCAAGAGGATTAATGACTTCATTGTCAGAAATTCAGCATTAGCTAACAGCAACATCCACTTGGTTTCACCTAATAGCACCCCTGGATAGGTGATGCCAGAGAGATCGCCAGCGTGACTTGATGTAGGTGTGAACATTTGTTACTGGGTCCATGAAATGCTGGTTGTGATTCACTGTTAGGTGCACTGCAAAACCTCCTACATTAAACTGCAACAGTCGGTGTGGATTGTGTTGGTGAATTCCACATGCTCCTCAATTAAGGTAAACAGAATGACACCATCTCTTCTGTTATTGGGGCACACAGTCATCCCCACCTCATTGGTGACCACTCCAAAAACTGCTCGAAATGTCTTCTCCTGCATGAAAATATTTCAAATTTTCAACCCCTTTTTGTAACAAGATATAGGACAGCATCACACTTCCTACATAACATTTGTGTTCTCAGCCTGCCTTCATCGTAGAGGAATTGCATGTACTCTTCCTCATTGTTGCACAAAAGTGCGAGATCAACAAAACTGATAAATCTAACCATTGCTCCCGGATATGACCTTCACCCAGAAACTTCATATGCTAACTGCAGGGTCCCTGTGGGATATTTATTTTCAGATTTAACAGTTGCAGAGGTTGGCAATAAATTAATGGGCAACTATCAATGTTGGCAGTGCTGCAACATCGGCAGATTGCTTAAACCCTTGTGCATGCCTCCCAAGTTGGACTCTAACAAAATTCTTGAGGGACATGATCTAAAATTTATGCAGACTTTTTTGACTATCTCTTTTAGTTTAAGTTATGCAAAAGTCATCAAGAACGAAAAGGATATAGGAAATAAGGAAAATATCTTAAACATATAGAATTTTAATTAAATTGTTAGACCCATTTTTGAGAAAATTAAACTTTTTGAAAATTTTTCCATGTAAAGAGTAGTTTTGGGTAGGGGATTTTCTTAAAATTCTCTGTGTCGCATCCGCAGCATAACAGCCCATCTGGACCAAGGCCTACCACCCAAATGCTGCATTCCCCACCTGTGTCATGAGTGGGGTGCAGTACTGAAGATGGGACATGGCTAACGCCCCAGTCACTCCCAGCCAATTATGTGCTTGGAAGATGTTGAACTGAAATACGAAGTTTGATATTGAACTCACTTTTCATTTTTGAGTTATGCTGTTCACAAACACACATACAGACCATTTTGCTGTGATTCAGGGGACTTAAACTTTTATTTCTAGTGAAATCTTGGTATCAAATTTTTGAGAATGTCTGATTCAAGACTGCATAAAGTTGGATTTTAATATTAACCAAAGGGAAGGACAGACATTGGCTGGCCTTTGAAGAGAAGGGAACAATCATTGTGAAGTAAAGATAAAATCTTGTTATGAAATTTAATCTAATTTGACTTTTAGGCACAAAAACTATATATGTTTACACAATCTAACAGACAATAATTAAATATATTCAAGACATTCTCAGGCTTTGAGCTAGGTGTAGCGATGAAGAGCCATTGAAGTTTCAGGAGTGTACATCATCAGATCTGGCTTGGAGCTGGTGAACGTCTTGAATATGTTTGTCGCCAGGAAAGCTTCAGATCTTATTTTAATAATAAAATAGTAATAAGCCAACCTGATATAATAGTTTTTGTTGAATTGTTCAACCTAATGCTTAACAAATAATTGCTTTTGGCATTTTAATGCTCATATAATGATTAATAAAGAATTTGATATACTGTTATGGAATAAGCACTTATCCCAATGAATAATTTGCATAATAAAAATTATTAATAAAGGAAGATTTTAGGTCATTTAGTCACTTTATTAGAATACTTTTCTATGTAAATTAAAAATACAAACTTTTAGTTTTAAAAATAGGCTGTTTATTTTTTTCTAGATGAGCATTTAGTGAAATTTTGGGATTTGGGGAAAATCATTCCAATCCTGAATCAAATTGTATTAGGTATGCTACTGAACTCTTGTAATACATGTTGAAAGGCAATAGCACAAGATGTTTTGGAATATATAATCACTAAGCATAGGTGTTTCTAAGCATTGAAAACAAAATGGAACGAAATAGTGAATTGATACCAAACTTTAGGTAGGCACATCTCAGATAACTAACATCTGCCCATCACTCGTACAGTCTTGGCATTTGCAGACACCACACACACATTGGTTTTATCTCCTCATTGACCCTTGCCGGCTGTTGTCCATGTTCTTTGTAGTGATAATGATTTGAGTGTTGATAACTTGAAACCTACTGCTTAAAAATACCTATGCCTGATCATTAACATCATGGAAACTGGTATAGCCATCGAAAAAATGATTGAGCGTATTAGGAGAGCAGAATATTTCCAAGTACCATACCATGTTGGAGGTAGGTTTACACAAGTGGATATTTCCAACATGCAGCTGAGTTTATTAATAATCTTTGTTACATATGTTATTGTATGTTGGACACAACCCATTTTTTCTGTGGCTGTACAAAATGGTTAATACAATGATGAATGTGAATTCCTTTAGTGTGAGTTGCATAAGTATTTGAATTTAATGCATACTTTATGTAAGATATATTTTTTCCATTTCTAGTGCTAATAGCTTTTAAAATACATCAATTTCAGCAGTTGTATTGCTGCCAGGTTTATGGTTTAATTACTGCTAAAAACAGTGTGATCATCAGAAAGTTTTGTCCTCGTACAACTTTGTTAAGAAGTTATTCAGATGGACATTACTTTGTCTCCAAATTTGTTAATTCAATCTCTAAATGCTTTGTTTCAAGGTTGTGGATTTAATTATGGCTCATTATATTAGACTTGCTGGAATGTAACAGATATTAGCAAAAGTGGGTGAACACAATATTGATTATTTTCTATTACTTGTAGAGAAAGTACAAGGTCAACTTTGGCAAGCAACTAAAGCATTTCAGAGGCTGTTACTAATTGGCAGCTAAGCGATGTGCAAGCCAACATGAGCATATTGGAAATACTATTTTAGCTCCTATGTACAGTTGACATACAATTCATGTTCTGAAATTAATGAAATTTCATGCAGAACTTTTTATTTCAGTTTTTATCACAAATTTGATCTGTGCACTCTGCCTTTAACTGTCCATATTAATGAAAGTGTCAAGGGAGAAGAGACTAGCTATATGTTATCTCTAATAATTCCATTATTAAATATTTCAAATTAAGCTGCCTAAATTTTATGTGCTGCATGAGTCAGTGGAAGCTTTATTTACAGATGTTAGTAGTAAGGGTAATGTTGCTGAATATGGGCTTCTTGATGTGCAATGCCGCTAAACTATGTCAACTTGACATGAAGAAATACGCTACTGGACAAAGAGGTTGGCAACTGTGTATCAGAGAGGAACATGGTAATGGAACAAATTAAAACTGAAATATGAATATAAGCACAAAAGTGGAATTATGTAAAAAAAGGAGATGTAACATTAGCAGAAAGGTTACAAAGTAAAGAGTTCCTTTTTCCTTATTCCTTTTAGCTGTTATTATTAATGGAAATCCACATTTCAAATAACATTGAAATCACCAGCAACTTGAGACTATTTCCAGTAAAAGGTTATGTTTAAAGTATTCCATTTGTCAGTTATGTCACATGTAAAATTGTTTTATAAATGTACATTATGAAATAAATTAATATTTTACGATTATATACCTATGGCAAAAGTGCAGGAGTTTAAGATTTCATTTGTGGTTATTTGAGGTTTTACGGTTTGTCCCTCTAAAATGCAATGTGTATTTCTTTCATAAGCATATATTTACGAACTACATGTGTCAACACATACCCAGAGCTGGTTACGCTTGTAGCTAGTTAATGGCTACTGAAATGCTTAGGACTCTTACCAAAATTGAAATACATCACATAAGACTAACTTTTAGCTTATCAGAAATAAAGTCCCAAATCTGCAGTGTGTTCTGCGATGGCAATCTTTGCTTTTGATACTAAGGTATATTGAACATAGTGTCACATATGTAGAGATGATGTGCTACATCAGGTAGCTTGAATCTCATAGGACGGTATTGTACATATCACTGTTACCAATCTTAACATTTATAATATGCTACTGCTCAATCGAATTATTGTAATAACTAGTATAATAATTGTGTAAATGACAGAAAGTATGTTTGTCATTGGTGCTAATACATTTGTGAGTGTGATGTGTAAATTATATGACCAAGTCAGATATTAAACATTTATACATGCTCTAAATAAGTCTATTTTTTCCCTTATCCATGACATGCTGGCAACCTTTCTGTAAAAAATCAGTGGAGACAGTTTAACATAATAGCAATTTTTTGTAGAGTAACTTTGGAGGATAGATTAACATAGACTGAGGGACAGCTGATATAGATATACCACCAGCCTTCCTTTGGAGCAGCCTCTGTATGCAGTAGACTACATCATTGATCCTCTTCACCATGCAATGCAGCCCTTGCCATACTTATTGAGGCTTGGGACAGTACCAATATAATTTGGTCTGGAAGGGGATACAGCCACACCAGATCGCCCTGCTGGAAATCATGGCTGCCTGTTATAATGGGTCATTTAGTTGAGAAGCAACTTCATGCACATTATGAGGCAGGTCCATGAGATTCTCCACATAGTCTATTACTGGCTCAGATGGGAGTGCTCTCAAACTTCAGGTTGCATGGAAGATGCAGCTCTCTGCTGAAGATCAAGGTGGGGCTGGTGTCAACTGCGGGTATCATGTTGACAAGTGGCAGGCCAGTCAGAAGAGCTGTGCCCTGACAATTCAGTCCCTCTGATGATTGGCCGCACTTCCCTCAGGTATTCATCAAGAGTCTTGATATATCAATCTTGCCATCTGACTGCACCAGTGGTGTTATAACTCTTGAAAGTGAAGTACCAGTTGTCAATGTGACAATGAAGAAGGATCACCCACCACTGGTGTGTCTACCCTGCCTGATTTGCCATAAAAGAGGGGTGGCTTAGAAAGGGATGGAAAATGCCCATTTTTTCTCTTTCTTAAAAGTAGATGCCAAGTTAGATCTCGGCCCCCATAGTTAGAAATAATGTACACCTAAGGCCACTTGAAACAACCCACAATCAGCAACAGATACATGTTTCCCCTGTCAAACACGGAACAGTCAGCTATGCTAATGGTAATGCACCAAGAGTGCTCCGACTGCTGTATGTGACCCCAGCTCCTAGCCTGTGAGCCTGGACTCACAGCACACATGACTGTTGTTGTTGTAGTGTTTAACGCCCGCTTTTACTACTACGGCACCGCAGGCGGTGACACTGATGATACATGAAGATGGAGCACCGGTGGAATGAAATGGCGGGGGAAACCGGAGTTCCCGGAGAAAACCCGCCCTGACGCCGCTTCGTCCACCACGAATACCACATGCGGGTCCCTGGGATCGAACCCGGGCACACATGACTGGTGGCACCACCTCTCTGGAACTGCCCTTAGTACCTATAGTACCTTAAAACAGATTAGTGATTGTTGGGTTGGATCAGGATGCTCTCTGAAGCCCCGCATGTACTTCCTCCGAGGGAGGTTCAACTGCTTTGTCTCTGGGTCTTCCCATCAGGTGACTCCCAAACTTTGAATTACATGTTCCTTGGCCTTAAGAGGATCCCATTAGGTCCTGTAGGACATACACACCACTCCTTGGAGCTTTGTCTTAGTTTGGCATAATTCCTGGCTCTGTTTCCCTCAAGTTGGTGTCCAACAGTTGCTCAATCCTCAGCTCTCCCATCCATCTGCAGGCATTGCTGAAATCACATGGATAGATGTGGCACCCTTCTTTTCCATCTCAATGCAGTGTCCACACTTGCCTGGGGAGGGTCTTCTTGATATAGTATCTATATTGTATGACTCCTTCCACTCTTGACATTCTGATGTAAAGTTGTACTCTTGGAGCCTCAAGATCCAGGCTCTGAGCCCTAGGCTCTTTTAAGCTCAATAGCCCGATCAGGGTCAAATAGTCATTCAAGTGGAATGTTTGTTTGTAGTGTTTAACGCCCGCTTTTACTACTACGACACTGCAGGCGGTGACACTGATGATACATGGAATGAAGATGGAGCACCGGTGAAATGAGATGGCGGGGGAAACTGGATCACCCGGAGAAAACCCGCCCTGATGCCGCTTCGTCCACCACGAATACCACATGCAGGTCCCTGGGATCGAACCCGGGCTGTCTAGGTGGTAGGCGAGCGCACTAACAGCTCAAGTGGAATGGCTGACCCTTTTGGTATTTATGGAAGTGCTCTGGCACCTTTACTACTACCAGAAATTCCTGCTGAGTAATGCAGTAGTTATTTCCCGCTTTGGAGAGTGCCTTGAAGATGCCCATTATGAACCTAGAATAGTACACCTCCAATATTGCTGTTGCTGGCGTCAAGTGTCCACAATAATATTGCTATTCTGTTGTGGAAAACCTGAAATAGGCACAATACGGAGTGCTGCCAGGCACTTTGAACCTGTCCTGGCCTCTTCTCTCTACATATAAAGTTGACATTCTTCCATCAGACGAGTTTATTTTATGGACGCTCATTAACTGCTATGGTTTTCAGCATCGCATTCTATTGTAGGCTTTACTTACTCTCCAAAGCAAGCTGTGCTAAGGAATTTTATGCCAAAAAAAGTTCATCTTCTTCCATCCGGGACCATGAGAATCATAAATTATCATGCTACCCCTGTACCATCAAGTATGGCTCTGTCAGATGTGTGTGGGGCTTCACCTATTGGAGAAGCCTCTGACAAACCGCCAGTAGTAGGTGCTTAGGCCCAGAAAACTGTGCAACTCTTATCTTTCAGGCAAAGTTAATCTCTCACATCTTGAGCCTTCTACATGTCAGTAGGAATCCCAGTTAGTAAAAATAGTGGCCCAAGCAAAAGATTTGGCACCTTGTGTTCAGCTTCAGGTTGACTGCCTGCAGCCTCTGCGGTACCTTGGTCTTGAGATGGTGTTTCAAGATGTTGTCAGGTATAGCAGACAGGCATCATAAGTCAAACCTCTCATCATTGACTCCATGATGCACTGGGGAGGTGCCTGGAACGTTGCAGAGGCCAAAGATCATAAACACAAACTTTCAAGGCCCTTGACTTGTTGAGAATGTGGTCTTTTTTGCATTTATGGCATATAGAGTCACTTGCCAGTATCGTGGATTCAGATCTAAGGTCTAGAATCACTGGTCACCAGCAAGAGTGTCCAGGATATCTTCAATCCACGGTAAGGGAAAGCGGTCCTTTTGGATGATTACATTCAGCCTTCAGCCTCCTGAAGTCCACACAGCAGTACAGCTCGTCCATCATCAGGATTACAGAGGCACACCAACAGGTGTCAGACTTTTGGATGATACCCCTGAATCTCAAGTCTGTGTCCTGTGCCTTCACTTGCTTTGCCAGATAAACACTACTCAGTGGTTGCTAAAAAGGGTCTGTGTCGATGTGGTGGAGTACTTGGTCAGCATAGCTGCAGCTGACATCCTAGCAGAAGACAGATTGGTGTTGTCTAAGTACCGGACTCTTCATTGTGCCATGATCAGATGGTGGGCCACCCTCTTCAGCACATCTTCCAGCCAGATCTTCAGATCTTGTGATGATGCTGGCTCCTTGAATCTGTTGTACAGTGATACACTCAGTTGGCTCACATTTTCCCAGCTCCATTCCTGCCTGCTCATTATCTTAGTGTACAGTCTTTCACTAGGTGTCCTGACTGGACATAACCCCACACGCCCTACTTGATCTTCCTTGATGTCAGAAGCCCTTCTTCATGGCAGGCTGGTATTCATTAATTTTGGTTGATAGCTCTGCCTTTATGTTGGACATTTTAGTCTGCATCTTCTCTATTCCAGAATTCACTACCGTTATTTCACTTCCCATCTTATGCATTCCAGAATCCATTTTGCCTCCATCTTGGATTCCATTTTTGCCTCTATTTTCCTCATTCTAAAATTTACACTCTTCATTACAGATTTCATGGTCTTTGTTTTGCTTAATAAATGTTGAAGTGTTTGCTCCATTGAAGCATTTAAACCCACTTCTAATGAAGATTTCGAACTATAAAAGTTACTTTCTGCCTCCTTGGCAACGTGACATCATCCAAGGAGCAACCAATTTTGGAATGCTTTCTGCAGAAACTCAACGAATCGTCACAATATTCTCTTTATCAATTAGGTGCTTGTGCAACTTAAACATTACACTTGAGACATTGTTGACACACACCCAGAACAAATCCATTAAGCTGAATTATGACTGAACTGCATTCACCACTGTACACCTTTAACTTGTAACTCCTTAAATAATTGGTCTGTTAGAACTTCAGAAATTGGTCTGTAGCAGCCCCATATATAAATCCTGCACACCAAGCAGAACCTTCTTGAGAGGAACTTTCTGGAACAATTACTGTGGGAAAGTAGCTCATAAGGGGTTTGTTGCATGGCTATTGTTCTGAACAGCCTGTAGGTACATTGAGGCAGTGGTTACAATATTTTCATTTCAATTTCTATACCAATACTCTTTTTTTCTTTCTTATATGAACACTATTCTTGTATCATTTCCTTATTGTCAATTTATACACATATATCCCAACAGTTTTCCTTTGTCATTATGTACTTTTTGTGTTTTTTGTTTTACATATTTGTTTCTTTTAATGCAAATATGTATTCATTGTAGTTGACTGCATAAGCTGCAATAACTAAGCAACACTTGGTAACACTGAATGAGAATAAATAAATAAATGGACATTTTATTGTTATTTTTTAGACAAACCAACTACATCAGCTTCATCTGCAGACTTTTCTGTCTCTTTGCAACATAATCTCCATTTCTTAACACATATTTTTACTTCCTCTACTACGTATAGTAAGTAGGAGAAGTATTGTATTCCACCCAAAAATTTGATGTTGAGATTTCACCAGAAATATGTCTTAAGGCCCCTGTAGCGAAAAGAAGGATTTTTAGAAAAAGTGTGTCTGTGTGTGTGTCTGTGTGTGCATGTGTGTGTGTGAGTGAGTGCGAGTGTGTGTGGGTGGGTGCGTGTGTGTGTGTGAGAATAGCATAACTCAAAAAGGAAAAGTCGGTTGAAAACCAAAGCTGGTATTCAAGTTTAATATACTTTAAGGATGTGACATGAAGATGTTGAAGAAAATTCCTCCACTCTAAACTAGCCTTTAAATGTTAAATTTTCAAAAACTTTTACTTTCTCAAAAATAGCTCTAAGAATTTTTATTAAAATGCCATCATGTTTGAAATATGTCTCTGGCAAATGAAATGTGTATTTTGAATTTTCTGACTGTAGCATATGTAGTCCTGTTTACTCTGGATGACTTTTGCATACCTGGTAAACTGTAAGCGATAGACCAAATCTTACTATACAAAAATGTAGATCTTGCTAAAACACACAGTTTATGTCCAAATAAATATTTTTGTAGAGTGAACCATTTTGGAGACATTTCTTATTAATGTTAGTTGAACAACACTTATACTTTCCACAAATGGAATCGTTATTCATTTTTATATCTCAGCCATGTAAAGAGAACAGAATTTCAAAGCTTTAAAAGATTTGACTATTGCTCAAAGCCTACTATATTCCCACATTTCCCTTGTAGCTCCAAGAATATGAGCAATAAGATTATTACTGAAAATGTTTATCTCGACTAACATGAAAAAGATAAAGGAATAAGAGTTTGCAAGAATAGTTGGTACAAGAGTAGAAAAAGTCATGTAAGTGTAACACACAAGATTTTTCTCATTCTGCAAATTTGAAAATACTCTTGCAAAAGAACTCCATTCCAAGAACTTACATATTGCTTTCCAAATATCTTCCACTGTCTCATAGCATTGGCCTCACATCTGTTCTTAACAGAACCAAAGAATGGTAGTTGGAGGGTGTCAAGATAGCACCGAAAGGAGAGTGTGGAAGAGTATCTCACACAGATATCCTGATCTCCACAGTGACATGAGTATGAGGAAGTAGGTTATGTGAATATAGAATAACGTTTTTAGGGCATTCCTTGCACAATGAACAATGGAACTTCAAAAATGTATGAACATAGCAGGTAGCATTTATAGTTTATCCAAGCTCGAGAAAATCAACCAGAATGCAACCCTGTTCATACCAGAAGACATTCCCCATAACCTTCCCAGCAGATTGCATAGTCTCCGCTTTCTTCTTCAATGGTGGTGCTAAGTGGTGCCATACTACACTCTGGCATACTCTGTTTCAGACTCATATGATGGCACCAGCTTTCAAAAAATCGTCTTCATTTTGAAATCTCTGAATATGGTTTTGGTGATGGTTCATCTCTGACTGAATGGGTAAAACATTTTGATAAGCTAATCTTTCAATCATTTCTTGCACTGCACTGTCTTACTGCAAGTTTTACAGCATTTTAATCCATAATCTTACCTTCTCTAATGAGATCATCAGCTCTTTCCTGGTTATGCTCCGTGGGGGCAGTTTGAGGGCAACTGCTGTGAGAATCATTTTAGACATTTATCATCTTTGAAATGTTTCACCCATCTCCTAACATTCCTGGTGCATGTACAGACATCCCATAGAAATGTTGCAGTCTGAGGGGATTTTCAGGTGGAGATTTTTTTTCAACAAGAAATTCAATGACCGCACACTGTCAAAACAAAACATTGATGTCCATTATTTTGGAAATACCGCCTGTGGTTACATGATATAAGCTAATAATATCACAGCACTACATTGGGTGTAAAGTCTATAGATTGTGATCCAACAGTCAATTTTGTTTCATTTGAGGCAATATTTTTAGAAGAAGCCTCCGAAAATAGTTAAAATTTGTGTTCATAGTGGTGGCAGAAAAAGCCCCCTAGAATTGTGAATCATTGTCCTAGTGGGCAATGATAGAGATTTTCAATTGTCTTAGCTGGTTCTTGTTTATGTATTGTTGGGATTGGCGTCATGCGAAAATCGCATAGTTCGCGAATAATTGTAAAAGTGATCGACATAGTGTTTATTGGAAGAACATTACGTCTTAAAAGTCAACAGGAGTGAAAATGCAGAGAACTGATATACAATTAGTAAGGCTGCATCGACAAATAGAAGAAGATTACGAATAAACGTTCCAAGCAAAATTACGCAGTCCGTGTTCGGGTTGTGTGAACCCCGCAGGGCTTGTGAAAAAGGACGCCAATCCTCAAAAGTTGTATTGTTGTTTGTGACTTGAAGGAACAATAAATAAGTATATTTAAAAGATAAAAGGACATTTAATCTTCTTGGTAAGACGTAGACCCGTACCACGCCCTGAGGTTCATCGAGAACTTCGATGAAAAGCACCAAGAGTCTCATAGCTACAAAATGGTAATTACGCGGGGCAAATGGACCAACATGTAAACAGTCGTCGTGAATGTTGTGGAACCTCCAGCCCAAGTTCCTACACGCAGAAATTATCGTTCCAAATGGCGCCTCAACGCTAGGCTCGAATTGGGTCAACGCGAGATTGGAAGAGGTAAAAGAAGAAGAAACGAGGAAACCCAAGGACAGCGAAGGTCGCTAGAAGAGAGGAGAAATTAGTGAAGTGAAATAATTGACAGGTCAGACTGTTCTAATTATATGTAAAAAAAAAAAAACTTAATTAATTTTGGACAATAGTTTAAATGATACTGAGGAATAGGAAATTATTAAAAAAAATGGAGAATGTTAAAGAGTTAAGCGGTAGTAAAAAGGGAGAGAATAGTGAAGAATCAGTGGTAAAGGTTTGTGAGACAGAATTAGGATTTAAAGAATACATGCAATTATTCTTTAAACAGATGATGGAGTTATCTCAGAAGATGGACAGTACGAAGTCAGACTTAGTGGAATTAAATGTGGAATTAAATAACAAATTGGATAGTAATGAGAGTAGTTTAGAAAATAAGATAGTGGAATTAAATAACAAGATGGATAGTAGCTTAGTTACAGTGACTGAGAGAATTGAACTGGGTAGGAAAGAATGTAAAGAAGAACTAAAAATATTGTCTTTAGAATTAAGGGCAGAAATTGGATCTAGTAAAAATGATATAATTAAGTTAGAAGAACTAGTAAATGAAATCAAGTTAGGGCAAGAAAGAGTAGTGAAAGACATGCAGACTGAAATGGTTAAAGAGTTAGATGAGTTTAAGAAACAGCAGGATGAGAAATTGAATAAACAAAGAGTAGATTTTGAAATGTTAGAGGATAAAATAAAGCATGAGATAGATGCAATAGCAGAAAATTCTAAGACATTTCATAATGAAAATAAATTAGCTCAGGGTAATCTTGCTATAGAAATTAGTAACCTAAGCAGTGTTGTGAAAACTATGGGTACTGAAATGCAATTACAACGTGATGAGTTCAATAAGTTCAGTGGGGAAGCAAAGATTAACATGCAGGAATTGCAAGATAATTTAGAAAAAGAAAAAGAAAATTCTGGGAAGTTAACCCAAGCTGTAATTGCATTGCAGGCCAATAATGTTAACGAAAATCAAAATGTAAATGTAGATAGGAATGTGACTGAGATTGACTTACCTGACAATGGTAGTAACATTGTTAACCTCCATGGAAATGTTTTGACTAAAATCTATCACATAGCAAATCAAGGTCACCCTTATAATATGAATTACCTGTTACGTGGCTTAACCCAATCATCTTTTGATGAGGAAGTTAGTGACAACGAGCAATATCAACATGAGAGAATAAGGTTAGGAACTCAAAATAACAAAAATGTAAGGCACTCGCAAAGGAAAAATATGCGAGGCGAGGCATACAGACATAATGTTGAGGATGACCAAACAGACAGTAATTCCATTACGAGGTTACGGTATGGGAACCACAAAGTTATAAAAAAAAAAAAAACAGATATTGTGACAATGTATATGGATGTTTGTTATGTATATGTTCATGTTTGTATTAATGTTATGATTGTTGACATGTTTGTAATTTAAATTGTCGAGAGGCATTCATCAGAATGTGTGTAATATAGGTACTGTTTTGTTTTGTGCTTGTTACATTTCTTTTGTATTTGTTAGAAATTACATACATTCTGATGAGAGGCATTTGAGGCGATATTTTTAGAAGAAGCCTCCGAAAATAGTTAAAATTTGTGTTCATAGTGGTGGCAGAAAAAGCCCCCTAGAATTGTGAATCATTGTCCTAGTGGGCAATGATAGAGATTTTCAATTGTCTTAGCTGGTTCTTGTTTATGTATTGTTGGGATTGGCGTCATGCGAAAATCGCATAGTTTGCGAATAATTGTAAAAGTGATCGACATAGTGTTTATTGGAAGAACATTACGTCTTAAAAGTCAACAGGAGTGAAAATGCAGAGAACTGATATACAATTAGTAAGGCTGCATCGACAAATAGAAGAAGATTACGGATAAGCGTTCCAAGCAAAATTACGCAGTCCGTGTTCGGGTTGTGTGAACCCCGCAGGGCTTGTGAAAAAGGACGCCAATCCTGAAAAGTTGTATTGTTGTTTGTGACTTGAAGGAACAATAAATAAGTATATTTAAAAGATAAAAGGACATTTAATCTTCTTGGTAAGACGTAGACCCGTACCACGCCCTGAGGTTCATCGAGAACTTCGATGAAAAGCACCAAGAGTCTCATAGCTACAAAATGGTAATTACGCGGGGCAAATGGACCAACATGTAAACAGTCGTCGTGAATGTTGTGGAACCTCCAGCCCAAGTTCCTACACGCAAAATATCGTTCCACATTGTTGGAATTTGAATTTTAACAGTGCATTGCTCATGACTTTAAGACCATTGTATTAATAAATAAGACAACTTCTATTAACTGATTATATTGACCCACTCTTGGTTCAATCCATGTCAAATCGCACACCCGTAAAACACGACTTTTTCATAGGAGGTTCAAATTTTTTTATGATCAATAGGCATCAAATAAGGAGACCCGTAATTTTTTATTTCTGTATTTTTAAGTTATTTGCTTAGTTATGGCTATTAGAAATCAAGCAATTTCTGCGCACACCATAATATAAAATCTCTTGTTACTCTAAGGCCATATAGAGTTAAGAGTTGGGGTTTGGCGCACTGGAAAGGGTAAATATAACACTTTTAACAACTTTCGATCAATCATTATTACACACAAATTTTGGACTGATTTTTATGCTATATTTTGTAAAACCAAAAATAGAATTTAAATCGATGTGTTAAAAAATCTAAAAAAAAATATACACGTATTCCCTGACATTTTATCTATAAAATAAGACATTAAAAACTATGGAGAGACCATAAGTGCATTTGCTACAATTTTTTTTTCAGGAGGCCTGCAAACGCTTACGGATGCCATGAAGTAGAGATCAGTCTGTACAGCTGGATTCGCCGTTCTTGGCTCCTGGA
Source organism: Tenodera sinensis (assembly GCA_030765045.1). Lineage (NCBI taxonomy): Eukaryota > Metazoa > Arthropoda > Insecta > Mantodea > Mantidae > Tenodera > Tenodera sinensis. The sequence goes on from CM060968.1 coordinate 61,798,969, forward strand.
GGAAGTATGAGATGTAAAGCTTGAAAGTGAATATCAAACCAGGTGACTGCAGACAGCATACGAATTGGTGCGTCAGCTTCATATGCTACTCACACAACTTCTTCTTACTAAGGCAGTTCATGTCTAAGTACAGTTCATGTAGAAAAATGTCTCCACAATGTACCTTCTTATTGATACTCCTGTGGCATCTGATATGCTCTTTTGAACTTTTTGAATTATTTTGAAAAAATCTAATGTAAGCAGTTCTTTGTGTTTAGCTTCTTTTTCTTCATGTACCCCCATAGATTTGAAACAGTTTCTCTGCTTTGACTGTGTAATGTTTTGGGCCCTAATTTAAATCGTACAGGTGACATAATTGATTTACGCTATGATCAATGTCTCACAAATTCACTATATTCACTCTTTATCACAAAGATCTATGTCTTCAACTGCGCACTGCACTAAAAAGCACCTGTGGATTAGAAAGAACTGTCTCAGATCATGCAGACATCACTACCTTCCCCCTCCTTCACCATGTTGTGCATGGTTCATTTGCAAAATTATACAATGTGAGCTGATGAAACAGACAAAAGCTGTGGGTTCGTCTACAGGACTTCCAGTCAAGGTCAGGGGCCAAGAACGATGGGTCCAGCTGTGCTTTAAAATTACACTCCATTCCTTTGTCAAAAACTGAAGCTTTAGTGAAACAATTTTCTTTGGAAGAAGGAGGTAGATGAGTAGAAATTTAAAGTTTTGTGTTGTATGGAAACATTAGTTTAAAATGCACATTTTAAAATCAGTTTGAAGTTGCTAATAGTGCACATATAATAGTGTCAGCTAGCAGTGTTCGATTGTTGTAACATTTATGGAACCTCAAGCAATGAACAGTTGCCGCAATGGAAGGTGCCAATAATTGTGCGAGGTTACGGCAACCATCACCGCTGCCACACTAGTCTGCTGCCACACTAGTTAATTACAACTGAACTATTATTGACTCCATTCTGATTTTTTCTGAGAATATTGAATAAACTTTTGTGTATTTTTAGTTTTTTTTTCAGATTTTTAAATGGTCGAGTTTGTTAAAACTTTAACCGTATAAAATATAATGTTAATAATAATTAATAAAATTTTCTAATAAATGCCTCACAAAATACTACAATTTATTTTTAATTTAAGCTAAAGATCAAGTAATTTTGTTGATTACAGAGGGAGGTATGATTGAGCGAAGGGTGCGGAACACATGATTTTTGGGACATTTCAAAAATGGGGTAGTAAGGGGTAGTGATGCGCCTCCTATAGCTTCTCCTACCCCATTCCCATCCTCATCCTGCCCGTGGTGCACCCTGCTTTTAACAGACGAGGATCTGGGGACCGAATCACAGTGGTATAACTGTTTCATCTAAAATGGAGGAAATGTCATTTACATATGTGCTGGCCTATCACAGCACAACAGCGTCCCTCAGAGGCACATGAGGGGAAGGTCGGTGGATCTAAATACCACCTATTTAGTCCTCCCGGCTAGGTCCGATGGACCCATTGACCAACGATAGATGTGGTCCCCCTTGCAAAATGGGGGTTTAAGTCGGGTGATGTAACTGCCACATTGTAAAACTGGTGTCCGTTAAGAAAACAGTTACATGAAAGCCACATACATGAATATGAGTCCTAAAGATAAACATTCCGGAGTTAAAACTGTCCTCCAATCGGATCACCGGGTGGGGACATCTTTAGGCAAATTTCATCACAACAATTCCAATACTTTAAGAATTCTACAATGGAATGCAGGAGGCATGTCCCAGCCTAAAAAACAAGAGCTAATGAAAATATTAAAAGACCAAGATATAGATGTCTTCACAGTACAAGAAGCCAATATATCACAAGAACAGGAAATATACTTTGAAATGGATCAGTACACTACACATATCCTTCCAAAGGCTCGTCAAATAGCAAGTGGTATTCTTACAGGAATTAAAAGAAATATGAAAGCTACTATCCAAATCCAAAAAACAATGGAAGAACAAGATAAATCAGAAATAGTTAAAATTGAAGTATGGAAAAGTAACTACCACTATAGAATTTACAGTATCTACAATCCTCCAGACAATACACTAGATTTAAATTCTATTCCCATAGAACCCAAAAGTATTTTAATAGGTGATTTTAATGCACACTCCCCTAGGTGGGGCTACAGAGATATAAATTCAGCAGGAAGAGTCATAGAAGACCTATTAAACTCATCAACAATGGAATTAATATTTAATCCAAATGATCCACCCACTTACCTTCATTATAATGGTTAAGGTACAAATTCTGATCTTCTGATGGTATCATCTGACATAATTGACAATACAAAAAGAGAAATAATAGAAGACCCAGGTTCAGGCCACAGAATCACCATAAACTCCATAAGAGGTCTAATAAATAAAAGTAACAAACCAAAAATTAAAACTTCTTGGAATTTTAAAAAAGCAGATTGGTCCAGTTTCCAAAATGAGATAGAAGGGAAGTGTAATATATAGGTCGCGCGTTACTTCTTGACGAATGAAAATTTTATATGAAAGGTTGAATGCGAGTCTCTACTCAGCTTTTGCGGGAACGAGAGAGAGGAGGTACAGTCTGCAGTGAGATGGCGCGCATGCTTCTGAGCTGAAGTAGTACAACACTACAAATCAATTTATGACACTTGCAGTAATATTAGCCACACGTATTATACACTATACCTCTATAACTGTTTCCACTTAACTTTCTTGCATTTATTCTATTCCCGACATCTCTCCCTCGTCTGAATTGCTATTTTCGTTGCATGCATACATACATCCGTACCGCACAAAACTTCTGCAGTCGACTGTATACACAAACGCGACAGAGGAAAACAGAGGTGTCTGTTATCGTAGCATAAACATTTGCTGACCTGTTTATTAAGGGTAGGCTCACTCATTGGATTTCTGCTCAAGGTCATTCGTCAAGAACGAACGCGCAACCTATACTGTTAGAATCAGAGTTCAAGTCAACAGATGAAATAAATATAAAAATTGGTGAAATATTATTGACAGCAGCCAAAACACATATCCCCAAAGGAAAGTTAAAGAAATATAGCTACTTTTGGTCTCCATCTTTATCTAAGTTAAAACATGAAAGAAATATAGCAAGAGTCAAAGCCGAAAGAACCAAGTGTCCAGAAGATGTACAAAACTGGAGAAGAAAAGCAGCCATTTTTAAGAAAGAATTAATTACAGCAAAGAGGGCCAGTTTCACAAATTTTGTAGAACATGTGGATTATAGGAAAGATGGAAATAAAGTATACAAATTCCTTAATAAAACAAAATTATCAAAAAATACAACTGAACCATTAAAACATAATAACAAAAGCTTAACTACAGATAGGAAAATAGTAGAATCCCTTAACAAGTTTTATGCTCAGTCACAAAGAATACCCCAAGCGTATAAAAAACAAGATAAGGCTATCCAAAAAACTATCAGAGAAACTAATAAGCCAAAAGGTATACGAAATGATATTTTTATTCAGGATTTTAACGAAACAGAACTGGATATAGCAATAGAACAATTACAGAACAAAAAAAAAATCTCCAGGACCTGACAAGATCCACCCAGAGTTTATTAAACACCTTGGCAGGAAAGGAAAAGAAATCCTACTTAAACTGTATAACACGTGTTGGAGAATGACTGTGCCATCCAAACGGAAAAAAGCCATTATCATCCCGATTTTAAAGAAAAACAAACCTTCAAACAATATTAATAGTTTCAGGCCAATATCTTTGACCAGTGTTACTGCAAAAGTGATGGAAAGAATGGTGGCATCTAGACTTAACTGGTTCCTAGAATATTACAACTTAATTAATAGTTCACAGACCGGCTTCAGACAGAATCATAGTACAAGTGAAAATGTACTCCTACTAAGCCAAGACATCAAGGAAGCTTTCAATAGAAAGGAGGATACCTTAGCAGTATTCATTGATTTTAAATCAGCATATGACTCAGTCTGGAGAACCAAATTATTTGAGAAGTTGCAATCAATAGGTGTGAAAAGTAACATGCTGAAATGGATAACTCAGTTTATTTCACAAAGATTTTGTACCACAAAATATAATACATACACTTCCAAATATAAACAAACACACCGAGAACTTCCACAAGGTGCTGTTCTGAGTACAACACTCTTTAACATATATATAAATGACCTTCCATCAATAATAAAAACTTCAGAAACCAAAATTGCTTTATTTGCTGACGATGTAGCTATTTGGACTTCAGGCTCTCCAAAAAAAACCTGAATTAATTAAAGACAGAATAGAAACAGCCCTAAACAAAGTACATGAATGGAGCTCCAAAAACCTCATGACTATCAATGTGGAAAAAACAAATTATGAATTATTTACCCTAAAATACAAACCAGTTAATATTAACATAAATTATAATGGTAAACCACTCAAAGCAGTTGATGATGCCAAATACTAAGGCATCACTTTCAACAGAAAGCTAAGTTGGAAAAAACATATAACAAACATCTCAGAAAAGGTTGAAAAAAAACTGCAAATCCTGAAAAGGTTAGCTGGTGCTAAATGGGACTGCTCAAGGAGAGTCCTTAACACAACATACAAAATGTATGTTAAACCAAAACTCTTGTAGTGTTCTGAAGCTTTAATAACAGCAGCAAATGCTAACATCAATAAACTTGAACAAATACAAAATCAGGCTCTTCGCCAAATCACTGGAGCAGTTAAATCCACACCTATTGATGCCATGCTTGCACAATCAATACTAGGTCTCCCACAGAAGAATGGCTGCACATATATACTGATGGATCCTCTAAGGAAAACCTTACTGGAGCTGTAGTTACGTGTTCACATTTTTCCTTTTATCATTCTGTTGGCAGAGACACAACAAATTATGATGGAGAAATAGAGGCTATACACATTGCTCTCCGACAATTATTAAATCTTCCCTTAAATAAATTTAACAAGGCAGTAATTCTTTCGGATTCTAAAGCTGCAATTCAGGGAATATGTTCAAATACTACAAAGAAGTCAACAAAAATTAGAGAATGCAACAAAATGTTAACACAACTCCAAAAAGTTAATAAGACTGTTCATCTCCAATGGATTCCAGCACACTGTGGAGTCATGGGGAACGAAGCTGCAGACTCACTTGCAAAGAAAGGCACAACAATAAAACAAAATCTAAATTCAATTTCTCATATTCCTCAATAAAACGCTTGATCATTAAAAAATGTTCTCATTCATACCTACAAGAAATAGAAACAAATGCCAAAGATAAAAAATGGATTACACTACTTTCCAACCCAGATATAATCCCCCAGAGACCAAGGAAAACAGCGGTTGCAGCCTTCCTACTATTGACAAATCACAACTGCTTAGCAAGTCATTTCTACAGAATAGGTATCTCAGCCTCACCAATATGTGTCCTGTGTAACGATCCAGCAGAAATGAACGAAGACCACTTGAAGACCTGTGAAGCATTAAGATCAGAAGAAACTACAATTCAAAAGTATTGGAAAGTATGAATGCTAATGGCTTCATTGCCAGATGCAAGACACTAGAAAACAACAACATTTCAAAAATTAATATCTGCCAAAATAATTTCTTTTTATAAAACAAAGAAACACGGGTCAAATGTATTTTGCTCCAAAACACAAAAAAAATGTTCAAGAAAATCTGAGATATTAAGATCAATTTTTACGGTATTTTGTGCGGTTTGGCATGGAATGACTCTCTTGCGAGCTGTTGACCACTCTATTGGTCCTGGTAAACTTTAATACTGTGATTAACTTGCTACTAGGACCTAGGGTTACCATATCATGATTTCAAAAAACCGCGGGAATTCATTTAAAATTTATTTCACATACTTTTCATTACCTTTAACCTTCTTCAGGAAATCCTTTTAACAGATAATTCTAATATGCCATAATATTGAGCACAAGTTAAATTTTTCATGTTGTACATTATGATCAACATTAATTTTACATTTTCGGCAGAGCTTATTTCGCTCATCTGTCCATGAACATTTAGCAGAGAAAATATTCTCTCTCCAGCTGCGTTATGTGCAGGTATGGCAAAGCACTACTGTACTACTTTCAACAGTTCTGTACGCTCAACATTATTACTCATGTATTTGTACCATTTCTCGGCAACACTTTTCCCTACTAATATTGCAGAGTTCATTTTGTGGTAAGTTCTTAAAGCACATATTTCGGCAAAGAGAACAAAGTCATCCATTATTATGTTAACACTTCTTAAAAATAACAGTTTTTTCCACTGCTTGCCACTCTGGTGTTTTATTCAGAGACATACCACTGTATTGGGCTATCCACTTATTAATATAATTATAACTAACAGTATAAAAGGTATATATATCACTTTCAAAGACTAGCTAAATTTTCATCATCACATTTACAAATAATTTCCTTTAATTTTAAAGCAACAAAATGGTTTTCTGCCATTTCATACAAACTAGTGGCAGTGCTCTGTAAAACAGAGTAAACTTCTACAACAGTTCTGTTCTCTCCTTCAATTTGCAGAATTTTCTTTTGCATAAAACTCATTATACTGTGTACAAACCATAAGTGCCCTTCTGACAATGGATGTTCTAAAAAGAGCCTAATAGTTACGGGATAGTTTTGTTCAGACAAGAAATAATTTTTAGAGCATCATATATCTGCAGTATCCTCTTAATTGCAGGTGCAAGGGATAACCATCTTGTTTTACTGTGAGACAAAACTGCTTTGTATTCTGTTCCTACAAACTCACAGAATTCCATTAACTTCTGAACTCTTACAGTGTAGTTGAAAAAATGTGAAAATACTTTATGTATGAATGCTTCCACATCTAATTTCAGAATATCACAGACAGCCTTCCCAGCATTATGCACCTACTTCCTAAAATATGATCACCCAATTCATTTTTCAGCCTTCGGTACACATTACTTGGCTCAGCCCGATTAAAACCAAAAAAATTTACATTTGCGTTATCTCCCCTGAAAGCATCTACCTTTCTTGAGAGATTGTAGCAATTAAGTACTTCCAAAATGTATTGTGCAACAGTATCGGACGTTTCATTACAGAGAAATTGCAAATCAATAAGCTTAGTTTGCATATCACCTTCAGATGGAGTAACATTTCCATGATTACTGTAATCAATACTGACACCAATGTAATTATCTGATTCTAATACTGCTTTTAGTTCATTAAGACAGTCAAGTGCAATCACTTTTGTCACTATTGTTTCACATTTTGTCCTTGCACATGCAAAGTTGGCTGAAGTATTGGAGTCACTGAAAGTTTTTTTTGATAAGTTTACTGGTGTAATCCATGGAATTGAAGCTTTCGTGGTGCTTAATGGTGAGACAGAATATTGATCAATAGAAAATTGTTCATGTAAATATTTTTGTAAGAGTGTGTAAATTTCTAATTCTTTTAATTTGGGTGTATCAGGGACTTATTTTTTTTAATATTCAAGATAGCAAATGTTTTCTCGTCACTTTGAGTTCAACCAATGAGAACTGTTACGCGGATGAATACATAAGAATGGCGGTGTTGCGTCATAGAGACGCTAGGGACTCTTTTATCATTAGCGTCTGTGAGCTCAAGGTGAAAGGATGTATATTTTTGCTGATAGCGTGTGAACATGTAAATTACACCCAAACTTTTAACCAGTGTAGATTCTATCGAATTTTGAAAGTTGTTAACTAATGAACATAGTGCTAAAAGTGTAAATTTACGAATAAATATGTTGTGATAAAAGGAACGTTGATTCATGCATTCCATTCTGTGACCATCGACCCCGAAGATAAGAGTAGCGTCAGATATCAATCAAACTTTCCATCTTTCAGTAAAAACATTATTCCTGCTGCTATATTCCCGCTGCTAGGTAAAGACTTTTAATAAAACCTGTACCAAAATGGCTTACCCAACGTGGAGCGCGAATTTAGAATGGAATGCAAAATTACGAGTACGATAAAAACATCAAAAGGACGCCATCTCATCGCGCAGGAAAAAGACGCCATTAAACATCGTTTGATATCAACGATCCGTCAAAACATCGATACACGGAGAATCAACGTGGGAAAAACACCGGAGATCATCTAGCGAAGCCAACTACCCAGGAGACGTAAATAACTGGACGAAGAACCAACGGAAAAGTAGGATCCAAAATTTTTGTTTTTACATACATTTTATTTCCATTTGTTAATGCTACTCAGAAGTGGCAAAATATTGGGACTTTCAACATTAAGTGAATTAGATAAAGAAATTAAAATGTCGCGAAAAGAGATAGAAACAGGAGTGGGGGAAGGGGCAGATAGGCCTAGTTATCAGATAGAATTAGAAGGTGAGGAACAGGCGGAAATAAGCAAAGACCAAAGGTTAATGATGATGATGTTTGAAAGACTGGAACAAAGTTTAGGTCAGAAAATGGAACAAAATAATGCAGAATTAAAACATGACATAGAACAAAGTTTAGGTCAGAGTATAGAACAAAAACTGGAACAAAACAAAGTAGAATTAGGTCAGAAAATGGAACAAAATAACATAGAACTGAAACAGGACATAGAACAAAGTTTAGGTCAGAAAATAGAGGGAGTGAGAGAGGACTTGGAAAATAATAAAAAAGAGATAGGTCAGAAAATGGAGGAAGTGAGAAAAGACTTAGAACAGAAAATGGAATTAGGTAGACAGAACCTAGAACAGAAAATAGAATTAGGAAGACAGGAGTGTAAAGAAAATATGAAAGTAATGGAAACTAATTTAAAATTAGTACATAAAAACTTAAATGAAACAAAGGAAGCCTTAGAAGCTAGGATAGAAATTGTAGGAGATAGAATGGGAAAGATAGAATCAGAGATGAGAGAGAATAAAATTGTGTTAGAAGGAGAAATTGCTAGATGTAGGGATGAAATAACAGAATGTAATACAAGTGTAGACTGTAAGATAACAAATGTAAAAGCAGAAATAACTGAGGAATTAAGGAAAGAGATTGAGGTAGTAAAGAAAGACATTATTAATGAAACTGTAGAACAAATTGTAATTCCTAAAATTAAGACAATGAATGATGTGATGCTTTCACAACAGGATGCTATAAATGATATGAAACAAAGCCACTTAGAAATAAAGAATGATTTAAAATCAATTTGTGAAGAAATGAAAAAAGGGAAAGAAAGTTTGGCTAATGTAAACGATGTTGTGAAGGCATTACAAAGACAAGATGATTTAGATGTAAGTAATGTACAAGATGAGAGTTATTTGAGTAATGTACAAAATGTTGACTCACCATACAGAGAAAGAGGTTCACAACCAAACAATGACACAACACATAACACATGTTACACCAACAGCATATTACATGAAATCACACCACCTACATTTGACGAGGAGAAGGGAGACGATCCAAAACTCTTTGTTAAAGAGATGGAAGAATATTTTAAAGTGAAAAGGATACCAAACGAGCTTAGGATGATGATAGTTAAGAAAAACTTAAAAAACAAGGCATTAGAATGGCTCAGGTTAACACTAGCTGGTCATGAGTCGTATAGCTCATTCAGAAATTTATTCCTATTAAGGTATTGGGGCCCAGCTAAACAAAACCAAACTAGGGTAGAGCTAGCGACAGGTAGATACGATCCAACCAAAGGGTTGTCGCTAGTCGATTATTTTATGAAAGTAGCCAACAAAGGAAAGCTATTAGACCCCAACTTGTCGGAGGCAGAACTAATTACCAGCATAATAAGACATTTCCCAGACACAGTGAGAACAGGGTTAATTGTTGCGAGGCCAGTAGATTTTGCAGATATGATAGAATTGCTAACAGCCTTCGAAACACAAAATGGTCGGCCTAATGAGCATAGACATAGGAACGGTCACCCAAACTCACCCATCCTAAACCGGAACATGGCTACGAACAACCAGAGTGAGGGAGAACATAGAAATACTAGGAGTACCCATGAAAGGGGGAGAGGGGCACACCATTTCCCACAACCACATAATCATGGCGAGAGGATGGAGAACACAAGACAGCGATACCACGACACGATACCGAGGGGTGAATCGAGATACAGAACGCATAGATATGACCGTGGAAGACCAGGAGACCGTACCCATCAAGTGAATCATATACGATTCTGTAGGGAATACTTGAACAGCCATAGGCCGTCGTACAATAGGGGTTCACGTCAAAGGGGTAGAAACCAAGGGAACACCGACAACGTAAGACAACAGGAACAGAATGAAAATGTGCCGGATAGGACCGATACTGCACAGAATACAGAAACGACGATCACCTCCAACGTCCAGGAAAACTAAGTACAAGTCAACTTTGTGTCCCGGAAGTTGACCTGTGTGGCAGTAGGGGCAATATTGACCAATGTAATGTAGGTACCTTGAGAAGACAGGCGAGTGAAAGAAAGGAAATAACCAATCCACCAATGATTAGGCTGAAGGTATGGGGTATCGAATTGCCAGCAATGATTGATACAGGAGCTAGCACATCAGTATGTGACGAACAGCTGTTCCAGGAACTGATAACTAAAAGAAATGCTGAATTCTTGCCTGTGTGTGGAGTGTATTGCAGCACAGCAATTGGCAAGAAAAAGGAACATGTTAAATACCAGGTAAGGCTGGTAATTGAAATCAGAAGTTGGAAGTTCGATTTTATTGCCCTAGTAATACCTAGACTAACAGCTACCCTAATCATTGGCAGTGATTTGCTTAACCTTTGGAGGTCGGTAATTAACTATGACCTACATGAATTTATTATTAAGGAAGGAGCCTCAGAATGCACTGCGAAGTTCCTGGAGGAAGAAACATGCCAAGAGGAACCAGACCAGACAGGGATCCATCCGGATGAACAATTCTTTGTGGAGAACATCAATGTCCACGAGAATAGGTTGGTAGACCTAAGAGTAAACAAGAAGAAAACAGGTTGGACGAGCGAGGAGGAAACTAACGTTTGCAGCCATTGGATCTGCACAGAAGACGAATATGTTACCTGGGACAACTACCAACCTGAACTACTACCAACAGATGGAGAAGAATCGATGTTACAGCTAATCGATGAGAAGGTCTGGGGGGCACATGGCATCTCTGAAGAGGAAAGAAACCAACTTAGGAAAATATTGGTTAAAAACAGGAAAGTTTTCAATAAAAAGCCAGGTACGTGTAACAAGTACGTACATACTTTTACAGTAACAGATATTACCCCCTATTCACATAAATCCAGGCCCATCCCCAACTCCATCAGGGAGGAAGCTGACAGAGTGATCCAGAAAATGTTAGCGGACGGAATAATAGAGCCGTCGGACTCATGTTATGTGAATCCAGTAGTATGGGTCCATAAGAAAGGGGGAAAATTAAGGATGACCATCGACGCAAGGAAAATAAATACACATACCTTGCCAGATCATTACAGGCCTGAGGGGGTAGACCAACTAATATCGAAATTGAAGGGAGGTCAACATTTCACTAGTCTCGACTTGACAGCATCGTTCTGGCAAATTCCTCTTCATCCAGATGTCAGGAAATATACCTGTTTCTTGCACAAAGGAAAGGTATACCATTTTTTAAAGTGTGCTTTTGGACTATCGACCAGTAGCAGTGCACTACTGAGGGCTCTAGACAAAGTTTTTGGGAATACCATCGAGACTTTTGTGACGCAATATGTCGACGATTTTTTGATATACAGCAAGAATCCCGAGTCGCACTTACATCACATAGATTATGTATTATCCAGGTTCCAGGAAAGCAACATGACCCTAAATTTAGAAAAGTGTGAATTTTTCGTCAAAGAAGCTGAATTTCTAGGCCACATCATAACACCTGATGGTATACAACCTAATCCGGAGAGGGTCAAGGCCATAGAACATATACCACCCCCACGTAACTTAAAACAGTTGAGAAGGTTTCTGGGCATTTTACAGTACCAGTCAAAATTCGTGGTCAACTACGCTAAGGAATTGGTACCCCTTAGAGCACTGTTGAAAAAAGATACTAAGTGGGAATGGAATGCTGAACACCAGGTGGCCTTTGAGAATATCAAAGAACTTTTCAAGCACAGTATTCTCCTGGAACGACCGGATCCGAATTCACCTTTTCTAGTATACACCGATGCTAGTGCGCACTCATATGGAGCAATATTAGCACAAGAAGATGCAGATGGCAACAAACGTGTGATTGCCACAGCTTCTAGATTTTTAAACAAGATAGAAGCCAATGCCTGCATAACCGAATTGGAAATAGGTGCAATCCATTTTGCGTTACAAAAGTTCAGACAATATATATATCTTTATAAAATAATTATATATACAGATCACGTAAGCCTGTCCTTCATTCAAAAATGCAAGCTAACTAACTCCAAAATCTCAAGGTACATACATGAGATAATGTCACACGACATAGAGGTCAAACATATCCCGGGGAAGGAGAACATCTTCAGTGACTTATTGTCAAGATTAAGGTCGGAGAGTCACATACCCGAGACGATATACAATCCGCACCATGAGATTAAAATCATGCAAATAAATAGCAAAGAAAGCAACGAAATCTTGCAAGACTTCAAGAACATAGCAAAGCTACAACAAGAAGACCCTGAATTGAAGAGGCTATTCGACAAGGCTCCAGACATAATACCAAGATTGGATGCCAAGATAGGCAAATTTAGGAACATCCTATTTAAATTGCATGGTCGCGACGTAAGGAAATGGAAAATGATGGTACCAAATTCCTTACAGGACAGGGTCATTTTGGCATTCCACCACTCGATGCTTCACTCCGGTACTGAGAGAACGATGCTTGCCATCGAGGAAGTATTGTACATCAAACATCTTGGCAAAAAGGTCAGGAAGTTAATTTCCTCATGCGACCTATGCCAAAAGGCCAAGCCAATTAATGTAAAGTACGATGTCATCCCACAATCCATCGTGAGGAACGAGAAAAATGCATTGGTGTGTATTGACGAGCATGGAGAGCTACCAAGGGGTAAAGATGGAAACAGATACATCTTTGTCATATTTGATGTTTTCACAAAATTCACCAAAATATACCCCATTAAGAACATCAAAAGCAGAACATGCTTAGATAAAATCGTCAAGGACTACATCCCAAAATATGGGAGGATAAAATGTATTCTATCGGACAATGCAACCATGCATAAGAGCAAGTTGTTTCAGAACACCTTAGAAACATTAGGAATAAAATTGTACTATTCCTCAGCATATTATCCCCAGGGAAACCCGACTGAGAGAATCATGAGGGATATAAGTATTTATTTTCGTTTACTCTGCCACAGAGACCACACTTCCTGGACGGAAAAATGCGGATATATAGAGGAGGTGATTAACCATTCGGTGAACCCCACGACCAAGTTCGCCCCTATCGAGCTGATGACCAACACGAAACCAAGAAAATTAGCAATTGACATTGACACTACGATGGCTGCCCAAAGAGAATTATCAGAGAAGGAAAAATGTCAATTGGCATTCAGAAGATTACAGCAGAAGGCTGAAAAAGGGAGGAACAAGGTGAACAGATTCGTCAGGAAATGGTCCCCACAAATTGGAGAAAAGGTGCTCTTAAAAAGCCACAAAGCATCCAAGGCATCTGAGAAGAGATCTGGAAAGATGGAGCTATTGTATACTGGACCACTGGTCATAACAAAACAGCTGGGTGACCACACGTATGAGCTACAGAATACAAATGGCAAGTTGGTAGGAAGATACCATAAAAACAAATTAAAGCCATACAAAGAAAGGACCAAATAGTCTTTGTCAACGAATGTGTAAGGCAGGAGTAGTAGAGATGAAAGAAGATAATTTTTAATGGGTTACTTATAGAAAATTATGTTCAGATTAGGAATTACAACAAGGAAGAAAATCAACATAGTCATTGGCTATATCGACCACAAAGAGCATTGTCAACAAAAACAGATGAGGACACTGATTGTCATTAAATAAATGAATTATAGCGACGGAAGATAATATGTTTTTGACATAAGGATGTCAGGGACAAAAACAAAAATGAATCAATTATGATGAAAAAGATATAATATTTCGACACAAAGATGTCGAGGGTAAATTGAGAAGAAAAATAATACAATTACAGAATAATTGTAAGTATAGAAGTTTTCTCTTATAGAAATAAGAGATAAAGAAATGACAATTAGTGAAGTGAGAAAAACCATAATCAGAAAAACAATGCCCATGAATTAAGATGAATATAGCCAATGCTAAGCTCGAAGAAATGTTGAACCAAACAACAATGAATAATAACCCAATCAAGAAAATTAGTACCATTAGTAACATCAGAGTTTAAGAACAGACTCAATAACCTGCCTATACATAAGCTTATAAGACAAAGAAGGCAAAGAACTGAATAAAGTATTGCCATAAACATGAACATAATCATTAGCTCAAAATTTGTATCCTGTTTTTCTCTCCTCATAGCAATGAATACAAGTCAAAAACCACATGAAACACTTAAATTATATTTGTGTCAATGTCAAATGTACAATAACTGAGTATGTGTTGTATAAGAACTGGATATGTGTTGTACAATAACTGAATATGTATTGTATGATAACTGGATATATTGTGTAATAACTGAATATGTTGAGTAATAACTAAATGCGTTATGCAAAAACTGAATGTGTATTGTGTAATAACTGAATATGTATTGCATAATAACAGAACATATGTGGTATGATAGCAGGATATATTGTACAATAACTGAATATGTATTGTGTAATAATTGGACATGTTGTGTAGTAATCAAATGTGTTGTACAATAACTGAATATGTATTGTATAATGACTGAAGGTGTATTGTATAATAACAACATATGTGATATGATAACTGGGTATATTGTACAATGACTGAATATATATTGTATAATAATTGGACATATTGTGTAATAACTAAATGTGTTGTACAATAACTGGATATGTATTGTATAATAACTGAATGCATTGTGTAGTAATCGAATATGTGAAATTTATAAAGACATGCTGTATCATGTCAAAACGAAGGACAAAGACAAACAGTGAAGAAGACTGAAAAAAAAAAAGAAAAAAAAAATATTGTACAAAGTGATTGAATCATAGGAGTAGGGAGAAGTATTGTATTGTGTTTCAAGATTGTAAATAAGGTGACAACTTGAAAAACAAAACAAGGGGCATATGAGACAGAATATTGATCAATAGAAAATTGTTCATGTAAATATTTTTGTAAGAGTGTGTAAATTTCTAATTCTTTTAATTTGGGTGTATCAGGGACTTATTTTTTTTAATATTCAAGATAGCAAATGTTTTCTCGTCACTTTGAGTTCAACCAATGAGAACTGTTACGCGGATGAATACATAAGAATGGCGGTGTTGCGTCATAGAGACGCTAGGGACTCTTTTATCATTAGCGTCTGTGAGCTCAAGGTGAAAGGATGTATATTTTTGCTGATAGCGTGTGAACATGTAAATTACACCCAAACTTTTAACCAGTGTAGATTCTATCGAATTTTGAAAGTTGTTAACTAATGAACATAGTGCTAAAAGTGTAAATTTACGAATAAATATGTTGTGATAAAAGGAACGTTGATTCATGCATTCCATTCTGTGACCATCGACCCCGAAGATAAGAGTAGCGTCAGATATCAATCAAACTTTCCATCTTTCAGTAAAAACATTATTCCTGCTGCTATATTCCCGCTGCTAGGTAAAGACTTTTAATAAAACCTGTACCAATGGTGTGAAATGAATGAACAGCTTCAATTTTTAAATCAGTTTCACTCTATGGTTTTTTGGAAAAACCTTGTTAACCTTCTAGTTTTAACCTGGGCAGCTTTATTTTCCTTGTGTTTGTCACATTGTGATTTAATATGTCTGAATATGAGTGAATATGTTGTTAGCTAATGCTGGATTTCTGACAATGAAGTCATTAATCCTCTTGCTCTCCAATATTTTTCACTGATGGATGGGGCACTAGAAGTGGCCGGGCATATTTGAAGGTGGTCTCGATCCATTTCCTCTTGCAGATCACATAGAGGACAGATGAAGAGACTTATATGAGTGAATATAGGTGACCCAAACAGTGAAATTTGTATGGAAGTTTGTTAACCACACTGGATGTAATGCCATTAATGTCTTTAATCTTCAAGTCCTAAAGGAAATGTGCATGAAGGCATAAATATTACCTTCTTCCTCTCATTTGAGGTTCCAAGCAACACAGCTGATTCTGAACATTCATAAACTAAATCAAACAGGATCGGAGAAACAACTGAATTAGCAGGTTTAGGAAAATAAAATGACCAATTGAGTAATAGAAAGAATTGGAAAACTACAAAAATTCAGTATTATTAACCACATTAGTTTCTTAAAAACCTACAAATATATTGTTTTTAAGATGCCACTTGATCACAAATGAACAACATTGGCAGTTGGCTACACATGCGGAAGTAGCATTCAGTTTTGTAAATTGAGTGATAGTGCTGCTCCCTGAGTATTAATTCCCGTGCAAGTTTTGCCATAAAGCATTTAAAGGTCTTTTAATTGCTTTAAATGAAACAGGATTAATTTTAATGGCTTGTGTACACCATACACGAAACAGGAGTTGAGAATAGGAAGCAGAATTTAAAACATGGAAATGCTACGAAGCGAATTTTAAAACGAAAATTAGCTGATTGAAGTTAATTAGCTTATTAAAGTTAATATATTAGAAACTATCAACTTAAAAGTGCATAATTTAACCCTAGAATGCTAAGCCTCGTTATTTTTATGACGCACGATTGGCAATCCTGCTTTTACTCCTATAGTTTTGGCCTATAGCTTCCTAGCTTTTGAAAAGCTTGATTAGTGGGTGTGTATTGTCGAAATTGGGTGCAACAGTGCATTGTTAGTAAGTGCTTTGTCGTAAATTTTACGACGGTTAGTGTTCACGTATCCAGAATTTTATAAGGAAGCAGATTTATTTTTGTAATAATATGAATTCAGGAAAGCAGGACATGTAATAACAATTCAGGAAAGCAGTTGAATCATTGCTGTCGATCGTTTCAAATGAGTATTCTGCGTGCAGACGACCCAAATTTTGGAAAAAAAGATTATGGTAATGCTTCTTGAAGAAGATAGTAGCCCCCAGATTGATTTTAGCTCCGACGAAGAAAATGATAATGTGGAGTCTGATGATGTAATAATGACTGATACAGATGGTGAAGATATGGCAGGACGAAATATTGATATGTGTATGAGCAACAATGAAAATTCTCCTCTAACTAGGCAAAGAATGTCGCCTTGGATATGCAAAGAACATAGGGCAAATCTCTGCACAAATTGATGTAAGTGAGGCGAGATAGAACTGTCTTTGTTGTCTCACAGTTTAAATGAGTCAAGATAATATTTTATGAGGCAGGCATAAACATCTGTGAGATAATAGTAAATTCAATGTTCCAGGGTTAATATATGAATAAGTAACAATGCTGTTATGAAAATAAATTACTCACTTGCATAGTGTGCATTCTGTTTCCATGTCTGTTCTCCCCTAGCGCGGAAAAGGAAATTCAGTTTTGTAACTAATTTTAAACCTGCACTTATAATTATCTTTTGGTATCCTGATCTGTATATTATGTATCAGCAAATCTAGTCATTCCAGGCTACAACAAGAATATGTAGGTTTCATTCATTGGAAACAAAAACTTTACGGTGAAATTTCTCTTGTTTACAGTTCACGGTGTCTTCACCACAAAACACACAGAAAGAAGAGAAAGTGATGTGGCATACAGGTGCAGTAAACTGTAAGCGGAGTTAAGCAAAGACCCGCTAGAGGGCATAGAATGCAATTGCTAAAGGTGCGGCATGTGAATTCATTGTCAAAATGAATTGAAGTGATAATATATTTTTACTGCTAACTAAAAACAGGTGGTTTCACAAAATATTCTAAAACTGAACGGGAGGTCGGAGAACGGTCTCAAAAATGGGTAGCCCCCGGTAAAAGCAGGTGATATGGTAACCCGGCCGGGCCAAAATATTTACCCAATATACGTTCCCATAGAATCAACTTCATCTTTCTTGGTTAATTTTTCATCCATTTTCTTTTAACCTTTCTTAAATAAATAGGTACCTATTTACTTAATATCCTTATGTGATTTTAGTTTTAACAATTTTTCTCCCATATACCTATTGGTAAGTTTACCCATTTTTCCAACCTTAATTTTTCTCATTACTTTAATTTCTTCACATTAAAGCAGTTCTAGAGATATATAAATAAAAAAATTTATCTCAATATATCCTCTCTTGCTCAATAGCAATTCAAAATTGGTGGGTAATATTCACTAAAATTAGATTTACAAATATTAGTTTTTCTATAATAATAAAGTTTTCATCCACTTTTGGGAAATTCTTTTCCTTCATGAAATTTATTTCAGAAGATTTACATAAAACACACATAGAATATAAGCACAAGAAACATGATCTTCAACAAAACAGTTGCCAACCAACAAGAAACATTTTTGAAGCTGAGTACAAACAAGGTTACCTGATTTGTAGTAGACAATAAACTTGATTTGTAATTGTTTTCTTTTTCTCAGAAGTAGCTATGCAGTTGTTTTTGATATGAATGAGTAGAAATGGTATCTTCAAAACAGAAAACCAAGGCTTCTAAAGATTCATCCAAAACTACAGGTGATCCAGAACAAAAGCCAGCATCAAATGCTCTCTTGGACATTGAGATAAATTCAATAGATACTGTTGCTCTTCTGCTGTCAAGTATTGAGTCACAGGTTGTCTTGGAGGTAATATCTGTAATAGCATTTTCATTCATACATCAGCTAGTCTATACATTTACCATTCTTAATTCTTTCTTAGGGAACCACAGTGGTTTTTTTGACATTTCCATGTACAAATAGATTTGTTATTACTCAAGCTTCACTTTCCACGCCAAAACTTACAAGAATGAGTTTCTGAGACTATTGTGTCCATCATTAACCTAGGCTTATGCCATGCTTCCTTCTGTTTCCCATTCTCGACCTAAAACCCATGAAGAATCAGAATAAAATAAGTTTTGGCACCCATAGAAAAGACATACACAAATTATACATACATTAAAAATGGAAGCTACAGCCCCAGGAAACATAAATTGAAAATAATAAACAGTCTTACCCTCAGACTAATAAACATACCCATTAACACAGAACAATAACAACAAAGCATACAAAAGATCCTAGAAACTGTACATAAAAAGGTTTCTTCAAAGAAATTTAAAAAGAGGAAACAAATAAAGGAATTTATTTTTGCTGTTTAATGTCGCCGTTAATTGCCAGGATTATATCAGAGCGCTGGTGTGCTGGAATTTTGTCCCGCAGGAGTTCTTTTAAATGCCAGTAAACCTACAGCTGTCATTTTTAAGCACACTTAAAAACCATCGGTCTTGGCCAGATTTGAACCCACAACCTTAGGCTCAGTAGGCCAGCATCTAACCAACTGAGCCACCTAGCCACCTGACACAAATAAAGGAAATTACCACACTAAGCAAGATAAAAGGAACCAGAAAGTTAAAACAGAAAATTCACCTTCCACCCATGGGCATTGCAGAAATTCTCGAAATTATTCAAAGGTATAACTAGAGTTGTGTTGCCGTTTAAAACCAAAGCAGTATTTTTAGTGTAACACACAGTAGTAAGGTAAAATTGGTTGGATTGGTGTTGTGAATGTTTATAAGGAATATGAATATTATTTGCACTGAAAAATGAAATTTGTTCATGCCAATAGCTTTATCATACATATATTCCAAGAAAACACATCAATGGTTAATTGTTATGAACTTAAATAGGTAACAAAGCAAAACTCAAAATAAAATGTTCATTGCAATATTTTTCATGCTTGGCTAAACTTTATTAAAAACAAGTAGGTATACTCATTCTTGTATAATCGCAATTGTTGATTCTCAATTGATTTTGGTGCATCTGCATGGTCATCCTTGTATGGGAGGTTCCACTTGAGAAACATTGCCATCAGTAACTTTAAATTTGGCTGAGTTAGCCACAATTATTCCACAGTCATGCCCTTTCATGTTGCTTAAAGATTAAAAACAAGTTGTGTGCTGGTTATGTACAATGGTGATTATTGAGGTAGTCAAGGTTGTATGTGTTATACTATGATTAGTTCAGTATTATATAATGCCTTTTATATTTTGTGGTATTATACAGTATTTCTACAGCTCTAATTATAACAAGTATTGCTTAGAAAACATATTCAGGAACAACACACAGGGCAAAATTCTAGTGGGAAAAAATTCAGGTATTTCCAAAATTAAATTTAATGACTGCAGGTAAATATACACAGGAAAGACACAGAAGAACATAGACATAAGGTTTAAAGTGCACATAAGAAACATGAAATACACACACACATGTGCGCACAGACACACTTTTTTCTAAAAATACTTTTCTTGGCTTCAGGGTGCCTCAACATGTATATTTCTGGTGAAATCTTGACATCAAATGTTTGGATGCATATGATACATCCAGTACTAATTGTAAGCACTGAGCCCTAAAGACCTAGCTGTCCTGGATCCTTAGACCCTACTCACTCACTTGTAGGTACATGGTAGACAAAGTTAAAATTGTCTGGTTGAGGTCAGTGCTCTGGCTTCTCAACTCAGAGGTCCCAAGATCAATTCCTGGCTGGAGCAGGGAATTTTTTTCAACCAGAATCATTCCATACTCCTCACAGAGCCTATAAATATGAACATGAGAGTGAATGTGTATGTATTTATTAAATACTAAAGAACCCAACATTTGCAAACTTAAGAGTTCAACAAATTATAACATCAGTTGCTTCTTAAGGCAGAGCCCCCTATACATAAGGTCACAGAAGTTAAACAGGGCTATACAAATTTAATCATTAAAGATTGTACAATTTAAGTAAATGTGTGTGTTATTTCTACTGATAAACAATCTCTCTGCCCCTGACAGTCACTCTTCACAATGGACAAGTTTGCTGCCATTTCAGAAGCAAATCTCAACCAGCTCTGTAATGAAACTCTGATACGGAAGTTGTATTCACTTGAGGATCATAAAGATATCTATGTTCACTATTTTGCACTGAAGAATTTGGGAAGGTTGTGCTCCCTGCCAGCTGCCAGAGCTATACTACTCTCTGATGAGGAAGCTCTCCAGCACTATGTCACTGTATTTATCAAGGTGCAGTAAAACTTCAACTACATTTTCTCTGTAATATATAAATCTAGGTGAAGATTAACAGATTCTGTGAACTATAGATAGTTAGGACATAATTATCATTTTACACTCTATTTTGCACAAAAAAAAATATATATAACAATGTCAGGAGTACATTGACATTGTTTGAACATTTTTAGCAGACATTTCCTTAATCTTTATTTTAATCTTAACCTTTATTTTACTTAAATTTGTAATAAAACCTTAAACTACATGTAATCCATGTACTTTCACTATTACTTGTGTCATTCAATAATGATTGGTACTCCCGCCATAGCTCCTGCAAAGTAGCAGTTGAAATGTGTGTCAATGTGTGTTGAAGATTGACTATAGTACTGTCTACTCCCACCAGATGTTGCTGCTTCCCATAGGTAGCTCACTGGAGTGGCAATTGTTCCAACTTGTGAGTACTCTTGTGGACATTGATGAAGCAACATCGAAGCAGACAAGCACAGAAAGGTGAACAGTGGGTTTCTCTGGAGGGAAGAAGTGACTGTTTCAGGCATCCATACGAGGTTGGTAGCCATATGTGGGAAGGCAGCATCAAGTTGAGCATCTGTGTTTCATTGGGTGTCTGAGTTCAAAGATGGCCAGGACTGCTGAAAAACACAAAAGCGCTGGGCGTCCAGCAACTGCATGCGAACCAAACACTATCCAGCTTGTTAATGATCTGATAATGGGAATGATGTTTGTAGAACTAGTGCAGGCAGCAGGTCTATCATGGCAAACTTTCCACACTATAATCCATGAAGATTTGCAGATGAAGATGTGTGCACAATGGGTGTCACATACTCTCACCATTGTGCAGAAATGGAAGCGTGTGGAAATATCCCAACAGATTCCAGATCCAGAGGAATTCTTTGAGCATCTGGTCAGCAGTCGCCAGACCATTGCCACCATTCATAAATTAGGGTTTACTGTGCTGCCACATCCTCCATATTCATCAGATCTGGCTCTGGTCACCAATGACGAACTTCATGCAGTTGTCCAACTGTGGTGCTGGGATACCCCCAAAAGAATGATTTGCTACGCAAGTACAGAAGCTGCCAGAACAAAGGGAAAAGTGCATAGACATTGACAAGAAATGCTTGTAATATAATCTGAATGAGTTTATTCAATAAATAGTTGCTATGAACAAAAAAAAATGTAGTGCCAATCATTTTTGAATGCCCTAAGTACTTTGAATTAAAATAAAACTTAGATTAAGAGGATTACATCAACAGAGGAAGCTCACTTCATGGAAAAACTGTAGTGTGTCATCCTCCATGGTCTAGGACTAGGATTAAAATGTGAGGTCGCAGGTTCAAACCCAGTGGAGGGTGATGAATTTTTCTCAGGCATAAAAACCTCTACCATGGCTTCCTTCAGAAGAGAAGTTAAGCCGATGGTCCCTTGTAGTAGATTTACAGCATGTAAAAGAAGCTCAAGCCTACTAAGAGGCCTCTGAGCAAAATTAAGCAGCCTTTAATGCCAAATATAGAGTGAGACGCTGAGAACTACAGCAGTTAAAAGCCTCCATAACTAAAAACCCAACTTTTTTTCTCAGGATTCTGTAGTTGATATAACCATTTCCAGGTAGTGCTATGCACTAAAATGCAATAATAAATTAGGGACATTTGTAAATGTTTAAATTATTTAAATGCTCTAGGAAAGGTCTTTTTCAGGCAAATTCTTAAAAATGTGTAAATGCAGCTTTTATGAGATGTTCACTTAGTGTGAATTAATTTTAAATTACTCATATTTTATTCTAAAACAATGTATTCCAGTATATATGGTATTCCACAGCCTTTCTTATTCTCCATGGATGATGACACTGTTATGTATGCTACATCTAGCCAGTTACCTTTCATATTGCTATAATAAAAATATATCAAGTTTATTTTGTTTAAAACAATCACCTCTGTTTGAATCTAAGATTGCTGCTTCTTCTGCAGATGACCAACTTTTTTATCTTCAAATGTACTGTTTTTGGTCTCATTTTAAGGCCTTCTTCCCCTTGATCTTAGAAAGTTCTCGGTCTAACCCTACATTTTTCAACCTTCACAACTATCTGGATGATATTTGGCATATTGTTTATAGCAGTGCTTCATTTGACATTTGTCTGTGTGTTCTGATGCATAAGACATGGCATTTTCTAAATGTTGTAACAATTTATGTAAGTCCTCAAAAATGTGCTGACATACATAATTTTTATTGTTCATTAAGGAATTGTAAAATATTAATATGAATTTTATTATATTTATTATATTATTTTACATGTTTATTATTATTTTAGCTATATACTTGTTACTTAGTAATGAATTTATGTAATGAAGCATATGTCTAGAAATATAACTAAGAAGTTCTATAACCTCGAAATATAGGTAGTCCGACAAGTCCTGCATCTCATAACTCATTTTATTCATCCTTTAAGTACATGAATTAAAGGACACATCAGAAAGTATACATACATCTTTATATTTACATATATATTTACAACTTGATTTTCTTTGCCTTAATTGATTTATATACTTCTAGACTATAAAAAGCATTTTCTATTAAATATTTTTTTATCATTTTTAATGTACATTTGTTATTTTCAATGATTTGTATTTCTTTAGGTAGCTTATTAAATAATTGTTTCCCCATACTTCTTACATCTCGATTATTTAAAGTACCCCTTAATGTAGATCTAAAATATTCATTATTATTTCTTAGTCCATACTTATGAACATTGTTATTTTTTTGCTCCTCTTTGTCCAGTATAATGTTTTTTATGCTTTCATATATATATGCAGGGAACAGTTAATACAAAATAATACAAAAATATATACAAAATAATACAAAAAAAATGCATACAAACTATATACCATCTTCATTTTCGACAATCCTGTCGAGAAACATTCAAAACTCAAAATATCCTAACTGTGATCTCACTTTATGTGTTCAGAACTATTATGCTTGTTAAAGAAAAAAAGAAGTTTAACTTTTTCAATAAAGACTGCCATAAATATGACACAAGAAGTGCAAATGATTACCATAGGGTGAGCACGAATAAAAGTCAAACCAATAAGGACCCATATAAAATAGGAGCTATATTATATAATAAATTACCATTAGCAGTTAAAAATAGGACAGACTCAAAATTTAAAGCTACTCTAAAATCATTTCTAATAGATAAATGTTTGTATAATATTGCTGAACTATAATGAATGTTATATTTAGATGTAAATATTTAATGATATATCTTGTAATAAGCATTGTAAACTACATAAATGATACAAGGTTGTACTATTGTATTTTGTATAATAATTATGTATTAATTATAGTGTGCTATATATGATATATCCCATGTCATGTAAAATGATCAGTGCATGAATAAATAAAAAAAAAATAAAAAATATTGTCACAGCCAGGGGTGAGGGCTGTGACTGAGGGTACATAGCCAGGAAATCAGAATGGTAGAGTAAGACTCGCTAGATAGCCACAAGTCCCCTTTTTATTATAGTTTGGCACATACACCACTTGGGTTCCCCAGATACAATTCTTACATCTGTTACTTGAATGATAGACACTTCGAGTTATTACAATTCTTACATGTGAATTTACAATTAATGTCATTATTGATCTAATATCTAAGTTAGACTGTTGTGTTGTGTGTAGTGTTTAACGCCCGCTTTTACTACTACGGCACCACAGGAGGTGACACCGATGATACATGGAATGAAGATGGAGCACCGGTGGAATGAGATTTCGGGGGAAACCGGAGAACCCGGAGAAAACCCACCCAGACGCTGCCTCGTCCACCACGAATACCACATGCGGGTCCCTGGGATCGAACCTGGGCTGCCTAGGTGGTAGGCGAGCGCGTCTAAGTTAGACTGCCCATGGCAGTTGTATTATTAATGAAGCGCCCTAGAGGGCTTACCTTGGTTGGGCGATGTCACGAAGCCGTAGGAGAGAGAGAGTAACGTTGGTGATGGTACACAACTCTGGATCAGGGCGGCCGTCGCGACCCCGCAGCGTCTCCGTGGCAACCGACCCCAAGCCGATGCCCATTACAAAATTTACAGCGATTCCCCTTCCTAGGGGCTTCCGGTTATCTCTAGGCCAAGCCCAACTATCATGAGCTTCCGCCCTCAGTTTTGTGCTTCACAGCTTCTAGAACTTCCCGAGGAATCTCCCAGTGACGCACGGCAGCTCCAGGCTATGTGAGAAACTTGTAGGCAAACAGGATGTTGATATCAAGGTAAAAATCCCTTTGGGGTTGTCATGGGATGTGGGTAACCAACCCTTTCCTGTTAGTGTCACCAGTTACTCAGTTCCAGACAGAAATATCTTTAGAATTTTCATGGGATGTGGGTAACCATGCCTTTCTTGTTAGTGTTGCAAGCTGTTAAGCTCCAGAAAGTCATAAATGATTCTAATGTACAAAGTTGCCAGTGAATATAAGCTTCTTTGTCCAAAAACGTATAATGTCCAAAGTGTACCCACAAACCTGTTCTCCCATAATGGCATATGTGACAATATCTTATGGTTTTTGAAAATTTGTCTACACGAATGCCGCATATCCACTCTCTCCATTATTCAGAGAGCCTTTTTTTGCATGTCTGTTTCCGTGATATTTCCCCAAAGAGTAATTCCATCATAGAAGATATTGTTTGTTTAAAATTAAATTATAATATTTGCTCTATGTTAGGCATGGGAAAGAGGGTTGACAGGAATACCATCAAGTTAATTTAATTTAAAAGGTGAGTTAATTAATAACACTGAACAACACAACATATTTTTCCGGGACGCGTTTTGAAGGTTAACTTTCCTCCATTATCAATCATTATGGTTGATAATGGAGGAAAGTTAACCTTCGAAATGCGTCCCTGAAAAATATGTTGTAAGTGTTGGTCAGTGTTATTAACTAACTCACCTTTTAAATAAAATTAATTACAACAACACTGTTTTCAAACTTCTATGAAAGGAAGATACCATCAAGTATTTACCCTCTCCACTTACTGACACAGTTTGAAGGACTGGCTGGTTCTCTGAGGCAGAAAGATAATAGTGGGAGGCGAGGTATGGTGGTTAACCATTGAGGCAGTGGAAGGGGTTAAAAGTACGATGTATGGAAGGTAGCTCATTGAGTTACTTCTCCCCATATATGCTCTATATGAGTGCTCCTAAGTTCAAAACATCTCCAGAGATGAAACTCCACGTTATTCAGAACATGGTATGATATATGAGCAGTGGTTTCACAATATTTTTCCTTGATCCATATTCATAGATCCCAAATCTTCACTTGTTACACCTTTTGACTTTCTCTACTATATATTATATATAATTATATAACTGTAAACAAGCTATATTACCATTTTGGTATTATAAAGCTACAATGGATTAAATACATATATCAGAGAAACATGATTCCCATAACTTAGAACACTATGGTTTTTGGCATAAGGACCATCTACAGAGCAGATGTCACGTTCAGTGAATAAATTTCACGAAATTGTATTTGCAGTCCCTGTTGATATTACATCATGTAGCTCTGTTTGTTTGTGTGGCTTGCTTAGTTTTTCTTTCTTTTTTTCTTTCAATTACACTCTGAAGATTAGCTTTGTAATATAACTCACCTATCATTTTTATTTGTTCATATTAAATCATGATGCATAGACTCTTATGAGAGTCAGAGGTTTTGAAGTACTGATTATATTAATTATATTAATGTGCAAACATGTGTTCACTAGCGTTACTTGGTCAGTCCATCTAAAAACAGCCAGGAAACAGAAATAAATTACCTCATTTTTTAATTGATATTTCATTTCATGCAAAATGTCATCTTGGAATATAAATATATCATAAACAATGTTCTTTGGAATGATATTTCATCCTTTAATGTTGTTTTGATTTTCATGCTCTTTTGCTCATTTTATACATATTTAGCTTGGTCATCTCTTGTTCTCTTCCGACCCCGATGCTATTAGGGTTCCCGAGGGCTAGGGAGTCT
The DNA here is from genome assembly GCA_030765045.1 of Tenodera sinensis. Classification (NCBI taxonomy): domain Eukaryota; kingdom Metazoa; phylum Arthropoda; class Insecta; order Mantodea; family Mantidae; genus Tenodera; species Tenodera sinensis. Next base: position 61,826,163 of record CM060968.1, read on the forward strand.
TTATTTTTCCAATCTCTCTATTTCTGTATAAAATATTAACCCTTAACATGCTGACCTGTCATGGCATGTAATGCGTCCTCTGATTGGTAATCAGAGGATATGGTCTGTGAATTTATTTTGTTAATTCTCCCGGTCAGGTTGGTGAGACCCATAAACCAACGACAGGTGTGGTCCTCCAGACATTCTGGGGGTTGTGAGAGAGCGATGTGACCGCCAAAGCATAAAAATATGGTGCTCTCTAAAAAGCGGTTACTATACTGCTATTGCTCTATCAGTGAAAAATATTGGAGAGCAAGAGGATTAATGACTTCATTGTCAGAAATCCAGCATTAGCTAACAACAACAACTATGTGTAATAAGTAGAGAAAGTATTGTATTCCACTCAAAAATTCATTGTTGAGATTTCACCACAAATATATGTTTTGAGGGCCTCTGAATAATAAAAAAAAAATCATTTTTAGAAAAAGGTCCATGTGTGTGTCTGTATGTGTGTGCTGCGTATCAGTGAGTCTGTCAATCTGTGGACAGGATAATTTAAAAACAAAAAGTCGGTTAAAAACCAAAGTTGGTATTTAAATTTAATGTCTTTCAAGGATGCAACACAAAGATTTTGAAGAAAATTGCTCCACCCTAAACTACCCTTTACATGGAAAATTTTGATTTTCTCAAACATGGCTCCAACAATGTTGATTAAAATGCCATATGTTTGAGGTATTTTTATGGCAAACAAAATGTTTATTTTCAATTTTCTGGCCCCAGCCTATGTAATCCTGTTTACTCTGGATGACTTTTGCATAACTGGTAAACTGTGAGAGGTAGACCAAATCTTACTATACAAAAAGTATGTTGTTGTTGTTGTTATTAGCTAATGCTGGATTTCTGACAATGAAGTCATTAATCCTCTTGCTCTCCAATATCTTTCACTGATGGATAGTACGCTAGAAGTGGCCGGACATATTTTAAGGTGGTCTCGGTCCATTTCCTCTTGAAGGTCACATAGAGGACAGAGTGGTCAAGAATATATCCCAATTCTGCTTAAATGTTTTGCCATACAATCATGTCATGTAATCAATCTGAAGGTTCTAACTGCCATTTTTTGAGGATACTCAGGAATTACTGTTGAATGTTTGGCAGTTCCCATCTTTTATTATTTGATTTTTCACAGTAATATTTTGCAATAATTTTTTTGAATTCAGAGTTGACTAATCTTTTAGCTGAATAAAATGGTAGATCAACTATAGATTTCTGTACACTGCTGGTATCCTTTTTTGCAAGAACATCAGCTTTTTCATTACCAAAAAATACTGATCTTGCTAATACACACAATTTATGCCCAAATAATTTTTTTGTAGAGTGAGTGATTTCAGAGATATTCCTTGTTATTTGTGTGAGTTTTGGAACATCATTATTCATTTTTTTATATTAGCCTTGCAAAGAGAACAGAGTTGGAAAGTATATGTATTTAGGCTTTCATGGCCGGTGTCTTGATTATTCAAAATGTTTATTTCTTCCGGGCTTGTAGGCCGTGGTCTAGTAGGCATGGTGGATACCAACATTTCGCCAAATACTGTGCTTGGCATCATCAGGGTAGCACAATCCTCCATCTGCAGTGGTCAGAGTTTGAATGTGGAAGCAGAGAAGTAGTGGAAGAAATGACCGTTAACGTCCGTTAAGATTATTTATATGGGTGGGGGTGGGCGGGGCATTGTTGCGCTGGCTATGGTAGTGATTGGCCAGTTGTAGGTGGGGTTTTATTACAACTGTTGCGTGTGTCTGAAAGTCTATCTAAAACCGGTATCCATGCTTTATGTACACGTAGCATTTCTTCTTTGCGATTGAAGTTGTCTTTGTGTTTGTAGATTTCTATGGCTTCCCTTTGTAGTCGGGCATAGTAGTTAACTGTAGAAGACAGGACTTGGGTTTCTTTAAGGTGGACATCATGGTCGAATAATAAGGTGTGCTCTGCCACTGAACTCAAAGGGCTGCCATGAAGGTGTTGCCATGAGCAGCCCTTTGAGCCCAGTGATCGCCAACTTCTTAATGGAAAAGTTTGAGCAATCAGCACTCGCCAAGGCACCTCTAAAACCGAAGACCTGGTTGCGCTAAGTCAATACTTTTCTAGTATGGAGTCATGGGAAAGACACCTTAGATCAGTTTCTGACACATCTAAACAGCCTAAATGACAACATTCAATTCACCATGGAGAAAGAGGAAAACAACACTTTAGCCTTCCTAGACGTGAAAGTCATGAGAACACCGGACCATGGCCTGGAATACAGTATTTACAGGAAACCTATACATATAGATCGATATTTACATAAAACCTCCAACCATCACCCTAGGCAGAAACAAGGTATAATAAAAACACTTACAGAATGAGCATCTTGGCTCTGCAATAAGAAATACTTAAAAGAAGAACTCAGACATCTAAACTCCACATTCCAGTTCAATGGACACACACAAAAAGAAATCTGGTGCACAATTCATCCAAGGCGGCCAACAACAAAAAAGGAACAACGCGACAAAGTAGCAACAGCCTTTCTCCCCTACATCAGGAACGTCTCCGACCGGAAAGGCAAGCTTCTGCACTCACATGGTGTTGATACTGTCTACATACCGACAAACAAGATCAAAGACCTCTTGAGATCAGCCAAAGACAAATACCATCCACACACATCTGCAGGTGTATATAAAGTTCCCTGCAGTTGCGGCAAAGTATATGTAGGCACTACCATGCGCAGTGTGGCCACCAGACTAAAAGAACATGAGCGTCACACCAGATTGGGACATACAGATAAATTGTCTGTGGCAGAGCACGCCTTATTATTTGGCCATGATGTCAACCTTAAAGAAACCCAAGTCCTGTCTTCTACAGTTAACTAGTATGCCCGACTACAAAGGGAAGCCATAGAAATCTACAAACACAAAGACAACTTCAATTGCAAAGAAGAAATGCTATGTGTGCATAAAGCATGGATACCAGTTTAAGATAGACTTTCAGACACACACAACAGTTGTAATAAAACCCCACCTACAACTGGCCAATCACTACCATAGCCAGCGCAACAATGCCCCGCCCACCCCCACCCATATAAATAATCTTAACGGACGTTAATGGTCATTTCTTCCACTATTTCTCTGCTTCCACATTCAAACTCTGACCACTGCAGACGGAGGATCGTGTTACACTGATGATGCTAAGCGCAGTACTTGGCAAAATGTTGGTATCTACCATGCCTTCTAGACCACGGCCTACAAGCTCGGAAGAACTAAACATTTCGAATAATCAGAGTTGGAAAGCTTTAAAACATTTGACTATCGCTCAACGTCTACTGTATTCCCATATTCCCCTTGCATCTACAAGGAAGTAAGGAATAAGATAATTTCTGCAAATATTTATCTAAACTAACACAAAGAAGATATAGGACTAAGAGTTTGTAAGAATGCTTAGTACAAGAGTAGAGAAAGTCATATGAGTGCAACACAGATTTTCTTTTAGGAGAGCCCCAGAATGCAAAGTCAAGGAGACTATGGAGACCATTCCCTGGCTCTTCTGTGTCCTATCCATCTACCAGGGAAGTTGTCATTAGACAGTGCCTAACACTTGTAGCATAATGTGCTGGAGCACCATTCTGCATAAGCCATTCTGCTCTTTCAGCAAGTAGATCCAATGCAAGCTTGAGCTTATCTGAAGATATTTTTCTCCATCCACTGTTCCAGAAAAGAAGAATGATCCAATGATGTGGCCATTCCAAATTCCACACCATACCATGATGTGCTATGCTGCTTGCTTCTTACTTCCATTGCACCAATGACGGTTAGTGTTGGACCAGCACCAGAGATTCTGTTTATTTACCTTCCTGTTGATGTAAGCATTTGCCTCATCAGAAAATGCTTTCCTGAGGAACCTGTTATCTCAGACTATCTCATCAAGGAACCATTAACGCATTCCCATGCTATAGTCCAGGTCATCATCAGATAGATGATGCATAGCTTGGAGTTTGTGTGGATGGAATTTTTCTTTTTTAAGGATATCATGGTTAGTGTTCTTACAAGGGAGGGTACCCAAATGTTGTCACGCACATTTTGAATCTATATATTGCGTTGAATAGCCAATATTGAAATATGCATACCATGAAAATTTCAGCTACTATGGGCAAGAAACATAAGAACTATGAGCATCTAAAAATAGGGTATGTGTACACATAAAAACAAGAATACTTGTGCAGATTAGTCCAAATGAGGCTGAATACTGTAGCTGGTCAAGCCAGTGCATTCAATAACCTTTAAATAATGAAAATAAACTACATTACACACCGCAGCAGTACAAGTGCAGTAGACATGAAGGTCAATAGTAATCCATGGTCTAGACATAAACATCTTTCACAGTGAGCACATCAAATGAAGGCAAGCTGAACACAGTCATCTTTGAAACATTTTTCTTTAACATCACTCTCAAAACAGTATTTGGAAGGTGTCTGAAATGATCCTGGATGTTCATTGGTGTAACCAGATTTGAAGAAAGCGAATCAGATCAATTGTTTGAATCTATTTGGTGATACTGGAAGTGCACAAATGATTGAATGCAAAGAAATTGTTTTCTTTGCCACACCTTATTGGTGGACGATAAGACTATTATATCTGTGATGAACCTTACCATACTTTTGAATGAATGGAAAAAGAAAATGTCCGCTGTTGTACCAATCCAGTACATTTTGCAGGGATCAACTTCTAGTGAAATTCAACATCTTCTGGAACTCTCATTATACAGAGCATCATCTTTATTTGCTGTCCACGAATCAACCAAGAGATGAATTCGATCTCTCTTGTACAAATCTGGCCATAACACCTGCTCCAGGAACGCTTTCAAATTCATTTTTGTCATGTTTGATTTGCTAGCATATGCTTTCACATTGGGGAATTCAATGTCAATGCTTGCTGGAAATTTCTCACTGGGTTCAAGTCCCAGCTGTGGCATTAAATTTTTAAGTTCCAGTTCTACCTCTCAATCTTTTCAAAGTTTTGCAAAACTGTCTTGTTTTTTATTGGTCTTTTTTCTGCCATTAACGTAGTGAATTTGACTCTATGGGTCATGTCTAGGACTACTCCAGGAAGACACCATTGTGGAGGATTATTTCCTTTTGGCTGCTTCATCCAGATTTTGTAAGCATCAGCCAAGTAACCTTCAGGAAATTTTGTTCTAACAATCTTCTTGGGTGGTGATGGATAATAAGAGGAACCGTTGCTCTTATCAATGACACATAATGTTGGATCACTTTCTTATGAACTCTGCACACTTTCTAGCTGTATCGCTGGATCATCTCCAAAATCACTTTTAATATCATTGGTGACTTCCTCATCTACCATACGAGTTCTGTACTCGTGAATGTCTTCATGTAGCTGTTTTCTAATCTGTTGGAAAACTATGTGATCTATCCTAGTTGGCTTTTCCTCCACAATACCAAAGACATACACCAACAACTTCATGACTGCAGTTGGTTTCCTTGTTAAACAGGCTATGTATACACCTCTAATACATAACTAGCAGACTGGTTCCACATCGCCTCCTTCCATTACGCTCCATACATCCCTCCCCTTCCAATGGGGCATAGCACGTCAAATTGCTCCAAGTGTCTTTTCTTATGTTCTGAAACAAATAAACTGGTTTCATTCAAAAGTCAGCAACAATTATGGGTACCTTCCTTTGTTAGGTATGTTCAGTTCCATACTTGTCTGCCATAGAGACGTTTTTGGATTGGCCATCAATGTTGCGATAACTGCTTTATGAACTACAGCAGATGATGGTGAATCTCCTGATATCAGTAAATTGTTGACAGACCGCATTCTTCAAGCATCGAGATATGGTACTTTGCCTCAAGCATCCGTCCAGATGCCTTCTGTTGAAGTCATCTGCCACCATTCTCTGTAACCAACCCACACTTCTGCACAGCAAAATGATCTTAATGCATTCTTCCTACATCAGAATGATTCACCTAAATGACAAAAAAGGAAAAAAGGCACATTAAAACAAAATTATATCATCTATGATGCGGGACTTGTCAGACACATACATAACCACAGAATACAGAGAGGCTAAATGATCTATATTAGTAATGTCAATGTGAAAAAAGTCAGTTAGGTATTAACCTAATCAGAAAAAAAAATAGGAAAGCTTATTGGCAAATTACCATGACTACAGTGCTTATGCACTGAGGAAAAAATTCTGAGGCAGCCATTACAGTTTTTCAGAGCTATTGACACAGACTTATTTGGACATCACTGTAAATACTGATATAAATATAGATATTGTATGTATTTATGCTAAAGTTAACTTTAAAAGTTATTGCATTTAAAAACACAGCATGTTGTGAAGATTATGAATTATAAACAAATATATATTTGAGACCTAATAAATAACAAAATAATAAAACCTTTTTAAAAGCACAAAACCCTGAACAGTAAAAATCTCAGTGCTCATCTCGAATAATTAAAAAACTCTTGTAATGTTGTAGTTTATTTATAGGTTATCAAAGAATATACAAACAAGCTGAATTGTATGATAATCAAATAATAATAGGGTTTATAAGCAAGGTTATCTGCATATTATATGTCATTTGTTTCCAGAATGAAGTCTTTGTAATGCTGTAATATTTCAATAGCAGCTTCAGCTTGGCATTTCTTCTGCATGGATAGTACATAATTATAAAGTTTAAACATCTCTTGATAATTATTATTTATTTATGCCAACAAACTTACTGTTGGTGTTTTTAAACACACAAGCCGTGTGTGGGCTATGAAGATCTGTGGTTCAAATCCCAGTTGTGACATTGAATTTTTAAGTTCCAGTTCTACCTCTCAAACTTTGCCCACACACGGCTTGTGTGTTTAAAAACACCAACAGTAAGTTTGTTGGCATAAAGAAATAATAATTACCATCTGAAGGTTATTTAATCCTGGGATATAAAGTACTTACAACAGTAAGTCACCATTGGGGTAATTTGTCTCTGATGTGAGACTGCCTTTGTGGTTTACCAGGAGAAATACGAACTGGTTTGAGAATTTAATGCCATTCTGGCAGTTTGTCAGAATAGCTCAGTGGTTGAGCAGCCACCCAGTAAGCAGAAGATCTGTGGTTCAAATCCCAGTTGTGGCATTGAATTTTTAAGTTCCAGTTCTACCTCTCAATCTCTTGATAAATTAATCTTTATTGGACATTTCTGATGCAACCAATATAACCTCAAGAAATCTAAGGAAGTGTTTGATTTTAGTAACTTTGCATTTCCAATCACATATTTGCAAACACTATTAAGAAGCCAACTGATCAGAAATGATACTCCAGTGTATAGCATGGTTACAGGAGTTACGTGAACTACAATCCAGATTAACATAGTAAATATAGAAATGAACCTGTCAGTTGTTTTAGCCTCTACTTAAATCAGGAATGGTTCTCAATCACTAGAAGCCATTTTCTCCAAGTAGATTTAAACCTAGGTATAGTTCAAACTAGTTTAAGAGAGGCTGTAAACTGTTCATGAAGTTTAAACTAAAATCTGAATTAAACCTTTCTTCTGTAGATTTATGCCAGGATTATGACGAGCTTTACTTAACATGACTTGATGCGATGGGATGCAACATGAAGTAAAGGGCTAAACAAAAGAAACAGCGAAAGAGTTTTGATGCGAATAGTTACATAGAGAAGCACAATTTATTGCTGCATGGCTCTATCCACCGACTGGTTCAAATAGTCATGTGACCTCCAAACTTGAAATATCATGAAGGAAAAGTTTGGCATTGCCAAACTCTTACATTACGTCACGTTGAGTTAAGTCATGTTAAGTTGACCCTAAACAGCTCCATTTAATATAATGTGTTACACTTTCTCGTTATGTCCTGTCTTGTTAAGTCACATTACGTTAAGTTCATCGTAATTCCAGCATAAAACTATGGTATAAGTTAAATCTTTTGAAATCGTACATCTTAGTCATGCTTTCCATGTGAAAAAATTAGTTTTCTCCAGCTAAGTTATATTTGTTGTATTTGTCAACTGATAACTAGCCTGTTGCATTCATGTGGCTTTCTCTACTCACATTGTCTATTACTTTTTCTACTACTTATAGTAAATTGCAAAAGTACTGCATTCCACCCAAAAATTTGATATCAACATTTCACCTGACATGTACATTTTGAGACCCCCTGAATCCAAATAAGGAAGTTCATTTGTTTTTCTGTCTGTGGACAGAATAACTCAAAAATGAAAAGTTAATTGATATTGAAGCCCAGCATCTTGCAAGGATTTAACATGTTTATTTTTTTTAAAAATTGCTCCTCCCCAAACTATCCTTTATATGGAAAAAATTTGAATTATCTTTTATTTTATCAAAAATGACTAATAATTTTGATTAAAATACCTAGTTATGTTTTAAGTCATTTGCATGATAAATAAAAATCTATATCTTGAATTTTCTGGGAATAACCTTTGAATCCCGTTTTATTCTAAATTTCATAAACCTGTTAAACTTAAGAGTTAGACCTAAATGTGCAAGAAACATAGATCTCATTATAGGACACAAGTAATGTCAGAAATTGTCATAGCATTACCATTTCCAAGATATTCTTCATTATGGTTTGAATTTTCAGATACTTATTCTTTTATATTCAAGTTGTTCTCAGGCTTCGAGCCAGGTGTAGTGATGAAGAGCCATCAACGTTTCAGGAGTGTACATCTCTCCCATCATCAGGATGATGAATGACTAGCAAGAGTGAAGGGGCCAGTATATGTACTGTCCGCTAGTATGTACCGAGTAAGCGAGTGGCGGCGAGCAGCAGCAGTCGTCAGCCAGTGAGCAGAGAAGTCAGCCAGCTAGCGGCCTGCCAGTCTTGTGGTTGAGGTGCAAGCGAAAGGTTGTCTTCTCCAGGCATTCCACGACAGATGCAGATGCAGGGATTGGTTACTCCAACACTGGCGACTTCATACTCCAAGATAACAGCAAAAGTGACAAGACGGTGTAGCCTCAAGAAGTTTGGCAAGCAAGCTGAGAGTACAACCACACAACAGTCCGCACCCATACCACAAAACCCCCACCCCACCCCTTGTATCACTCCGCGGCCACGTGCTTTCACAATGACGCAACACGGTTACCTACCGCTATGCGTAGGTATAATATGCATTTTACACTACTAAAAGGATATATCTACTTGGTCCAAATAGCAAGTGGACTACCCAATGCCAAGCCAGAAGTTTGTTGAAAAAAAATTACCATTAAAACTAAAGAAGTTTTGATCTAAACAAAGATTTGTAAGTTTTACAAAATCATCCATTAATTCTTTGTTTAATTCTAAAGAATTTAACCATTTTTTTAAAAAAATTAAAAGCTTTTTTCTAGTAATACTAGGAAATATAGCAGTTACATCAAAAGAAATGAGTTTATCATTACCAGACAACACTATGTTGCTAATCTTTTCTACTATTTCAAAAGAATTTTAATACTTAAGCTTTCAAATTGTTTTCAGAGATTAGTGATTAAAATGAACATCTGTAGCTTTGGTAATAAATTTGTTTGTATAGCTTTGAGAATGAGTTGGAGTCAACTTGAAACTTTAGTCAGCAATTAGCACGAAGAACTTGCAATATTACTAAGATAAGTGAAGTTTTTAGTTTCTAATTTGTTATAACTTTAGAATCTTGTTGCTTCACTGTTAATAGCTTCAATTTCCTTATATGGTAGTTTAGATGATTCACCTAAGATGCTAACTTTTGTTGAAAAAGATACTGTGGTGGAAAATCTAACGTTTGTACAAGGTTTGGCTAAGAAATATTTTCCTACAGTTGTAAATGAGACATAAATTTGATCCATCTCATTTTTTTACAAAATTTAGTAGCAGTCATATAGATTTAATGCTAAAATATAGAAGGGCAATTTGGAATAAGAGTGCAATATATTTAAAAAATTTGGAGTATGATATATGGCAGGGGAAGACACCAAAGTGTCACACTTCGGACCATGTGACACTTATAAGCCTGATAAGCAAAGCTAAATTCACTTTCCTTTATATTTGTGTACAAATTAATATCCTCTTTAGAAATATACTTTAACACATTTCATCTACTCTTTACATTTTGCAAGTCAAAACTCATTTTCAAATATACGGTAACTTTTTCCCTAGCTTCTTCATAAGTAATTTTATTTTCTCCTAAATCCACATAACAATGTATGTGGTACTTACCAGGCTTTGTATTATTCTTTTCACAAGCACAACAATAGCTAATAGGTTCACCAAACAATTGCACAACTTCTTCTTTAGTTCCATCCACAACTGCATCATGCAGAATGAGAAAGAACTGTGAGCATGGCCAGCTTTTCAACCTTCGCTTGCCGCTAATGCTGCTATCTGTTTTCCCCTCCTTCGTTTCGGCGTACGCGTGATAGGGTGTTCTAACCATACGTCACCACTTTCGTGATAGCCTCAATGACCCTGTAACCTCACACAAGGGCAACCGGTTCCTGCTCTTCGTGTCAGTGGCGGCTGATGTACTAGCACAAGTTTCCATCATTTTAAGGATACCCATCTGTGAAAAAAGGCTAAAAATTTCCAAAATTGCCAAAAAAGGATTTTTGTTTTATCAAATAGTATAAATCGTGTGCTTTATTTTGATATGCTTTTTACAGCCTTACAGCCTTTTTATCTATGTCACATTGCCGTCTAACTGATTGCCTGTAAGTGGTCGTGTCTGTTTAAATCCATACAGTTCCATTATTCTTGCTATGACTTCAAACTTAGTTTTTCCACGTTTTTATTTTTAGCACTGTTTGCTCTTTAAAATGCTCCACATGATGCAATTTTCAGTACTTATGCATGGAATTTGGTGTACCTGCTTAGAAATAGCATTAAAAAGAAATGATGAGATAATTTTCTCATAAAGTGAATGACTGCTGAGTAATTAAATATTAAAGTTTACATTTCAAAATTTAAATGAAAAAATAATGAATTTAAACTTTAAAATTTATTTTTATCCAAACTAATAACAAGATTAAGAAATTATCTGTTCAATTTGCTAACATTCTATTTCAGGACATAACTGAAAATTATCAAGTTTACAAATCAAAATCGCATCATGGGGAATCATTTATACAAATATTTAAAAAAATATAAAATATTAATATGTTTACAACTAATCTGCCTAAATGCATGAAATTTAGCACAGTTACTCCTCCCTATACAGTGATTGTGGTGTTAAAATTTCAAATCAAATGAAAACTGTAGATTTTCAAAATTTCACAGATGGGTATCCTGTACAACTGTAATGATTAGTGCTAAAACCAATGCCGTGCTCCCCATGTCCAACATTACTAACATTCCTTGGTTCTCCATTTAAATTTTCAACTCTACCTGTCAAAATATTATATGCTGTTCTATGCTGTCGTCTCAAAAAACCTCTTTCGTCATCCCAGTATTTGTACAGGGCAATGATTTTGTTTAATTTTATATGTGTTGTATGCCGGTTCACTACAGTTAAAAGATCCTTTACCACTTCTGGATTCAATCCATTCATATAAAAAAACTTGCTAATGTTAGAGTGGCCCACAGAGCTGTGTCTGTCTCCGATCCCAGCCATCTAAAGCAAGAACTACAGCACCTCAGGCACACTTTCTGCCAGAACGGCTACTCTGCAGACAATATTGAAGCCTCAACCTCCAAGGCCAAGAGAGGAAAACCACAACCGTAACTAACAGTCGACCGCCACTGCCTGCATCCCATACACTGGCAATCTATCCAGCAGAATCAGTAGAATTCTCGCAAAGCATAACATCAGAACCATCCACAAACCGTCTTTGAAGATCAAACACCTTGTGAGACCAGTAAAGAACAAACTGGACCTTAATGTACCAGGGGTATTATACCCTGTGAATGAGGGCACTATACATAGGGCAAACCGGCAGGATCATTTCCACCAGAGTCAAGGAGCACGAATGGTTCATACGCCTAATGCAGCCTGACAAGTCAGGGCTGGTGGAGCACTGCTTTGAAAAAGACCACAGAGCTAACTTCAAAGAAACGACCATTGTGGCAAAATGTAGCGGTTTATGGGGATGCAGGGTTAAGGAGGCTCTGTCCATCTCCTCCAAGAAGAGCACACTGAACCGGGATGCTGGATTGCAGTTTAGTTCCTCCTGGAAACCAGCCTTAAAGTTGGAAATCGACCGGCTCAGAAAACACAGATTCCACCTCCACATTAGACTGGGTGTTTTCTACTCGGTACGTACTAGCGGACAGTACATATACTGGCCCCTTCACTCTTACTACGACCAGGCAAGATCAGGCACACGATTAATGACGAAGCCTCCGGCTTAATCACACCCTAGTAACTAAGATTAAATGACACAGTAGAAGTTATCTATACAAGTTGTAAATCTTATAAATATCACCATAACTGCACCTAGTTATATAAGCATTTCTTAAAATACTACTAGCATAGATTATAGGACGCAATATAAATTAAAAAAAAAAAAAAAAAAAAAAATAATAATAATAATAATAAAAAAAAAATACGCTAAGGACAAGAAACGAAACCTTCGGGTGGATTTTTAAAACAAAACATGCTCATTCACTCATCCCTCACATCCATCTACACCTAACGATGCCAAATGGCTGAAACACAAAAAGAACACCATCAACTATCCTACACATCACCATTAGTTACTACCAGGGGGCACTCAGGGCTTATGTCATGTTTGCCCTCTGGCACATCAGTAATACTCGCTGTTACTGCCACTGGCAGGCAGCTTCCATCTCTCACCACAGAATGCGCAGGTGCTTTATGCGGTACTGCAGCATAGAGGCCTTGACCTCAAGACTTCCGGTGGGGTTTTTTAGTGAGTAGGCTGCCCGGGTTCAAAGCCAGGGTAGGAGTCTTACACTCGCATGCATGCATGCGGTTAGGGCGTAAGTAGCCTTTTTCCCCACCACAAAAAAAAAAAAAAAAAAAAAAAAAAACTTACTAGTCATTCATCATCCTGATGATGAGAGAGATGTACAGTCCCGAAACATTGATGGCTCTTCATCACTACATCAGGCTCAAAGCCCGAGAACAACTTGAATATGTTCGCCGCCAGGAAAGCTTCAAATCATATTATACTTATTCTTTTATTAAGAGGTAAGGTAAGAGGTAAGTCTTGTTTTCTTCTCATAATGATACAAAGCATGGCAATTGAAAGTCATCAAATAGCAACATGCTCTTTAAAAATCTGACTACTCTACCCACTTTATTATACAATGAAATATGCAAATGTGAATTAAAAGTTTATCTGGATTAAAAGGAAGTAGGTAGAATAATAAGTTTTTGTTAAAATAATTTGTAGTGAGTAGATAAAGTTGTGCGAATGCAACAGATCAGATTTTTTAAATGTAAATATTAAGCTTACTTTTTGATAAGAGAGACTAATCCATGTGAGGACAGTGGTACCTATATTATTGTTTCAGGGTCGTGATATTGTGATACAGGATTTGACATCTTGTATACTTGCCCGGCTTACCATGGAACATAATGTATGTGAAGCCTTACTAAATGCTGACATGTTCAAAGCTCTTCTCAGCTGTGTCTCTTCTAGTGATCCTGACATATCAATGAACAGCTTACAGGTGAGCAGTACTCGCTCATGGTCACTAGTTTTCACTTACAAAAATCAAAGTAATAATTACCCTTAATATCCTAACCCTATTCTTCAATCTGCTTTATGTTAACTGAGACGAAGGTTTTATTGTGCACTACCTAGTCATAGGTTCTGTCGCAAATATAAACATGGGTAGCACAACAAAGAATAGCACTATCCAAAACATTTTCATTCCATTTATTAACTATAACAGTGAATACAAAGAACAGATAGTTACTCAAAATGTCCTCCTTTGGAGGTCACACAGGCTTTTAAAGGGTGCGGCCAATCATCTATAGCAGCACATGTGACATTTACGTCCAAATTCTGCACTGGTCCTTCAAATCTTGTTTTCTGTGTTGTGTTGATGACCCATTATTGGTGATCCAGCAGATTCAGATTTGGGCTTCCCGATGACCAATCTTGGTATGTTATAAACTCAGGAACATTACCCTGAACAAATTATCACAAACATGCTCAAAAACTCTGACACAAAATTCACAATCAGATTTTAAAACTGGATAGAAGTTCCAAGAAAGAAGATGACTAGAAGTTACTTTAATACTTTATATATAACAATTAAAAGGGGTAAGGAGAAATATATACTATAGTTCTCACAAAGTGGGAATGATGGGATATGAAAGGCAGGATCAGAAATGAAAGATTTAATACCATAGCCAGGATTTGAACTATAGTTCTTCCACCCTACATTCAGCTCTTCTTAACCAGTAAACTAGTATGGCAACAGGGGGGCATAACCTTAAATTCATCTAATTTGCATTTTCCCGGTAGACTAAAAGGGAATCTTATATTCAAAACACTCACCCTAATGGCAACTTAGAATGGCAAGTACTTAAGTCCTGGTATTTAAGGTTTTTTAGTTAACAGTTTCCATATATCAGACAGTCAACAGTTTTGAGTACTTTAGAACAATCAATTATTATTGATTGGCCACAGGGGTCTCCGTCTAGGGGATATATGAATAGCGACCACAAGGTACCCAAGCTGAGCAGAACATTACTTCCACTTACTGGTGTTCTGCTCCTCACTGTAACTTTTCTATCTGACCTTACCTTGGTCATCTCTTGTTCTCTTCTGACCCTGATGCTATTAGGGTTCCCAAGGGCTAGGGAGTCTTTATTTTTCCAACCTCTCCATTTCTCTAATTTCTCTATAAAATCTTAACCCCAACATGCTGACCTGTCATGGCATGTAATACGTCCTCTAATTGGTAATCAGAGGATATGGTCGGTGAATTTATTTTGATAATTCTCCCGGTCAGGTCGGTGAGACCCGTAAACCAACGACAGGTGTGGTCCTCCAGACATTCTGGGGGTTGTGAGAGAGCGATGTGACCGCCAAAACATAAAAATATGGTGCTCTCTAAAAAACGGTTACTGTTACTGCTATTGCTCTCTTCAATATCATTGTGAAAAATATTGGAGAGCAAGAGGATTAATGACTTCATTGTCAGAAATCCAGCATTAGCTAACAACAACTTTAATACAATGTCACATGGACAATGTGACATCAGCCCATGGAACATTAAACATCAGGAATGCTTCCCATATGGAAGCTTGGCATTTAATGTTGCATAGGCATTCTATGTCAACATGACACTGCTCCCCCTGATACCGAAATTTAGATTTCCGATCGAATGGGCTTTTGAAAAAGACACGTTTTAATTTAATTGCCGGATATGAGATTTGCGATAAATATTGAGTAATAACATACATAGATAATAGAGTAGCAAGTGTTGTAAGGTGAGCAAGATATGAGTAAATGATAGTCGTTAAATTTGTAGTATAAACGCATTATTGGTTTGAAATTAACGAGTCATGACGTCATACCACATAGTTTAAATACACGTTCGAAAGTCAAGTCTACCAACCTTAAAAGTCGCGAGATATATTTAATAAAATATAAAGTAAACATCGTTTAATCCTAAAAAGGTAATTATATATTTGAAATTCATAAAAGAACATGTTATAATAGAAAGGGACATTTCTAAATTGCGGGAAAAGGAAATAGCATTTTGGATACGAGGCTTTCTTGGATGACGTCATGACATTCAAATGGAGCGAACGGCTTCTTAGCGTGGGTAAGAGAGAAAGCGTCGGGGCATTACTCAACCAGAGACCAGTACGGGAGGTCGTGCTGCGAGGATGTGAGCGCGATGTCTCTACAGATACAAATATTTTCGGCATAACTCCTGAAAATATTTAAATAGGAAATAAATAATGTGCAAAGTTGTTCTTGGGTTGTCCATTACACTTACGCAAACCCGAGATAAAGAGATTTCTTGCAGAACTAGCCGGAGCGAGCTACATCTAAGGGCAACGTCACGTCACCAACGACTTCAGCTTCAAATGGCGATCCAATAACTAGGACACAACGATTATACAGCTTCAAACTGGCTTCTCAACGTGTGGCGTCGAAAGAATGGACCAACCCCCCAAGACGACCAGATCAGCATCGAACCAGCAGACAAGAAGGTGCCCAGCGTGTCAACATCTGTGAAACGTGTAGTGAACAAGTTTAAGTGCAGTTAAAGTGAAATAGTGAAAATATTGAAAATTTTGGTGAGTAGAAAAACACATGTAAATAGCTTAGAAATGGAAGACAGTGACACCGACTTTTTAGGTTTTGAAAGTCCGGAAATTGAGAAAAGTGTAAGTA
Organism: Tenodera sinensis; assembly: GCA_030765045.1. NCBI lineage: Eukaryota > Metazoa > Arthropoda > Insecta > Mantodea > Mantidae > Tenodera > Tenodera sinensis. The sequence goes on from CM060968.1 coordinate 61,842,491, forward strand.
GGATGGAAGAATTTAATCAGAATGTAATTGGTAGCAGAATATGCCAAGAATTAGAAGATCAGAACGTTAGAGAAACACCTAGAGGTAGTTCAGAAATGTTTAGTAGTAATTCAGAAAGGCCAGCATTTATGTCAGAAATAGAGAATATGTTTCAAACGATAATGAAAAAGATGAATACAGAGTTAAGTAAAAAGATAGATGAAAATAGTAAAGAATTAAGAACAGAGTTCAGTCAAAAGATAGATGAAAATAGTAAAGAGTTAGGACAGAAAGTAGAGAAGGGACAACAGGAATTGGGAATGCAATTGGAAAATCAGAAGAGAGCTTTCGAAACCTTTAGGGAAGAAGTTAGGGAGGAAATTAATAAAGTTAGTAGTGAAGTAAAAGAAAATAGAGAACAGGTTAAGGGAGAATTAGAGACAATAAGGCAAGAAGTAAAGAATTCTGAAAAGAAATTAGGTCAACAAGTTAGTGAAAAATTAGATAAAGAAAGGGAAAGAGTAACATATAGTTTAGACAAACAAAGGGAAGAGGTAGTACAAAGGTTAGATAAAGACAGGGAAGAAATTAGAGAAGAGTTACAGGGGTGTAAAGTTAGAATAGAGAGATCTGATGTAGAAAGTGAAAGGCAGGCTAGAAATTTGGAGGATGTTACAGACCAAATAAAAGGAGTAGTAACAGAAATTACTCAGGTAAAAGAGGCCTTAGAAAATTTGAAATTAAGTGAAAATGCATGTAATCACAACAATCTTAGTAATGAAGTTGCAAGAAACGAGGCAATACCAGGTGTATCAGCTGACATTTCGATGCAAAATAGAGGTAACAGTAATTCCCATTCTGATCTCAGAAATAGTGCAGGGACAGGTGACAATTCAAATTTACATTGGCCTAACCATGTCTTAAATGAAATGACACCTCCAGTTTTTGAAAATGAAGATTCAGATGATCCTAAAGCCTTTTTAGAAGGGTTACAAGAGTACTTCACGGTGAAACGTATACCAGAGGAGTACAAGATGGTGATAGTAAGAAAATGCTTAAAGGGTAATGCTGCCAATTGGCTAGGCCTTTCTATGGGTAACAATAATGACTACAGGACCTTTAGGAACATCTTTTTAACCAGATATTGGGGAGCTAGTAGGCAGGCTAATATTAGAGTTGAATTAAGCAATGGAAAGTTTAATCCTAGATCGGAGGAATCGATGGTCAACTATTTTATGAGAATAGCGAGAAAATCGAAGATGTTGGATTCTCCTTTAGATGAAAAAGATCTAATAAATATAGTTACTCCACATTTTCCGGAAACGCTTCAACACTACCTAATCATAGCCCGACCCGATAGCATTGCAGCTATGATCGAATTATTATCAGCCTTAGAAGTCAATAAGCCAAAACACGCATTTGGAAATACATATGAAGGAAAAGAAACTGTCAATTCTTTCGGGCAAGGGGCACAGTATTATCAGAATAGAAGTGAGGTTAGGGAAAGATATAAAGGACCAGTACCAAGGATGGAATCATTCCGGTGGGAAAATCAAGGTAGATATAACCAGGAAGGGCGTCACCAAAATAGAAATGGTAATCAAAGGGGAAGAAATATAAGGGTGAATTATATGAATACAAATAGATTTGATCGAGGTAGACGGGGACGTTATTTTGGACATGGTAGAAATTCAAATGATGGGTATTGGACAAACGGAGATAATGAGTTTAGACCGAGGTCACCAAGACAGGGAGAAAGGTATTCAAATGGACGAAATTCCCCCGAAAATGCGGAAATGGTCGAGGCCATTAACACGGTCAAAAACATGGTAGGAAGTAACCCCGATTTAATGCAGGAAAACAGAAGTAACAATTTGGGAAATAGTACAGGAGCAATACCTAAAAATCAGGGAAACGCCAGACCCGGTCAAACGCGCCTTCAGTGAGAACTGGGTATCCTAGTAATGATTGTGATAAGTACTCGGAAATAAATAGTCCTGGAAGGCAAATGATGATACAAAAGAAAAGAGAATGTAAAAATAGAATCGACGAAAACGAAAAAGTAGGAGATCCACCTAAAATCAAAATTGGAGTAAATGGAAAACAATACAATGCAATTATAGATACGGGATCAAATAGCACAGTATGCTCACAAAATTTTTATGATAATTTACAAAGTAGTGGTTTTAAAGTAATGTCTTTACCAGTTAATGGGATATATTGCTCGCTAGCTGTGGGAAAACGAAACGAGAGAGTAAAATTTCAAGCAATGATAAATATTGAAATAAATGGGAGAATACTTGGAATTTTATTTCTGATTGTAGGAAGACTTGTGACAGATATTATAATAGGTTGTGATTGTCTTTATGCCTGGGAAGCTGTGGTGAATTTTAAAAACATGATTCTAGAAATGAAAGTTGAAGATGAGATCATTATAGTGCCTTTTGTGGAAGATAGTAGTTCAGAAACTATTGTAAGAGAAAAAGAGGAAGAAGAAATCCAAGGGGATACATTCTTTGTAGAATATGTTAAAGTAGGAGCTATGGAATTAACTGAAGTAAATGTCAAAGAGTACAGTGTCGATAATAAAGAAAATGTAGAATGGGATAAAAATGATTTCATAGACAATTTGAGGGTTTCTGATGCAACTAGGTACTATGATAGGGAGAGTAGTGAAGACTTAGAAGAATTGTTGAGAAAAAAAGTAACTCAGGCTGATCAACTAAATGAACAACAGAGGGATAAATTGTTTGAAATATTAATCCGAAATAAAGAAGTATTCTCTGAGAAACCTGGTAAATGTAATATTTATACTCATTCGTTTGAGATGATACCCATCAAACCTTTTACACATAAAGCGAGAGCTATCCCTAGTACAATAAGAGAAGAGGTAGATGCAGTTATAAAGTCAATGTTAGAAGATGAGGTTATTGAGATTTCGAATTCAGAATTTGTGAATCCCCTATGTATTGTAAATAAGGCCAATGGAAAGATTAGGGTGACATTAGACTCGAGAAAACTAAATTATTGTTCATCATACTTTCCATCAGGGAATCCAACAGAACGTGTCCTCCGAGATATAGGAATTTATTTACGTGTACTTACACATCATAATCACAAGGATTGGGTGAAATATTGTCCATTGATAGAAAAGATTATCAATCACACCATTAATGTAACTACTGGATTTGCACCAATAAAATTAATGTTAGGAATTGAACCAGAACCAATATTGATAGGGGAACCAAAAACACTGAAAATTAATGACATTCAGTTAAGTGAGGAAGAAAGAGCGAAAATTGCTTTTGAACGAATCAAGAAAAAGGCAGAGAAGCGAAAATTAAAGAAAAAGAGTAGAAAACATAAATGGGAACCTAAGATAGGCAATTGGGTACTAGTTAAAGACCATAAGTTATCAAGTGCATTGCGAGGTAGGAACAAAAGGATGGAATTGTTATATAAAGGTCCTGCAGAAATTATATCAAAATTTGGTTATCATACCTATGAATTAAAAGATGTTAAAAATGAAAAATGTCTGGGAAGATGGCATAAACAACTCCTTCGACCATACAAGAAACCGTGTGGTGCCTTGGAACCTTGATTTAATGTAAAAAAAAAATTGGAAGTGTCATTTGTCTATTGGCGCCCAATCAGCTTTGAGATAAAATGTAAATGTTAGCTTACTTGAAAATCATATATTGGTCAGGTACTTACATATTCATGAAAAATGCAGAATGTGAATTGCTATCTACTACAAAGAGCTTAAAAATATATTGTATAGAGCTCACAATAACAGCTTCAGAAAGATTGTTAAATTGTTCATCTCCGCATAGAGAGAAAACAGAATATTTACTTTGTAAACATTTGTTAAAATATTTAGATGTATAGATAGTTATCACAGAAAGACAAAGAAAGAACTTGTCTAAAGAGTGCAATGGATTTATATAAATATATGTACATTTTAGTGCTTAAAGGATATAGTACAGATATGTGTTACAATAACAAAAGTGAAAAATCACAGTGCAAGTGATAGTGAGAGCGAAGTGAGCAAACATGAACTAAAAGAAGGAAGTATAAAGAAAGACTCTTGAAGTTTAACCTTTATATAGAAGCTTCACAGAAGAAACCATAACATATTGTAATTAGTATTTAAGGATTAATGTTGAGTCAAGTGTACAATTGTTTGTCATGTTAAAAAGATTAATGAGAAAATGTGTTAATAACCAATTTCAAAAACAGTGTAATTGAAAATTGTATATAATGGGAGTGTTGCCGATTATTCAAAAATACAGGAGTAATTTTTAATTTTTCTTTCGGGCAAGACATTTACATTATTTTATTATGAAATAATAAAATAACATAAATGGGGGCATTTGATACCGAAATTTAGATTTCCGATCGAATGGGCTTTTGAAAAAGACACGTTTTAATTTAATTGCCGGATATGAGATTTGCGATAAATATTGAGTAATAACATACATAGATAATAGAGTAGCAAGTGTTGTAAGGTGAGCAAGATATGAGTAAATGATAGTCGTTAAATTTGTAGTATAAACGCATTATTGGTTTGAAATTAACGAGTCATGACGTCATACCACATAGTTTAAATACACGTTCGAAAGTCAAGTCTACCAACCTTAAAAGTCGCGAGATATATTTAATAAAATATAAAGTAAACATCGTTTAATCCTAAAAAGGTAATTATATATTTGAAATTCATAAAAGAACATGTTATAATAGAAAGGGACATTTCTAAATTGCGGGAAAAGGAAATAGCATTTTGGATACGAGGCTTTCTTGGATGACGTCATGACATTCAAATGGAGCGAACGGCTTCTTAGCGTGGGTAAGAGAGAAAGCGTCGGGGCATTACTCAACCAGAGACCAGTACGGGAGGTCGTGCTGCGAGGATGTGAGCGCGATGTCTCTACAGATACAAATATTTTCGGCATAACTCCTGAAAATATTTAAATAGGAAATAAATAATGTGCAAAGTTGTTCTTGGGTTGTCCATTACACTTACGCAAACCCGAGATAAAGAGATTTCTTGCAGAACTAGCCGGAGCGAGCTACATCTAAGGGCAACGTCACGTCACCAACGACTTCAGCTTCAAATGGCGATCCAATAACTAGGACACAACGATTTTACAGCTTCACCCCTTCAGCACTAGTCGCCCTAATCAGCGCCACCGGCATCTACAGTCAGGGCTACCCCTGGATGCAGTGGAGTATATCGCCAATCCTCCCTTCCTCTGAGTTCCTTGCCATTGGATGGTGCCTCCCCTCTCCCACCCTGCATCCACGGAGTTCCTGATCCTTCCTAATGTGCCTTTGCAGACATCCTACTCCTGACGAGCTTAAACATAACCTCCTCCAGGGTTACTCTGCAGACCCCAAGATGTACGCTGGGGCTTCAAAGCATTACCTCATCCTTTCTGAACCACAGGATTCCCCCCCCCCCTCCTTGCTGACGCTGATCATTGCCTCATGACTCTTAAGGGCGTCCAGACCCAGGATCAACTTCTCAGCCATCCTCGTAATGAACCCCACAGATTTGTAACGCTCTGTCCTAAGGTCAACTCCAGCAAGGCCTCCTCCTCCACAGACAAGGTGTCGAACAAGCCAGCACTCCTGTAGGGCTAATCTGGTTTACTCGATGGCAAGCCCTCCACTACGTCAGATCACACCACAGTTATACGTGCTGCTAGAGTGTTGTTCTCTTGCACACCTTCGGGATTCTCTGCAGCTGCCTGCCAGACTTGCAGAGGTCTTAGTGGATAACAAAACAGCAGTTGATAGAGTTTTTAAGTTTTTAGCGGAGTGCAATATCAATTTGAGGATTTAAAATTTTAGATATTTGTTTATGCTTTTGGACATATTTATCACCTTGTTTCATATCTGGCTATTGCCACTGTTTTTCACTTTTTGTGTATATTTTTCTTGTTGCTGGTATTTTTATTTTTGAGTGAAATTTATATTTGGCTATTGCCAGAATCTTTTAAGGGCACTGATGACCTAGAAGTTGAGCGCCCTTAAACCCACAAAATCAATAAATCAAACACCACAGTTATACCTGCACCCATGTCCACCAATATCTAGCGTTTTCAATTAGTTCATTGGCCAGGCATGGGCAGTCCTCCACCAGATGTCCTGGTCATCCACACTCCCAACACAAAGCTCTGGGAGATCATTGATGTCCTGGAGCTGTTCCCCCTTCCATACAAACTAAATACCCTGGATCATCCAGACGAGGACAGTTGTTACCTTGACCACTTTCTGGCATTAGGTTCATCAGTCTTGTTCACCAGTACTTCACTGCCCCAGATGCAGCCTTGATTTGAATTGGTTGCGATGGGCTGTATCCAGACGGTGGTTTCAAACAGGTTTTCAGAGACATCTCAGATGTCTCGGGATGCCACTCACTTTGGAATCACATTCAGTATTCCTGTCGCCCATCCCTGGAGACTATCAGCTGTGCAGCTTTCTCTTCTCTGGACCGTTGGTTGTGGGAGGCAATGGTGGTGAATTGTCGGCAGAAGACTTCATACCTGGTTGGCTTGATGCGCAGATGTTGTGTCACATCCTGGCATCTCAACCTTCAAGTTCTTGTAAGTTTCATAGAGTATTTGTTCCACCCTGGCTTTCAGTTGCATGGTGCTGCCATCGGCTCTGTCTTCCAGGTCATTAAGATGTTCCCCAACATCCTCCATTAACATGTTGGCTGAAGTCTTTCACAGCTAACTTCATGCTGACCAGTTGCCTGTCGATCTTCGGCTACAGATTTCAGTCATCTTGTTTTTCATCTTTTCTTTTCCAGAGTTTGTTTTTCAACTAGGTCATGACTGTTTGGCCAAACATCTACACAGAATTGAAATATACCAGTCTCCAATCTACCCACTATGCAAACTAAATTAAGAAATAGGTTTGGAACACCTCAAAATCTGTACTTCTTTGGCTGAACATGAAAATATCTGTAAACAATATTAGAGTGCAAGAAGACTAATTAATGACTTTATTGTCAAATGTCTGGCATTAGAAAACAGCAACAACAAAACAACATCTTCTTCATTTCATTTTCCACCATGTCCATCTTGGCTAACAATAGTTTCACCATCTCCTCCATTGTGGCTTTCATTGCACTTCTGACCCCAAATGTGACAAAATTACTCTTTGATTTCCTTTTAATTTACTTCTTTATTATTACTTTCTCTACTTGACATCAGTGATAGCCTCACATACACAAATCATCAAAAACATGTTCAAAAAGTGTTTTCTTACACAAAATTCACAACCTGGTTTTAAAACTGGCTAGAAGTTACTTTAATGCCTAGCAATCTGATGTCAGCCCACAGAACATTAAACATCAGGAATGCTGATGAATGCGTAGGATTCCACTGCCTGTGTTTTGATCAATGCTCTTGGCTTCTGGTGAAAGCTGTTTCATTTTTCTTGAGATTACCAACATTCACTCATCCTGTTGTGAGTATATAAGCGAGAGCATCACAGCAAAGACTTGACAACAGCCCAGAAGAAGCTCACGACAGGATGAGTGAAACATCGGCAATCTCAAGAAAAATGACACATCCTTCACCGGAAGCCAAGAGCACTGATCAGGAATGCTTCCCACACAGAAGCTCAGTGTTTAACATTGCATAGATGTTCCTTGTCAATGTGACAATATATTTTGTATTTTAAAGAAATTATTAAGATGGTAATTATTATTTATTTATGCTTACTGCCTTTGTGGTTTACTGGGAGAAATATGAACTGGTTTGAGAATTCAGTGTCATTCTGGCAAGTTGTCACAGTAGCTTAATGGTTAGAGCACCTGCCTAGTAAGCAGAGGGTCCGTGGTTCAAATCCCAGCTGTGGCATTGAATTTTTAAGTTCCAGTTCTACCTCTCAATGATTAAGAGTTACTTTTGAGTTAAGCTAAGCTTAAATAATACATTTTGCTGTTTATCCAACTTTTCATTCCTGCGTTATTCCACTAGTGAATGCAATGCAGACGCCTTTTTATCAGAAAATCTTTTTTGGGGGAGGGGAATTCATGGGACATCAAATACAGATTTTCAGCAGAATCCCCTCCGAAGGAGTGTCGCCTTGCTGTGGCGGAGGGGCTCAGTACCCGAACCAGATGGCCTACTAAGTGTAATTTTGACTACTGGTAGGCAAGCGGTGAGGGGAAGCAAAGAACATTCCAAACGGGTAGATGGGGCTCATTAGTCTTGGTTGACGACTCATCTAGGAGAAGAGGACTCCAAAATCAAACTCCCCCAGGGGCTCCTACTACGGTAGGTACGGGTTTGGCGTACCTGGTGCCCCGAGCCATACTCTCGATTGGCTTCCTCCAAGAGGTGAGAGGGCACCTGCCAAACGCCCAATCAACTTTGGTCCACTTTTGTGTTTGACCTCCCACCTGATACCTCTGTACACAGTCTGATGGATAACCTACGTGCGGGTTGTAGGAGGATGGGGTGACGCAAGGGGTGACTGGGTAATCACGTAAGTCCCAGCCCCTGGTTATCATGTAGGATCTGTGTGCGTATCCGCTGATAAAGGTCAGTCCCGGGGAGGGGCCATTGCATGAGCTGATGCACTCCTGAAGGTGATTGGGTCCCTCTGTCTATACATTGGGAGGTGAGACCCTAGGGTGAGCAAGGTCCAGGCCAGGACTCTCACCTAAGCCGGGGTGGCGCCCAGGATGTGAGTATGCCATCGGAGACATCTGCAATGGTGGAGGATATAATCGCCATGAGTTCTGTTAAAACTCCAAAAATCAAACAAGCCAGAGTTAGTGAAAAGGAAGTAGCAGAGTTGAGTGGTCCCCGCTACTTAACCATAAAAAGAACAGAGGAAGGTAAAACTTTCAGATCGGTAAATCCATTCATAATACAGAAGGGTCTGGATAAGATAGCTGGCCCAGTGAAGAACTGCACAAGATTACGGAATGGCACGCTGCTTGTTGAAACTACTTCAGCAGCACAGGCAGCTACTATTTTAAAAGCCAACATGTTAGCCAGCTATCCGATGCGTGTAGAGATGCACAAAACTTTGAACTCCTCTCGCGGTGTTGTGAACACACGCGCATTGGACGATATGTCCAATGATGAAATTAAGGAGAACCTCGCAGATCAAGGTGTAATATCTGTTTATCGGGTTCAGAGAAAAGATGGAGGCGAATATCTGCCTACCCGTACCCTTTTCCTTACCTTTAATCGGGTAGATCTCCCGCAAAGGATAAAGGCAGGGTACGAGGCCATTGAAGTAAGACCTTATATTCCGAGCCCGCTTAGATGTTATAAATGCCAGCGCTTTGGTCATACAAGTGACACGTGCAGTAGTAGACCTACCTGCGTAAACTGTGGAGGCATCGCACATGACGATGACTGTACCTCACCTCCTAGTTGCATTAACGGCAGGGGAGAACATCCAGCCAACTCCCGAGAATGTCCCCGCTATATGGAGGAAAGAGCTATCCAGGAGATCCGGGTTAGAGAGAAGGTGTCCTTCTCAGAAGCCCGAAAGCTCTTACGTTTGCGCCAGCCCACTATCCCGAACTCCGGTACCTATAGCTCGGTTGCAGCTAAAGCAGTGCCATGTCGGCAAATCGCAACTCAAACTAGCGATATAAACGGGGCAACAATCTCAGACAAAATTCTTGTAGCTAGGTCACATCCAAAGCCTCAGACATCACCTAAGTCCGCCAGAGCATCTACAAGCACCGCAGTTCAATCCAGCAGACCATGAAGGTCACCAACAAAGAAGCCGACCTCGACAAGTAGACCCATTGCATACGATGCTTCACCGATCAAGTTTAAGACGCAGTACAAAAGATCTGATTTCCTCAAAGAGAGTAAGGTTTCTCCCAAAACATCAAAGGGAAAGAAAAATCCAAAGTCATCTCCTAGGAGATCCTCTTCAGAGGAATCCTCTGGTATGGCTACAGACCGGCGTATGTCATCTTCGCCGGTCTCCGTGTCAAATCGGTTCGAAGCTCTCGAACCGAAATTCTCTACCGGAACACGGACGTCCTCGGCAGAGGACATGGAACTAGAATCTGTCCACACTGGGAGACCCCCAGTGGAAAAGAGGCGCGAAAAAGCGTCTGACAAAACTATAAGCCCAAGAGAGAAGAAAAGGGCGAAATTAATTCGACAACCGCCTACTCCAAAGTAATGAGTTACCTTGGAATTACCTATCCGATTAATAATGCAAAATGGCTATGCTACAATGGAACATACGTGGTATAAGAAGTCAACGTTCAGAACTTGAGCTTTTGCTCAAAGAAAACGAACCTCTGGTTGCATGTTTGCAAGAGACTAAGCTGCGTCCTCATGACGCTTTCCATCTAAGGCGATACACCCCAATACGGTGTGATGTTACACCAGAAGAGGGTGTACCGGCACATGGCGGCGCTATGATGCTTGTTAGAGATGACGTGTATATGCAAACTCTACCATTGCACTCTGATATACAATCAGTTGCTGTATGGATTAAACTGCCAAACATACATTTCACCATCTGTAATCTTTATTTGCCTCCGTCCCATGACTTCTCGCACATTGATTTAGAAGATCTAGTTTCCCAGTTGCCAACACCGTTTCTGTTGGTGGGAGACTTCAATGCGCACCACCCACTTTGGGGTTCAAGTCGCGCTTGTGCGAGAGGTACGCTCATTGCCGATTTCCTGGACAGTCACAACCTAGCTCTCCTCAACACTGGAGAGCCTACATTCATTTCTGACTCTCACAGCACCTTCTCACACCTTGATCTTGCAGTTTGTTCACCTCAGTTGGCAGTCTCCTTACAATGGAATGTCATCTCTGATTTACACTCTAGTGACCACTTCCCATGTCTTATTAGTCTCTTGACGCAACCTACATGTTCCCCACGTATGCCCAGATGGCGTTTGGACCATGCCAACTGGAACCTTTACACCCAGCTGGCTGTCTTTACGTACAACGAACACGACTCAGTTAATGATTTGGCGCAGCATCTCACGGAGACCATTCTCTCTGCTGCTGAACAGTCAATTCCGCGGTCGACTTCACACCCCGTCGATTTCCCGTCCCCTGGTGGACGGAAGAATGTCGGAATGCCATTCGTGTTCGAAGGCGTGCACTTCGGGTTTTCCAACGTCACCCTACTTTGGAAAACCTAATGGAATACAAGAAAATGCGCGCCAGGTCCAGACAAGTCATTAAGGATAGTAAAAAGTCATCTTCGAGCAAATTTGTAGCTTCATTTAACCGACACACACCTTCCTCGGTTGTGTGGGATAGATTAAGGCGTGTTGCAGCTAAAACGACCCAACTACTAATAGCGGGACTAAAAACAGCCACAGGAGCTGTTGTTGATTCATTTGAAGTGGCCAATATGTTTGGCAGTGCTTTCACTCAAGTGTCTAGCTCGGAAAACTACTCCCCTGAGTTCCTCCCATTTAAAACTCAGGTGGAATCTCAAGGCTTCTCGTTTCGTTCTAGAAACGTAGAAGATTACAATCGCCTTTTCACCATGGCGGAGCTGGAGCATTCCCTGATATCTTCGCGATGTTCAGCACCAGGACCGGACGGTATTCATGTACAAATGTTACAGCAGCTCTCTCCTGAAGGTAAGGCATTCCTGCTCGAGGTCTATAATCGTGTTTGAGTTGACAGTGTACTCCCAGAAAATTGGCGGGAGGCCACCGTTATTCCCATCTTGAAGGCTGGAAAGGACCGTCATCTTCCCTCCAGCTATCGTCCTATTTCCCTCACCAGTTGTGTTTGCAAGGTGATGGAACGCATGATCAATGGACGATTGGTATGGTGGTTAGAAAGTCGTAACCTACTGACTAACATCCAGTGTGGTTTTCGACGACGCCGTTCAACTGTTGACCATCTTGTGTCAATATCGACACAGATAATGGACGGCTTTATGAAGAACTGTCAAACCGTTGGCATATTTTTCGATCTTGAGAAGGCTTATGATACGTGCTGGCGACCAGGGATTCTACGTTCCCTGTATGCCTGGAACATACGTGGACGCCTACCACTTTTCATTCAGGAGTTCATGAAGGACCGCTTTTTCCGAGTAAGGGTCGACTGCCTATGATGTTCGCCAAGGGCGAGAGGCTTTACCCCCCTTGGCTATCTGGCACGCCCCATGTAGATCTTGGGATGACCGTACACCAGAAGGCCACGATGCCTATTTCAAGTATCCACACGTGTTTCTTAGAATTTTTGTCGAGCTACACTGACCCTCGATATATTTACACCGATGGGTCAAAGGGTACCAACGGTGTTGGATGTGCTTATGTTTATGGAACCGAACCATATACATTCGGTTTTCCAAATAGCACCTCCATTTTTACCGCAGAGCTTTATGCAATTTATCGAGCCGTTTTGTATGTTCGCCGTCGTAAATTAGGTGACTGCCTGATTTTGAGCGATTCCCTTAGTGCACTGCAGAGCCTTTGTCAGTTGTACAACCCCCACCCTATTGTACAACGTATCCAGGATCCCCTCCATGTTTTACACGCTTCTGGTGTTGACGTGGTGTGTGCATGGATTCCTGGTCGCGTAGGTTTGCCGGGGAATGAAATGGCAGATTTAGCACCAAAGACGGCAACTACAGAACCCAGTATTACCATCTCACGTGTTACTTCGGAAGACTTTAGGCTTGAAGTGCGGAGAGCGGTACTGTCTTCCTGGCACGACGAGTGGTCAGCTCTCCGCGGTAATAAGCTTAGAGAAGTGAAAGAACTTCCGATAAACTGGGTAACTTCCTGTCGCACATCTCGTCGCGAGGAGGTTAGTTTGGCTCGATTAAGAATAGGGCACTGCAATTTTTCGCATGGTTACCTATTTAAAAGGGGCCCTGCGCCTCTATGTCCGCTGTGTGATAACCTTTTGTCGGTTCGCCACGTGCTGCTAGAGTGTTGCTCTCTAGCGCACCTTCGAGAATCTCTGCAGCTGCCTGCCAGACTTGCAGAGGTCGTAGCGGACGACAAAACAGCGGTTGATAGAGTTTTTAATTTTTTAGCGGAGTGCAATATCAATTTGAGGATTTAAAATGTTTAATTATCCGTTTCTGCTTTTGGACACATTTATCACCTTGTTTCATATCTGGCCATTGCCACTGCTTTTTACTTTTGTATATTTTTCTTGTTGCTAGTATTTTTATTTTTTGAGTGAAATTTATATCTGGCTATTCCCATGAATCTTTTAAGGGCGCTGATGACCTAGAAGTTGAGCGCCCTTAAACCAAATCAAATCAAATCAAATTCAGCAGAATCTTGATGTCAAATTTTTGGATGTGCAATGGAATACTGAAATTACCTCATGTCTAAAATACTTATATATTTGTTATATTTATTAAATAATTGTTCAAATATGTTGCATATTTACTTTGTGTTGAATTTAATGTATAATGTTGTTTATGGTTTTTGTGGTTATTATTATTATTGTTATTGTTATTGCTATTGCTACTGCTACCGCTACTGTTACCGCTACCGCTACTGTTGTTGTTATTGTTATTGTTGTTGTTGCTGTTGTTGCTGGTACTATTACTATTTGTATAGCTTCTGGTAGCTCCTGTGATGATCAAGAAAAATTGAAGCTTTTAACAGTGAAGTAATAGAATCTAAAATAAGAGCAAATTTGAAACTAAAAGGTTCACTTATCTTAGTAATATTGCTAGTTCTTCAAATACTGACTAGTGTTGACTGCCGCTTGAAACTATTCAGCATTTAAAGAACTTGCAATAATTACTAAGATAAGTGAAGCTTTTAGTTTCCAATTTGTTCTTATTTTAGATCCTGTGATGATATTGAGGGCTTTGAATTAAACATTTGATAGTATTCCTACTCTTTGAACTTTTGGGTTGAATAACTGCAGACTTTTGTCATTTTTAACTTATTTTCACATCACCTTTACTCTCACATCCACACTTCCAGGTTCTGAGAAGACTTTGAGATTAGGATTAGCAAATAATCCTAATTAAAAAGAAATTCCTCTCCCTTCTGGGAATCGAACCTGAAACCTGCAGGTGAGAAGCTAGCTTGCTAACCACTCAACCACACAGGCAGTCTATTAATTGTTTTATTAATATATTTATGCTTTTATCTATATATTCTGAATAATATTAAAATCCAAACAGAGTATCAAAAACATATAACTTTACATAGCCATCATTAAATTTTCTTCATCTAGTGGAATAGAGAAACATAGTTAAGTATATTTATTACCCATCAACATGCTGATAGTAACTGTGTAGAGAAAAATCTTAGATACAGATTCAAGCTTTCAGCCTGTCAAAATAAGATACGTTAATAGCTCCTCTATAACAGTGGTGGCTCTTGGCTAGTAAATTAGGTGAAGAGGTAGTGGGAAAGAAATGTATACCTATTCTAAAGTAATAACAAATTAGAAACTAAAAACTTCACTTATCTTAGTAATGTTGTAAGTTTTTCGTGCAAATTGCTGACTAAAGTTTCGAGTTGACTCCAGCTCATTCTCAAAGCTATACAAATAAATTTGTTACCAAAGCAACAAATGTTTTTGTTAGAAGAACTGTTAAATTAGATAATAATAGTATTCACCAGAAGGCAGCAGAAAAGAAAGTTTCATTTAGAAACCAGATAAAGGAGCATTTTAGAAATATTAAATATAAAAAAACTGAGAAATCAGCTGTGACAGATCATTTTTGGTCATTTAATCATGAAATATTAATCCAGAAGTTAAATTATTAAAACAATTAAGTGGACCTATAGATTTGATGGTTTGGGAAAAAATATTTATTTTAAAAAACAGGAACCATGTTATGAACTTTGAATTACCTTCTATAGATTGTATTTATAGATTTTTGTTTTCAGAGATTGGTAATTAAAATGAACATCAGTATCTATGTTTTTTGTTTTCAGAGATTAGTGATTAAATGAACATATGTAGCTTTGGTAACAAATTTGCTTGTATAGCTTTGGGAATGAGTTATAGTCAACTCAAAACTTTAGTCAGCAATTTGCATGAAAAACTTGCAACATTACTAAGATAAGTGAAGTTTTTAGTTTCTAATTTGTTCTTACTTTAGAATCTTGTTGCTTCACTGTTAATAGCTTCAATTTCTTTAATGTATACCTATATTTATAAAGATTATTTTAATAATTGTACTGACCTATTTCTTGTACACCAAATGAATCCTTCAGTCGTTTAAGGCTGCAAACTTATCGGTGATGTCTTCATACAATGGCTGCATTTTTATTAATTATACGAGAAGTTCTTTCTGAATGGAAATATTTGCTAAAGAAGAAAGTTTAGTCTGACATTGCATTCTTCAGGTACTTTTTCATGTGCTTTAGACAAGAAAAGCTCCATTCCATGGATGCCGTAGTAGAAGAGATTGACAGAATAAGGGAGAATAGTTTACAAGTACCTGTAAAGATATTTCGTATTCCAGAATTTCGTAATACAAGGCTCGACACATTCGAACACACTCATCCTAAGAAAGGGAATTGTACTCTCGTGAGAGGCGCATATCCATCATTTTGCTGGCTTTTTCAAACATAATCAAAATATACTGTTGATTCCTCTTGTTTCTTAGCATTTCACAAGTGGTCCTTATTTTTGATACACAGTAGGTTACATCCAGTGACCTCTTCTGCAAAATATCAAACAGGATATCTGTCATACAAAATATGTCATGAAACATTACTGCCAGAAAAGTAAATTCAAAATTGCTCATGTCGTTCAGAAAGTCTCTGGTAACCAGAATGGAATTATCATCAGACTGTTCACAGGAAACTATGGCTTCGAAATCCTCTTTCAACCTTTCCCAGTCATCCACAATTACACACAACAATTTTGAGTTGGAGCTCCAGCAGATAGATGTTACAGTTGGAATGCGTGGTCCTGATACAGAAGTAATTGGGTAGGTTCTCTTTGTTGAGTGATGGAAAAAAGGCAGGAATTCCAGTAATTGAAGAAAAAAATACTGTCTTTTTTTTTTTCAACTGTTGCAAGACTAGATTTAGACGTTGTGCAAAACAGTGAACAAATACTGCAAAAGGAGCCTTTTCCTTGATTTTGTTCTGGAATCCATTTAAATGGCCAGATATGCTTGCACCACCATAACACTGCCCTACTAATTTTTGCTTGTAGCCAAATGGTTCCAAGATGTCCTATAAAATAAGCAGTTTCTGATGTTCTGTCGGAGCTTACGTCATATATTCCAAAGAAACGCTCCACAACAGATCCTTCAGCATTAACGTACCTCACTACTACAGAACACTGAGACACTTGTGTAGTATCTGTCATATCATCTACCTGGGCAGAAAAAAAAATTCAACAGTTTCCAATTCAGTTTTTACAAATGCATTGATGTAGTCCAAAATAGAATCCAATAGTTCATTTTGTATACTTTTTGATTTGCCACTGAACACACTTTTTTTCTTAGAATATTGGATCTGTATTTCTATAGGACTCCTAGACACTAGCAATAACAGCACTTCCTTAAAACTTCCATGATTAATTGAGCTTGTTGTTTAATTGTGACAGCGGAATGCTAATTCTTGCTTGTTTAAATAGAGTACTGCATCAATCGCTAACTGTAGGAAAAGCCTGTTCAGACATACAGTTTCATTGAAGTGCACGTTATAAAGTCTAGCATTCTCCTTTAGTGCATCTGAAATTGTATTTCAATTTCTTTCAAAAGTTTTCAAATTAACCTGGCATTTTGAATATTCTGCCGAATCTGAGTGTTGGTGTAATGATCGTGTTATATTCAACAAAGCAACAAATCCTTCTTTATTTCAAACATTGCTTTTATTGCTAAAAAGCAAGCATGGCCAACAAAACAATTTCTGTGGAGTTAGGGAGGAGCACAACCATGGAAATTCCACAAACCACGATTGTTTAAAACTAAGATTGTAGCATTTTCCTGAATATTTCACTTCTTTCGTACCACATATTTGTAGAGATTCAGTAGGGCATCCAAAATTTAAACTTCCTTCTTATCTTCATCTTTCCACTGTGAAAAAGGTGTTTCTAACAAAATATACACTATATCATAAGCAGGATTCATATTTAAAAAATTACTGCACTAAATGCAAACAACAATAGACTATATTAAGGGTACATTAAGCAGATGCTGTACAAAAATTATGGGCAAACAACTTTATAATAAGGTACTGGAAAAATTAAATTTATAAAAAATGCAGATCTAAAGATGAAAGCAATTAAGAAGTACCTAGTAGAAAATTTCTTTTATAGTCTAGAGGAATTCAAGCATGGAGCTTAGATGAACAGTTTAAATAATAGGTATTTGTAAATATTATGCATTTGTTCTTCTGAACTCATGATATATCCTGTGTAATCGAAACATGTGGATGAATAAAATCTTAGAAATCTACTCCACGTGTTTCGCAGCCAGGAAGTAGCAACAAGAAAGAGCTTGTCTACCTCACTTCATGGCCCCTCCACAAACAAACTTAAGCAAGTGATGTCACGGTTGCTATAGCAACCATGCTGTAGGCTCTGCCTCTGAGGTTGAACAGCAGAAAGCTCTTTACGCCTTCCAGTCCGCGGTAGGAATGTGCACTTGCTTCTACAACAGAGCACTGTGCAGTACAAAAATAGGGAAAAAGTAAAAACCCACATACCTGTGAACATAAATATATTTTAAAAATAAATGTTGTTGTTAGCTAATGCTGGATTTCTGACAATGAAGTCATTAATCCTCTTGCTCTCCAATATTTTTCACTGATGGATGGGGCAAAAAAAAAAAATAAATGTAGTAAGGTACAAATATTGGTGAAGTGCCACTTTACCTACTTCCCCTGAATAACCGCCCCTGCTCTATGAATAATAAATTATAAAACAGCTCCGGGTATATAAAATTACTTAAATTATGATTGTGGATGGGGAGGTTTTTATATTTATCTTGAATTAGTTACAATAAATTAGGTATTTTATTTCAGCTTAGATTATTTAACAAAGACCTTGTCTTTTGGAAACCACACAACCCTGCAGGTACAAGAACTCATTATAACTTTAAAAAGAACTGCCAGGTGTAACACAGTATTTTATCAACTTATGCTACAGGGATAATCCAAAATCATTAACTTCACCTGTCTTTTGAAAACCTTGTACATTGATGTACATCTTGCTTTATACATAACCCATCTCTAACTAATTTGTATTTATACATAAGTGTCTCTAGTTCTTGGCAAAAGGTAATTTAGAAACATGTTAATATAATAAGGAAATAATGAAGCTATTAACAGTGAAGCAACAGAATCTAAAATAAGAACAAATTAGAAACTAAAAGTTTCACTTATCATAGTAATATTGCAAGATCTTTTGCAGCTAACATGTTTCAAGTTGACTCCAACTCATTCTCAAAGCTATACAAACAAATTACCATAGCTACTGATGCTCATTTTAAAACTCTGTCACCAATCTCTGAAAATAAAAAACCTATAAATACAATCTATTGGAGGTATTTCAAAATTCATAACACAGTTCCTGTTTATTAAAATAAATATCTTTTCCCAAACCATCAAATCTATAGGTCCACTTAATTGTTTTAATAATTTCACCTCTGGATTAATTTCATGATTATGAGACAGAATATTAAAAGACCCCAAAAGAAAATCGTTTATGTGAATATTTGTTAAGAGTGTAATTTGTTTTTGATGTTGGTATGAGTTGTTTAAATGACGAAAACGTGTTACTAATCTTCATTGTTACAAACAATTAAGTTTGTTTAAAGACGTCATAAATATTTCCATATTTAATTTTAATATATATGTATAAATAAAAGAATTATATGTGTTCAATATTGAAAGCGAAGGGAGAATGGCTAAGGATCGCTTCCCTAACAATGTGGGAACTATTTGATGAACGCATACGCGGAAGTACATGTGGCAGTCGGAATGCTAGACTCGCAACTAAAAGAATTGGGATTAACGTCTATGTGTTTGGGGTAGATGGACGTATTTTTATGTGTGCCCATCATAAAATAGTGAAAGTAAATTTACTAAGTGTTTAAAAACCGTTAATTTGTGTAAAATAAGTAAGACATTAGCTAACTTTAATAAGTTAGTTAATACGAAGTGCGCGATTAAATAAAAAGACGTAAAATAGACGAAGTGTAAAGTGATAGAAAACACTTTTAGCGAAATATTGCTAAATTTTCAGGCATTAAATTTCGGCAATGCTAGGGAAGTCGATCCACTGAAATAAGAGACTTTCTACTGTGATACAATTTAAATACTGTGAACAAGAAGGTGCAAATAAAATGTTTCACTAAAGTTAAACCCGAGTGTATGTTCATTCCATCCAGTACCACGACCCGAGATAACATAAGAGTCAAAAGCTCATCACCATCAACTACATAATACATAAAAACAGCACCAATTACATGACCAAAAATGATCTGCCACAGCTGATTTATCAGTTTGTTTATATTAAATATTTCTATTCTCTTTCATTCTGGTTCTAAAGAATTTAACCATTTTTTTAAAAACTCAAAAGGTTTTTTCTAGGAATTAATAGATAATTTTGTAAAACTTACAAATCTTTGTTTAGATCAAAATTTCTTTAGTTTTAATGGTAAATTTGTTAAACAAACTTCTGGCTTGGCAATGGGTAGTCCACTTTAACCATTTCTTGCTAATCTTTTCATGAGCTTTTTTGAAACTCAAATTACAAAATCATTCCCTCTAATTTTGAAAATATGGTATAGATATGTGGATGACATTTTTGCTGTTGTCCCTAAAAAACAGATAAATTATAAGAGGTAGAACTGGAACTTAAAAATTCAATGCCACAACTGGGATTTGAACCACAGACCTTCCGCTTGCCAGGCGGACGCTCTAACCACTGAGCTATTGTGACAAACTGCCAGAATGGCATTAAATTCTCAAGCCAGTTCGCATTTCTCCTGGTAAACCACAAAGGCAGTCTCACATCAGAGACAATTACCCCAATGGTGACTTACTATTGCAAGTACTTTATATCCCAGGATTAAATAACCTTCACATGGTAATTATTATTTATTTATGCCAACAAACTTACTGTTGGTGTTTTTAAACACACAAGCTGTGTGTGGGCAAAGTTTAAGAGGTAGAACTGGAACTTAAAAATTCAATGCCACAACTGGGATTTGAACCACAGACCTTCCGCTTGCCGGGCGGACGCTCTAACCACTGAGCTATTGTGACAAACTGCCAGAATGGCATTAAATTCTCAAGCCAGTTCGTATTTCTCCTGGTTCAAATCCCAGTTGTGGCATTGAATTTTTAAGTTCCAGTTCTACCTCTTAAACTTTGCCCACACACGGCTCGTGTGTTTAAAAACACCAACAGTAAGTTTGTTGGCATAAATAAATAATAATTACCATGTGAAGGTTATTTAATCCTGGGATATAAAGTACTTGCAATAGTAAGTCACCATTGGGGTAATTGTCTCTGATGTGAGACTGCCTTTGTGGTTTACCAGGAGAAATACGAACTGGCTTGAGAATTTAATGCCATTCTGGCAGTTTGTCACAATAGCTCAGTGGTTAGAGCGTCCGCCCGGCAAGCGGAAGGTCTGTGGTTCAAATCCCAGTTGTGGCATTGAATTTTTAAGTTCCAGTTCTACCTCTTAAACTTTGCCCACACACAGCTTGTGTGTTTAAAAACACCAACAGTAAGTTTGTTGGCATAAATAGATAAATTATGCTTTAAAACTTTTAAATTTACAAGATAAGCTATACAATTCACTTTGGAAACCGAAAATAATGGATGCCTTCCGTTCCTGGACTTAAAAATCAAAAGACATAACAATAAATTGAATTTTGGTATTTATAGAAAATCTACTCACCAGTGGCGGCTCGCAGTCAAAATTTTAGGGTAGGCAAAGTGTAACAGTAACAACAACAACAACAACAACAACAACAACAACAACAACAATAATAATAATAATAATAATAATAATAATAATAATAATAATAATAATAATAATAATAATAATAATAATAATAATAATAATAATAATAATAATAATAATAGTAAACCCCGTTTATCCGAAATATAGGGGGCGAAGTCATTGCGGATAACGCAAACAATATATTGTTTGGTTGTTTAATAAGAGCAGAGTGAATGAGCGTGACTTACGGACGAATTACCGCCAAAACTAAAATCATGAGTGTCGGCAGACTTTTTTCCAGGGGGGCGGGGCCCACATGTTGGAAATTTGCAATCATATAATATTAAATCATTACTTTACTGTCAAAATTTATAGTATTTGTTGCAGATAACCGTATTATTTTGTGCTAAACAAAAATTGTTGTTTACATCAAAATTAAAATAATAGTTTAAAAGTCAGTAACTGACTGCACATTAAGTTCACCAACTTCCAAGGGGGGTCGTGGCCCCCCTTGCCCCCGTTTCGCGACGCCTATGACTAAAATAGATTAAGAAATTGAAAAATTGTCTGACTGCAGCTTTGTGTTAAATAGCTAAAACACTCCTCTTTTCATTGTCAGTGCGCCGCGAAAGCGAAATTTGTAATAGTTCACTAATTAAGTCGGTCATACTGGTATCACAGAGTGATAACGACACGTTCGGGTCTCTGAGATCTTCGTTCGTGGAGTGCGGCTGTTCGGAAAATGTCGCATAAATTCGGATTTGGGCCGGCAAGTGTTCGGACTGCTGGCAGACGCGTCTACGCATGCTCGGAGTGCATATACAGGCCGAATGTTTCCTTATCCCTATTCAAGGGCCTCGTACTGAGGAAATGGGGCCGGGCAGGCAGAGGTTAAGCTAGCCTGCTCCCCATTACCCAGGTTCCATGCGTATCATTTCTGCCGCGCGTTTCAAACACGCAGCGAAGTTTTGATGAATCGGAATTGAGATTAAAGGATTTGACCATGCGCTGGTCATTATAACCGAGAAAACTTTTCTTGAACTGCACTTTAGGGGAAAATGACGCTTCAAATGATGAAATGCAGAATCATAGTTAAACATTATTTGTTGATGTATTACGATAGGGTAGGCAATGCCTACCCTGCCTACCCTGAGGAGCCGCGCCTGCTACTCACACTGATAATTACATAAAAAATAGAAGTTTTAATCCTTTTGCACATCAATTTGCTGTTTTCAATAGTTTAATTTATAGGTTAATAAATATATCCCTTAATAAGGAAGAATTTTACACAGAACATAAACGCATTATTCACACTGCAGTAATTAATGGTTTTAATACAGATTTTATACATAAAAAGATTTCTACCCTCAAAAAAATAAAACATAAAATTTTTAAAAAGTTTACTTACCATCCATGGGCAAATAAAAAATTTACAACAATTTTTAAAGAATATGGAATAAATTTGGTCCCTCAAAATAAATTTAACCCTTTCATGCCTGAATTATTTTGCTACTTATGCCATTCTTCCTCTAATTTGAAACCGGTTTAGATTAGGCGGTCTGGGACACCTTCAGCCTGCTGGCTTGAATAGCCATGATCGTTGAGGCAACACATAGTGCACTGGCCATGCACTCAAAGCCTGAGGTCGTGAGTTCGAGTCTCTGCAACTGCAGTCAAATGTGCCTGTGGTAAAGGACGGGGAGGGCCCACGTAAAATAATCGATGTGATGGCACGCATGTATGATGACGGGGTATCATTTGACTGCGGTTGCATGGATTTTGCTTCTTTTCTTATAAAAAAAACCACTACATTATAAATTGTAAAAAAATAATTTTTTACAATTATTCAAAAGTCTCAAATAAGTATTTTTAATTGGTGACAGACAGTATAACAAGAATATAGCAGAAAAATAAGTTAAAACTAGTACAAATAGGGAAAAAAAGCCTATGTATCTTATAATACACACCAGGCATGAAAGGGTTAATATACAAAATTTACTAAATTTTTCTAAAAAGGATAAAATGCCAAATTATAGTCTGGCATTTATCAATTTAGCTGTTTGGATTGTGATAGGGTTTATATTGGTAAAACTAAACATCATTTAGAAACCAGAATGAAAGAGCATTTTAGAAATATTAAATATAAACAAACTGATAAATCAGCTGTAGCAGATCATTTTTGGTCATGTAATCATGAAATTAATCCAGAGGTGTAATTATTAAAACAATTAAGTGGACCTATAGATTTGATGGTTTGGGAAAAGATATTTATTTTAAAAAATAGGAACCGTGTTATGAATTTTGAAATACCTCCAATAGATTGTATTTATAGGTTTTTGTTTCCAAAGATTGGTGACAGATAGAGTTTTAACATGAGCATCAGTAGCTATGGTAACTTGTTTGTATAGCTTTGAGAATGAGTTGGAGTCAATTTGAAATGTGTTAGCTGCAAAAGATCTTGTAATATTACTAAGATAAGTGAAGCTTTTTGTTTCTATTTTTTTCTTATTTTAGATAGTGTTGAGACAGAATATGTGGTCAGAGCCTGAAAAGAAAGTATTCATGTAAATATTTATTTTAAATATAGTTTATTTTTCATGTTGCTAAGGGTTTGTTAAGGACAGAGAGTGTTATACAATTGTTTCATTGTTAAGAATATTATTGGTTTAATAATGTCATTAATGTTAAGTAATATGTTCAAATTTAATATGTATAATTATAAAAATTATTTAATATTTAATACTAAGAGTGTTGAGAGGAGATATTGAGATCGCTTCCTCAACATTTGGGGAACTATTTAACATGTAAGATGACGTCATACAGGACACCATAAAAAGTGTATGCATACACATATGAATACAGACGCGTTGTTAAGGAATGTGCTAGATTCAGCGTCTTAGCGTCCCATTAACTGAAGAGTCAAGATGTGTGAGAAAAGACGCTAAAAGTATAATTTAAAATGACAAGCAGTATAAAGAAACAGTTGAGGAAGTCAGTCTGCGTGCATAGAATGTTTACCTAAATAACATGTGTGTAATTCCCAGTGAAAGAGGTACAAATAAAAGATTGTGAAAAAGTTTTATCCTGTGTCCACCTTATTTCACCCTGTACCACGACCTAAGATAACGAAAGAGTCAAAAGCTCATCACCTTCACCATAGCTTTAATTAAAAAACCACACCAGTGTTAATAGAACCTTATTTATACATAATGCATTTATACATAATTTGCTGTTATAGTATTCAACTTCAATGAAATACAACTGAGTTTTACGTAATTATAATGAGCATAAGGCATATACTACCTTAAAAGAAACTCGAGGGGTATTTTCCTTATCTCTGTTGACAAAGATGCAAGCTCAGCAGGTGACTTTTAGATGCAGAAACAAAACGCAAGATGATGGGAGCAAGTTAAGCTCTTGAAACCAGTCAAGAATAATTACATGTAAGTGATGTTAAGTGTTTCAATCTGACTCAGTTTTCATTATAATTTAGATTCACATCACTGTGAAGCAAGCTTATTAAAAGATATGTAAAAGACAAGATATTTGCTGGTAGAGCCAGTGACTTTCAGCAGTACAGTGTTGTAGCAACAAATGAAAAATAAACATAAAAATCTTCAGTATCTGGTGTTTATTGTTGAACAGTGGTTTTGTCCTTCAGTTCTCAATTACTTTTAATCAGCCATTGGAGAACAGAAAAAGGAAATGTTATTCACTGATCAAAAAGTAAAATAAGAGAGGTGGGGCTTAATTCACACAAAACCAAACCAAAGTTGCTTATAGGAATTGCTTATATTTATACCATGCTAGAGATGTACAGTCATCAGTAATAAAATGAGATGTACCTACTTAATGCAAGAAAAGTAAAACAAGCCAAATTAACTGATTTCTTTAAAGCAGGACCACATTCAAAATAATTCAAAAAATTGTTGTTTTGTAAAATGCACTTAGGCCCACTGTATTATTTTCTTTTTTTCTTTTCTTTTAATATATTGCATTATCAAAATCTCATTTGTAAGTAATTCTGAGTTACAAGTTATCTTCCTTCTTCCCCTTGATATACACATAAATCAGGTTCAACTGTATTAAATATTCTGGAAACTTTTATAAAAGACTTTTCCTTCACTAGTCTATACCTTAATGACCTCAGCTACTTCTGTGGGTTTATACACCCTGAATGTGTTATTTTAGAATTCAAGTTACATGATTTTATAATTAGAGCATATAAAAAGGTTGTTAAATTTTATATGAAAGCATACAGAGAGTAATTTGCACTTTTTACATGCACGATTTCAGATCACTGTAAATATCTTGGAAGACCCACTTTTTGCCAGAGAGTTTGCGTACTCTCCAGGCTTCACGTTTGTACCATTTCTGAAACTATTACGCAGTGAATATCCTGAGATCCAGGTCCTTGCAATTCAAGTGATTCAGGCAGCTCTGAATACAGGGAGAGACCAGGCTTTGTATCAGACATTCGTTAAGTCTGGGGGGTTCAGCACCCTGATGGATGTAATAGAGGTAAGTGTAATCATTTGCTCACATCATCAACTTCCTTTTCCTTGACCAGTAAGTGTTCTTTCAGTCAAGTCATATACAGGCTTAGGCTGGAAAGTTAGAATCAAACTGAAAATTTCAATGCCAATTCTAGGATTTGGACCATGGATCTTTGGTTTTCATGCTGTTGCTCCTACCCAGATATGGGCATTCTTGACTTATGATCTATACCACCAATCACCAAAGAACCAAAGAACACCTGCCCAAAACTTTTAGGTGAACTTATTGATGTAACTGGATCTCCTCTTTCTGAATTTGATCCAATGCCATATTGTGAAACATTTTGGTGCTCAATTGAGATGTGATCACCAAAAGGAATCTTCTGGTGTAAAAGAAGAGTGATTGCAGACAACATCCCTTCGAGCTAACCTAAAAAAATGTAAAAAGAGTTGACTACCAGTAGTTTTAATTTTCTAACCAAAACCCTGCTGCAAGTTTTTTATTTCCTATTACAAAAACAGGTCCATGTATCTACACCAAATTTTGAAAATAAATGAAAATACATCAGTTATTTTGGTTTCCAGAAAACCCTGGGAGGGAATGTAATACTTGTGTGTTGGTATTGTAGACCAACTGCTTTATATATAACAACAAATTATCCTAGCAGCATACAGCATGTTTTAAAATGTATGTGTATAAGCTATGCCTAACAAAACAAATTAATGTCATACACTCACATAGATAAGTGTGTTTTAATGATGATAACAATGACAACAATGATGATGACAATGACAATAATTATTGTCAATAGATTTGCTTACAAATTTCTGACAATGTCCATGTTACAGTTTTAAACTTACAGAGTGATTTATATAAAATTAATACATTGAAAAATTATTTATAGTTCCTCTAAATTGTATAAACATTTATTGATAAGGTACATTTTCAGATTTGTTTTAAATTTGGATCCTGTTAGTTGTTTGATGACATTTGGGAGTTTATTGTTTAAAATTGAGCCTTGAGTAATTACATTTTTGTCTGATAGTTTTTTACTAAACCACTTCTGAAATAATCATTATTATGTCTGGTATAATGTTGGTGGATATAAGTTTTTTTCACTTCCATTTTCTACTGCAAGTATAACTGCTTTATACATATACAGTCCATATAGTGTCAATAGGTTGTTATCAATGAATGCATATTTACATGTATTAATGATATTAATGTATTAATGTCATTATATTAATAGAAGATCTAACATCAGATTTCTACAATGGATTGCGGGTGGTCTCACACAAACAAAAAGAGTAGAACTGAATAAAATTGTATTTGACTATAAAATAGATATCTTTGTCATACAAGAAGCAAATCTAACAAATGACCAACTTAAATACTTCAATTTTACTGGATTTTTACTACACTTACTACCCAAAAATAGACAGATAAGTGGTGGAATATTAGTTGGAGTCAAAAAGGATATTAAATACTTCTTTGAAATTGTTAAAGAAATGGGTAACACAGATAAAAGTGAATTACTCGTAATAAAGCTAAATTTTTGGGATAACAAAACACATCTACATTTACACAGTATCTACAATCCTCCCAGAAATGAACCAGATCTCTCACTTATTGACCAATTAAATAAAACAATCATAATTGGAGATTTCAATTCCCATTCCAAAAGATGGGGTTATGAAAAAGTGGATTCTACAGGGAAGATAGTGGAAAAATTTTTGAATACCACAACTTTTGAAATGATTTATAGTAAAGAAGATCCCACAACCTTCATACATTACTCTGGAGCAGGCAGTAACCCAAACCTCTTGTTAGCTACAACAGATATTGTTTCAAAAATTAAAATACAAGTTATAGAAGATCCAATTTCTGGTCACAGAGCAGTATTGCTGATATAAAACTAGAGAATACAAATAACAATCAAGGTCTTACGAATCTGTATTGGAACTTCAAAAAAGCAGATTGGAACAAATATAAAACTGAATTAGAACATAAACTTAAAGAACAAACAAACTCACTGTTGCATGACCAACCAGATCATATGAACAAAAATTTCTGTAAAGTCATCCTAAAAACCGCAAAAAAACATATTCCTCATGGAAGAATTAAA
Organism: Tenodera sinensis; assembly: GCA_030765045.1. Classification (NCBI taxonomy): domain Eukaryota; kingdom Metazoa; phylum Arthropoda; class Insecta; order Mantodea; family Mantidae; genus Tenodera; species Tenodera sinensis. The sequence continues at coordinate 61,869,983 of CM060968.1, forward strand.
AATTTCAAACCCTTTTTGAACCTCCAGTTAGAAGAACTGAAAAAGCAAAGGGATATAGCTAGAAATACAGCTGAACAAACAAAAAACATATTGGATACACAAATATGGCAAAAGAAATGTGCCTCACTAAAAAAAGAAATTAATAATGCTAAAAGGAGTCACTTTAAAAATTTCTTAGAAAAAATGGATTATAGGACAGATGGTAACAAAGCTCATAAGTTCATAAAAAATGTCAAGGACAGGAAAGAAAACAACAGCACACCTATCATACACAACAATAAAATGGTAGTAAATGATGCACTCATAGCCGAAACATTCAATAAATATTATGCTAACTCACATAAAGTAACAAGAAATAATAAAAAGGAACGTAAAGAATTTAAGAAAGATTTGAAACATGAAGCTATAAGTCGTTCTTCGCTTCTTGATATATCGCCATTGATACTTAAATGTCGTTGGTGACGTGGTGTTGCCCTTTGATGTGGTTCGCTCCGGCTAGTCAGCTTGAGATCTCTTACTTTTATCTCGGGTCTGCGTAGGTGTGATGGACAACCCAAGGAAAACTTTTGCATATTATTTATTGCATCTTAGATATTTTCGGGAGCTATGCCGATTGTATATGTAGAGGAATCGCACTCACGTCCGCACAGCACAACCTGCCGTACTGGTCTCGGGCTGAGTAGTGACGCTTTCTCTCTTACCCACGCTAAGAAACCGTTCCCTTCAATTTTGAATGTCATGACGTCATCCAAGAAAGCCTCGTATCCAAAATGCTATTTCCTTTTCCCGCAATTTAGAAATGTCCCTTTCTATTATAACATGTTCTTTTATGAATTTCGAATATATAATTACCTTTTTAGGATTAAACGATGTTTACTTTATATTTTATTAAATATATCGCGCGACTTTTAAGGTTGGTCGACCTGACTTTTTACTGATTTCGAACTATAGGGTATGACGTCATGACTCGTTAATTTCAAACCAATAATGTGTTTATCCTACAAATTTAACGACTATTATTTACTCATATCTTGTTCACCTTACAACACTTCCTGCTCTATTATCTATTTATGTTATTACTCAACACTTATCGTAAATTTCACATCCGGCAATTAAATTAAAACGTGTCTTTATCAAGCCCATTCGATTGGAAATCTAAATTTCGGTATCAAACAAGAAAGAGAATGTGATCCTAACACTCAGTGCAATATCTTTTTTCAAAATTTTAATATGCAAGAACTGAACATTGCAATAAATAATCTAAAAAACAAAAAGTCTCCTGGACCAGATCACATACATCCAGAGTTCATAAAAAACCTTGGAAAAACAGCAAAACAATAACTACTGAAACTCTACAATCTATCCTGGAAAACCACTGCACCTGCTGAATGGCGAAAAGTAATAATTGTCCCACTCTTGAAGAAAGACAAAACAGCATCAGAAATAAAAAATTATAGACCAATAGCTCTTACTAGCATAATAGCAAAAGTGATGGAAAGAATGGTGTCAAACAGGTTAAATTGGTTTCTAGAATCACAAAATTTAATATCCCCATGTCAAGCTGGATTCAGAGAGTTCCACTCTACAAATGAACAAGTCTTACTTCTCAGTCAAGAAATCAAAGACTCCTTCAATAGAAAAGAAGATGATTTATCAGTTTTTATTGATTTCCAAAGTGCATATGATTCCATATGCAGAACAAAACTACTAAAGAAAGTAAAAAAAATAGGGATACAAGGTCCAATGTTTTCATGGCTATGTCATTTCCTAACACAACGCTTTATTGCAACCAGATATGGAAGAATATATCTAAATACAAACAAATACACCGTGGCTTACCACAAGGTGCAGTGCTCAGCACAACGCTTTTTAATATACTTATTAACGATCTGCCACAACAAATACAAGAATCAGGTGTGAAGTGTGCACTATTTGCTGATGACAGTAATGTGGACTTCAAAACCAAAAAGCAAAAGTAACAGAACTAGAAAAAACCATGCAACAATACTTAACCAACTTACAAAGGCGGACCAAAGAAAATTTAATGACTGTTAATACAACAAAATCAAACTACCAAATCTTTTCACTAAGAAAAAAAGACTAAAAATAAAACTAAGTTTTTAGGGTCAACAATTACCAGAAACAAAGGAAGCAAAGTATTTAGGAGTTACATTTGATACCAAACTTATATGGACCAAACAAATAGAAAATGTAATACAAAGAGCAGAGAGGTGCCTTTCACTATTAAAACGTCTAACAGGAATGAAGTGGGGATGTTCCAGAGCAACTCTTAACACAACATACAATGTATATATAAAGCCATTATTTACTTACTGCAGCGAAGCTCTTGTAACAGCAAACACAAAAAAAATTTAAATCTTTCAAAACCAAAGTCTGAGATTAATTACAGGTGCTATCAAAACCACACCAATAGCAGCTATGGAAATACTAACCAACCAATACCCCATTGAATATGAAATAGAAAAAGCGGCTCTTATTCAACACGAAAAGTTGATCAGGCTCACATTCAATACATGGCACAAGAGAAATTTTACACATACACTAAAGACTCAGGAGAGCTTTCTTTCAAAACTTCAAGACATCAGGAAGAATGTACACCTTCCTAATTCAAAGGAAAACTTCATATCTAAAGTCAATCCGACACTTACATTAGACATCACATATTATTTACACCTGACAGAAGAAGTCAAGAAAAGTGGTACTCCAACTAGTGTTCTAAAATTATTGGCATTAGAAACAATCCATACTAGATTTCCAGAACATGAATGGCTCCATATTTATACTGATGGATCATTGATATCAAACCAAGATGGAGCAGGTGCTGGAGTCACATGTCATCTCTTTTCCTATTACAAATCTTTAAGTTATGGAATTACTAACTTTGATGGAGAAATTGAAGCAATTCGAATGGCCCTACAAAATCTTTTGTACAGAATTTCACATTTTCAGCAAGCAGTTATTCTCTCAGATTCCAGGGCAGCAATTATAGCAATTACTTCCAAGTTGTAACCAAAAAACCAAACAATTATAGAATGTTGGAAAATCCTTACCATCTAACAGCACTTCAAAAACACCTAGTCTTCCAATGGATACCAGCTCACTGTGGACTGAGTGGTAATGAGAAAGCTGATTTTCTTGCAAAAAAGGGTACCAGCGGTGTACAAAAATCTATAGTTAATCTACCATGTTATGCAGCTAAAAGATTGGTCAACTCTGAATTCAAAAAAATTATTGAAAAATATTACTATGAAAAATCAAGGAATAAAAGATGGGAACTACCAAACATTCAAACAGTGATTCCTGAGTATCCTCGAAAAACAGCAGTTGCAACCTTCAGGTTGATTACAGGACATGATTGTCTGGCAAAACATTTAAACAGAATTGGGATATGTTCTTCACCACTCTGTCCTCTATGTGATCTGCAAGAGGAAATGGATCGAGACCACCTTCAAATATGCCCGGCCACTTCTAGTGCCCCATCCATTAGTGAAAAATATTGGAGAGCAAGAGGATTAATGACTTCATTGTCAGAAATCCAGCATTAGCTAACAACATATTTATATGTACATAACAGTGAAATTAAGTTTCTCTTTTACAATTAAATAAAAATTACGATGTATATTTTAACTGATTTTATGTCATAATTTACACAGTAGCCTCTTATGTCACCTCAGGCTTTAAAATACAGAGCCTCTGATTGAATTTTTGGCCAGTCTAAATTTTTCTGGCACTGGGAAGCACATTGTTTGCTTATAAGTACAGTAACTGCATATCTTTACCATAAAAGATGATAGAAATTATGTCCTTGTACTGCCACACATCTCTCACACCTTTTAAGAAAATTTGCATTATCACTCATTAATTTCTCATGGCCATATAAATAAAACCATGTTTGAAATTCTACAAGAGTCTTCCGGGCTGATTTGCCGTGGTCTGCTGGAGTAACTTGGTCCAGACGTTTCGTCCACTACTGCGGTGGACATCATCAGTGGCGTGGTCGAAGTCTTCTTGGTGAAGGTACACTTGTGTCTGAGGCGTTGACTGTCTGGGATGCGGATTTTATACACGGAGGGGTCTTCTCTGATTGGCTCGGGGCTCGCTGAGGCAGTGTGGTTGGTGGGAGGGGGCTAGCTGCATCTCGGGCGCTACTAGATTCTGATTGGTTTGTGTTGCTTGACTGTCTGTGTTGTTTAATGTTATCGATGACGGGGTACCAAGTTTTGTTGAGCTTAAGGGCTTCCTCTTTCCTATTGAAATTATTGGCATGTTTATAAATTTCTATGGCTTCGCGCTGTAGTCGAGCATGGTAGTGTGAGATGTTAGATAGAATGCTGGTGTCCTGAAACTTGATGACATGCTCCCCCTCCGCTTCTATAGCATGTTCAGCGACAGCTGACTTTTCAAGTTGTCCAAGACGGCAAGTCTGGACCAAGTTACTCCAGCAGACCACGGCAAATCAGCCCGGAAGACTCTTGTAGAATTTCAAACACCGGCCGTGAAAGCCTACGCCTACTCAAAACCATGTTTCATCCATAAAATAAATTAAACACGGGTCAATAGGGTAATCATTTACTTCCAACACCCAAATGCAGAATTAACTCCAAGTGCATAATTGTATGATTTCAATTCCTAAATTACACTTATCTAATAGGGTTTTAATTTTAAATATTTTACGGCATTCCAAGCCAAGGTTTGTGAAATTCCTGATTGCAGTACAAGCTTTCACTGAAATTTCTTTGAACGTCATTCTAACTTTTCAGCAATTAATTTGAGTGTTTGCTCTCTAAGTTCATTTACTTTGTTTCCTATCAAGTATAATCCTATTTCCCTAAATCTATAGGTGCACAAGATTACAAACCATTTCTTTGTGAGACACACAAACCGAAAGAAATTTTTCTAAAGTCATTGTGATACTTCTCTACAAGAGCTTTTGTCACATAAGAATTATACATGAAGATTCTGTGTACTAAGGCATATAGCACTAATACTGAACATACGGTCTCATAAGTATAAATTTCTGTATACAGACTATGTGTCAACTGATTAGTCTGGACACTGATAGAAGAAAAGTGCAGGGGGAACTGAAAACTGGTTAGAAGGCAAGGCAATGCAATCCCCATAATGTGGCCATGCCTCCAAATGAGAAACAAGCAGTACTGTATTTGTCTCAGGAGTTTAGCTATGACCTTGTGGTTGACACAAGTGAATCTGAGATAATGCACTGTTGTTTATTCTTCTCACCCTGATGTTTTACATCCTTCAAAAGTGACTTATCCTTTTGAGACAGAATATGTGGTCAGACCCCGAAAAGAAAGCATTTATGTGAATATTTATTGTAAATATAGTTTGTTTTTCATGTTGGTAAGGATTTGTTAAGTACTGAGAGCGTATTACCATTGTTACATTGTTAAGAAAAATATTTGTTTAATAATGTCATTAATGTTAAATAATATGTTCAAATTTAATATGTATAATTACAAGAATCATTATAAATAAATAAATATTTTGTTGTTTAACGACGCTCTCAATCACCAGGATCACAACAGCGTCGCCGGTGTGCCGGAATTTTGTCCGGCAGGAGTTCTTTTACATGCCAGTAAATCTACTGACATGGAGCTGTCGTTTTTAAGCACACTTAAAAACCATCGACCTGGGCCGGGTTTCAACCTTGGGATCAGTAGGCCAGCGTCTAACCAACTGAGCCACCCAGACCGACAGAATCATTTTATATTTAATATTAAAAGTGTAAGGAGGATAGATAGAGATTGCTTCCTCAACATTCCGGGAACTACTTAACGTGTAAGATGATTCATAGGGTACACTGTAGAAAAAGGACATATACACGTATGAATACAAATGCACTGTGAAAGAAAATGCTAGATTTTTTTTTAGCGTCATAGTGTCCAAGGAGAGAAGACATGTTTTTTGATATGTGCAGATTTAAACTCTAAAAGTGTGATTTAAAATAACAAATAATGAGAAGAAACCATTGAGGAAGTCGGTTCATGTGCAAGGAAGGTTAACTAAAGTGTCTTGTGTGTAATATTCAATGAGAAAGGTGCAAATAAAAGTGTTATAGAAAAGTGATATCCTGTGTCTGCATTATTTCACCCTGTACTACGACCCAAGATAACGAAAGAATCCAAAGCTCAGCTCATTCAACAACATATTATTAAAAAGCAGCACCACTTTCTTTCTCCGTACAATAAATATTATGTAAAAGAACATCACTAATATGTTATATTGCCACATAATAATAGTTTATTGATCCAGTTTATCAATTTATACATTTGATTTTGGACATCATTTCTTAAGAGATACAAAAATAATACAATTTTACAGTAAGTATACAAGTAGTTTTTACATAATAATTTACACAGTGCTGTTTATGTAAAAAAATGACTTAATGAACATTGATCACCTAGTTGTATGTGAAATTCTCCAAAATCAAGAAGATCTAGTCTCTAAATATTGGGAGGCAAGAAGAATGAAGCTGTAAAATCGTTGTGATGTCCTGGTTATTTGATCGCCATTTGAAGCTGAAGTCGTTGGTGATGTGACGTTGCCCTTCGATGTAGCTCGCCTCAGCTAGTTCTGCATAAGATCTCTTTATCTCGGGTTTGCGCAAGTGTAATGGACAACCCAAGAACAACTTTTCATATCCTTTATTTCCTATTTAAATATTTTCAGGAGTTATGCCGAAAATATTTGTATCTGTAGAGGCATCGCCCTCACATCCGCTCAGCGCGATCTCCCGTACTGGTCTCTCTTTGAGTACTGACCCGACGCTTCTCTCTTACCCACGCTAAGAAAACCGTTCGCTCCATTTGAATGTCATGACGTCATCCAAGAAAGCCTCGTATCCAAAATGCTATTTCCTTTTCCCGCAATTTAGAAATGTCCCTTTCTATTATAACATGTTCTTTTATGGATTTCAAATATATAATTACTTTTTTTAGGATTAAACGATGTTTACTTTATATTTTATTAGATATCTCACGCGACTTTTAAGGTTTGTAGAACTAACTTTCGAACGTGGATTTAAACTATGTGGTATGACGTCATGACTCGTTAATTTCAAACCAATAATGCGTTTATTCTACAAATTTAACGACTATCATTTACTCATATCTTGCTCACCTTACAACACTTGCTACTCTATTATCTATGTATATTATTACTTAACACTTATCGCAAATCTCACATCCGGCAATTAAATTAAAACGTGTCTTTTTCAAAAGCCCATTCGATCGGAAATCTAAATTTCGGTATCAAATGCCCCCATTTATATTATTTTATTATTTCATAATAAAATAATGTAAATGTCTTGCCCGAAAGAAAAATTAAAAAATTACTCCTGTATTTTGAATAATCGGCAACACTCCCATTATATACAATTTTCAATTACACTGTTTTGAAATTGGTGATTAACATATTTTCTCATTAATCTTTTTAACATGACAAACAATTATACATTTGACTTAACATTAATCCTTAAATACTAATTACAATATGTTATGGTTTCTTCTGTGAAGCTTTTATATAAAGGTTAAATTTCAAGAGTCTTTCTTTATACTTCCTTCTTTCAGTTCATGTTTGCTCACTTCGCTCTCACTATCACTTGCACTGTGATTTTTTTTACTTTTGTTATTGTAACACACATATCTGTACTATATCCTTTAAGCACTAAAAGGTACATATATTTATATAAATCCATTACACTCTTCAGACAAGTTCTTTCTTTGTCTTGCTGTGATAACTATCTATACATCTAAATATTTTACCAAATGTTTACAAGGTAAATATTCTGTTTTCTCTCTATGCGGAGATGAACAATTTAACAATCTTTCTGAAGCTGTTATTGTGAGCTCTATACAATATATTTTTAAGCTCTTTGTAGTAGATAGCAATTCACATTCTGCATTTTTCATGAATATGTAAGTACCTGACCAATATATGATTTTCAAGTAAGCTAACATTTACATTTTATCTCAAAGCTGATTGGGCGTCAATATACAAATGACACTTCCAATTTTTCTTTTACATTAAATCAAGGTTCCAAGGCACCACACGGTTTCTTGTATGGTCGAAGGAGTTGTTTATGCCATCTTCCCAGACATTTTTCATTTTTAACATCTTTTAATTCATAGGTATGATAACCAAATTTTGATATAATTTCTGCAGGACCTTTATATAACAATTCCATCCTTTTGTTCCTACCTCGCAATGCACTTGATAACTTATGGTCTTTAACTAGTACCCAATCGCCTATCTTAGGTTCCCATTTATGTTTTCTACTCTTTTTCTTTAATTTTCGCTTCTCTGCCTTTTTCTTGATTCGTTCAAAAGCAATTTTCGCTCTTTCTTCCTCACTTAACTGAATGTCATTAATTTTCAGTGTTTTTGGTTCCCCTATCAATATTGGTTCTGGTTCAATTCCTAACATTAATTTTATTGGTGCAAACCCAGTAGTTACATTAATGGTGTGATTGATAATCTTTTCTATCAATGGACAATATTTCACCCAATCCTTGTGATTATGATGTGTAAGTACACGTAAATAAATTCCTATATCTCGGAGGACACGTTCTGTTGGATTCCCTGATGGAAAGTATGAGGAACAATGATTTAGTTTTCTCGAGTCTAATGTCACCCTAATCTTTCCATTGGCCTTATTTACAATACATAGGGGATTCACAAATTCTGAATTCGAAATTTCAATAACCTCATCTTCTAACATTGACTTTATAACTGCATCTACCTCTTCTCTTATTGTACTAGGGATAGCTCTCGCTTTATGTGTAAAAGGTTTGATGGGTATCATCTCAAACGAATGAGTATAAATATTACATTTACCAGGTTTCTCAGAGAATACTTCTTTATTTCGGATTAATATTTCAAACAATTTATCCCTCTGTTGTTCATTTAGTTGATCAGCCTGAGTTACTTTTTTCCTCAACAATTCTTCTAAGTCTTCACTACTCTCCCTATCATAGTACCTAGTTGCATCAGAAACCCTCAAATTGTCTATGAAATCATTTTTATCCCATTCTACATTTTCTTTATTATCGACACTGTACTCTTTGACATTTACTTCAGTTAATTCCATAGCTCCTACTTTAACATATTCTACAAAGAATGTATCCCCTTGGATTTCTTCTTCCTCTTTTTCTCTTACAATAGTTTCTGAACTACTATCTTCCACAAAAGGCACTATAATGATCTCATCTTCAACTTTCATTTCTAGAATCATGTTTTTAAAATTCACCACAGCTTCCCAGGCATAAAGACAATCACAACCTATTATAATATCTGTCACAAGTCTTCCTACAATCAGAAATAAAATTCCAAGTATTCTCCCATTTATTTCAATATTTATCATTGCTTGAAATTTTACTCTCTCTTTTCGTTTTCCCACAGCTAGCGAGCAATATATCCCATTAACTGGTAAAGACATTACTTTAAAGCCACTACTTTGTAAATTATCATAAAAATTTTGTGAGCATACTGTGCTATTTGATCCCGTATCTATAATTGCATTGTATTGTTTTCCATTTACTCCAATTTTGATTTTAGGTGGATCTCCTACTTTTTCGTTTTCGTCGTTTCTATTTTTCCATTCTCTTTTCTTTTGTATCATCATTTGCCTTCCAGGACTATTTATTTCCGAGTACTTATCACAATCATTACTAGGATACCCAGTTCTCACTGAAGGCGCGTTTGACCGGGTCTGGCGTTTCCCTGATTTTTATGTATTGCTCCTGTACTATTTCCTGAATTGTTACTTCTGTTTTCCTGCATTAAATCGGGGTTACTTCCTACCATGTTTTTGACCGTGTTAATGGCCTCGACCATTTCCGCATTTTCGGGGGAATTTCGTCCATTTGAATACCTTTCTTCCTGTCTTGGTGACCTCGGTCTAAACTCATTATCTCCGTTTGTCCAATACCCATCATTTGAATTTCTACTATGTCCAAAATAACGTCCCCGTCTACCTCGATCAAATCTATTTGTATTCATATAATTCACCCTTATATTTCTTCCCCTTTGATTACCATTTCTATTTTGGTGATGCCCTTCCTGGTTATATCTACTTTGATTTTCCCACCGGAATGATTCCATCCTTGGTACTGGTCCTTTATATCTTTCCCTAACCTCACTTCTATTCTGATAATACTGTGCCCCTTGCCCGAAAGAATTGACAGTTTCTTTTTCTTCATATTTATTTCCAAATGCGTGTTTTGGCTTATTGACTTCTAAGGCTGATAATAATTCGATCATAGCTGCAATGCTATCGGGTCGGGCTATGATTAGGTAGTGTTGAAGCGTTTCCGGAAAATGTGGAGTAACTATATTTATTAGATCTTTTTCATCTAGAGGAGGATCCAACATCTTCGATTTTCTCGCTATTCTCATAAAATAGTTGACCATCGATTCCTCCGATCTAGGATTAAACTTTCCATTGCTTAATTCAACTCTAATATTAGCCTGCCTACTAGCTCCCCAATATCTGGTTAAAAAGATGTTCCTAAAGGTCCGGTAGTCATTATTGTTACCCATAGAAAGGCCTAGCCAATTAGCAGCATTACCCTTTAGACATTTTCTTACTATCACCATCTTGTACTCCTCTGGTATACGTTTCACCGTGAAGTACTCTTGTAACCCTTCTAAAAAGGCTTTAGGATCATCTGAATCTTCATTTTCAAAAACTGGAGGTGTCATTTCATTTAAGACATGGTTAGGCCAATGTAAATTTGAATTGTCACCTGTCCCTGCACTATTTCTGAGATCAGAATGGGAATTACTGTTACCTCTATTTTGCATCGAAATGTCAGCTGATACACCTGGTATTGCCTCGTTTCTTGCAACTTCATTACTAAGATTGTTGTGATTACATGCATTTTCATTTAATTTCAAATTTTCTAAGGCCTCTTTTACCTGAGTAATTTCTGTTACTACCCCTTTTATTTGGTCTGTAACATCCTCCAAATTTCTAGCCTGCCTTTCACTTTCTACATCAGATCTTTCTATTCTAACTTTACACCCCTGTAACTCTTCTCTAATTTCTTCCCTGTCTTTATCTAACCTTTGTACTACCTCTTCCCTTTGTTTGTCTAATCTATATGTTACTATTTCCCTTTCTTTATCTAATTTTTCACTCACTTGTTGACCTAATTTCTTTTCAGAATTCTTTACTTCTTGCCTTATTGTCTCTAATTCTCCCTTAACCTGTTCTACCTGTTCTCTATTTTCTTTCACTTCACTACTAACTTTATTAATTTCCTCCCTAACTTCTTCCCTAAAGGTTTCTAAAGCTCTCTTCTGATTCTCCAATTGCATTCCCAATTCCTGTTGTCCCTTCTCTAATTTCTGTCCTAACTCTATACTAGTTTCATCTATCTTTTGACTTAACTCTGTACTCATCTTTTGACTTAACTCTGTACTCATCTTTTTCACTGTTCTTAATTCTTTACTATTTTCATCTATCTTTTTACTTAACTCTGTACTCATCTTTTCCACTGTTCTTAATTCTTTACTATTTTCATCTATCTTTTGACTTAACTCTGTACTCATCTTTTTCATTATCGTTTGAAACATATTCTCTATTTCTGACATAAATGCTGGCCTTTCTGAATTACTACTAAACATTTCTGAACTACCTCTAGGTGTTTCTCTAACGTTCTGATCTTCTACTTCTTGGCATATTCTGCTACCAATTACATTCTGATTAAATTCTTCCATCCTACTTACACTTTTCTCAATTTCCGGACTATCGAAACCTAAAAATTCAGTGTCACTGTCTTCCATTTCTAAGCTATTTACATGTGTTTTTCTACTCACCAAAATTTTCAATATTTTCACTATTTCACTTTAACTGCACTTAAACTTGTTCACTACACGTTTCACAGATGTTCACACGCTGGGCACCTTCTTGTCTGCTGGTTCGATGCTGATCTGGTCGTCTTGGGGTTTTGGTCCATTCTTTCGGCGCCACACGTTGGGAAGCCAATTTGAAGCTGTATATATCGTTGTGATGTCCTGGTTATTTGATCGCCATTTGAAGCTGAAGTCGTTGGTGATGTGACGTTGCCCTTCGATGTAGCTCGCCTCAGCTAGTTCTGCATAAGATCTCTTTATCTCGGGTTTGCGCAAGTGTAATGGACAACCCAAGAACAACTTTTCATATCCTTTATTTCCTATTTAAATATTTTCAGGAGTTATGCCGAAAATATTTGTATCTGTAGAGGCATCGCCCTCACATCCGCTCAGCGCGATCTCCCGTACTGGTCTCTCTTTGAGTACTGACCCGACGCTTCTCTCTTACCCACGCTAAGAAAACCGTTCGCTCCATTTGAATGTCATGACGTCATCCAAGAAAGCCTCGTATCCAAAATGCTATTTCCTTTTCCCGCAATTTAGAAATGTCCCTTTCTATTATAACATGTTCTTTTATGGATTTCAAATATATAATTACTTTTTTTAGGATTAAACGATGTTTACTTTAGATTTTATTAGATATCTCACGCGACTTTTAAGGTTTGTAGAACTAACTTTCGAACGTGGATTTAAACTATGTGGTATGACGTCATGACTCGTTAATTTCAAACCAATAATGCGTTTATTCTACAAATTTAACGACTATCATTTACTCATATCTTGCTCACCTTACAACACTTGCTACTCTATTATCTATGTATATTATTACTTAACACTTATCGCAAATCTCACATCCGGCAATTAAATTAAAACGTGTCTTTTTCAAAAGCCCATTCGATCGGAAATCTAAATTTCGGTATCAAGAAGAATGATTTTATTATCAAATTCTGAGCATTAGACACACACACATAATAATTTACAATTCCTCTAAGTTGTATATACATTTACTCAACAAGTATTCTTTTAATTTACTTTTAAATTTTGATTTTGAGAAATCAGTCAAAGTTTTAATCTCATTATGTAGTTTATTATATAGTTTGATCCCTCTGACACTAATATCCTTTTCGCTGGCACAGTTGCTAATATTATACATGTAACAGTTGGCATTGTTTCTTGTACTATAGCTGAGAATTTGCTTGTTTCTTAACAATGCAAGCTTAGTTTTTAATAGTATAGTTCTATACACATAAAGAGAATAGATTATGAACATCTTTTGTTTTTTTAATGTCTCCCTGCATGATTCCCTTACTTTTAGGTTATAAATCAATCTGATGCACTTATTCTGTAGTATTAACAACCTGTCCATGTGACATTTTTGGTTGCCCCCATATTTCAATCCCATAACTAAAATGTGGATATATACATCCAAAATAGATCATCTGATCCTACAGTATAATATTGTAGCAACACTGGCACTGCTTACAGTCCAACTGCCTCTAAGACAGCAATTTTGAACTGTTGGTGTTACTCTGTCCACATTATATCAAGAAGCTCCCACTCCACGGCAAAGACATCCTCCTGAGTTAACAACAGTAGATTATGGTGTCTTTTGCCAACAGGCCAGTTTTCATTAAAGAGTAACAAAATGACACAGGATATAATGCTATCAATAACTTTTGATAGAAACATGCTCTGATTGCAGATGTACGAGTGGAAGGACATACATGATAAACTGCTGGCTGTTCTGGAAACAAGTGTAGACACCACAGAGACAGCACAAGCATTCTTTAAGTCTGGCTATGTTGACAGGCTGAGTATATACATGGAAGGAATATGTGATTCAGACCTTATTAAAGCTGCTCTTGCAGTTGTTATCAAAGTGGCACAATTTGAAGAAGGACGTAAGGTTTGTGAGGCTATGAACTTCTTACAATTATGCTAAGAATTCTTTTAGTTAAAGTAGCATAAACTTACCAATTTCCCAAAATTGAAACCATTAACATTTTCCCTCTCCAAAGATAATTTTGAGATGACATGAAATTTAGAATGAGCAAATTGTTTAGTGCAGTAGCTGCACAAAAATTGTACATAAAATAATCAGAATTCCATGTTATAAGAATCCTTGAGAACATAGTACTGTTTGCCAATGGAAATAAAGTCCCCGGCAGCGGTGGCAGTGGTGGCAGTGGTGGTGGCAGTGACAATGGTGAACTCTACTTCTTGCTTCTGAATATAGTTGTGATATTAAGTTTAATCCGGCTGGGGCTGAGCACACATAAAATGGTAGATTAACTATAGATTTCTGTACGCTGCTGGTACCCTTTTTTGCAAGAAAATCAGCTTTCTCATTACCACTCAGTCCAAAGTCAGCTGGTATCCATTGGAAGACTAGGTGTTTTTGAAGTGCTGTTAGATGGGCAAGGATTTTTCAACATTCTATAATAGTTTGGTTTTTTTGGTGACAATTTGGAAGTAATTGCTATAATTGCTGGCCTGGAATCTGAGAGAATAACTGCTTGATAAAAATGTGAGGTTCTATACAAAAGATTTTGGATAGTCATTCGAATTGCTTCAATTTCGCCATCAAATAAGGAAAATTGAAGCTATTAACAGTGAAGTAACAAGATTCTAAAGTAAGAACAAATTAGAAACTAAAAACTTCACTTATCTTAGTAATGTTGCTAGTTCTTTTTGCACAAACTGACAACTTGAAACTCGAGTCAGTTTGTGCAAAAAGAACTAGCAACATTACTAAGATAAGAGAAGTTTTTAGCTACTAATTTGTTCTTACTTTAGAATTCTCCATCAAAGTTTGTAGTTTCATAACCTAAAGATTTGTAATAGGAAAAGAGGTGACAGGTGACTCCAGGCCCTGCTCCATCATGGTTCTATGTATTGAATGGGAGTCTGATCAACTTTCTGTGTTGAATAAGAGGCGCTTTTTCTACTTCATACTCAATGGAGTATTGGTTGGTTGGTTAGTATTTCCATAGGCTGGTATTGGTGTGGTTTTGATAGCACCTGTAATTAGTCTCAGACTGCGGTTTTGAAGGATTTGAACTTTTTTTTTTGCTGTTACAAGAACTTCACTGCAGTAAGTAAATAATGGCCTTATTTATATATTGTATGTCATGTTAAGAGTTGCTCTTGAACATCCCCACTTCATTTCTGTTAGGTGTTTTAACAGTGGAAGGTGTCTTTCTGCTCTTTGTATTACATTTTATATTTGTTTGGTCCTTGTAAGTTTGGTATCAAATGTAACTCCTAAATAGTTTGCTTCCTTTGTTTCTGGTAATTGTTGATTCTCAAAATTTAGTTTTATTTTTAATGGTTTTTTTCCTTAGTGAAAAGATTTGTTAGTTTGATTTTGTTGTATTAACAGTCATTAAATTTTCTTTGGTCCACTTTTGTAGGTTGGTCAAGGATTTTTGCATGGTTTTTTTCTATTTCTGTATTTTTGGTTTTTGGTTTTGAAGTCCACATTACTAAGTCATCGGCAAATAAAAGGTGTTGTGCTGAGCACTACACCTTGTGGTAAGCCATGGTCAAGGGCGGCGCATCCTATGTGTCCAGTGGTACAGTGAACCCCTGGAGAAAGATTGTTCAAATTATAAATGTATATATTTAAACAATCATTATTTAAGAGGTAGAACTGGAACTTAAAAGTTCAATGCCACAACTGGGATTTGAACCACAGACCTTCCAGTTCTACCTCTTAAACTTTGCCCACACATGGCTTGTGTGTTTAAAAACACCAACAGTAAGTTTGTTGGCATAAATAAATAATAATCATTATTTCTTTCTTTCTCATGTTAGATAATTTTATGTGCATTTTCAAGGTATTTTATCATATGAAAAACTTTTAAGTCGTTCAGATAGCACGCATACGTGCCAAAGCTTGCCCAGACATTCCTGAGGTTCAATTTCTGTTTTGAACCTCCGAGTGTAAGCTTA
The DNA here is from genome assembly GCA_030765045.1 of Tenodera sinensis. Classification (NCBI taxonomy): domain Eukaryota; kingdom Metazoa; phylum Arthropoda; class Insecta; order Mantodea; family Mantidae; genus Tenodera; species Tenodera sinensis. Next base: position 61,885,835 of record CM060968.1, read on the forward strand.
TGGGTGCCCTTTCGGCAGGGTGAGGCAAGAGGGGAGGTCGCTAGGTACACATGGATATGCGCTGGTTGGGGAACCAGCTTCAACTCCAAGTCAGACTGGCGGAAATGCACGAATCGAACTGAACTAAAAGTGACCCAACCAGAATTAGCACGTGTGTTTTCACTGTAACAATGGAGTGATTGTCTACTATAGTTTAACTGTATTATACCGTATTCAGTTATTTACTTGTGCTTATATGCTATTCATTTGTTCTTTGAGTTATTTTCCAAGAAGATTCAATAGTTTTCAATATCTTTTAGAATTTCTCAGCTTTAAGCTTGAAAGGGAAGTGTGGAATAAAGAAGCTCGCTAGGCCAATACCTCCTATTAAATTAAGGATACCCATCTGTGAAATTTTGAAAATCTACAGTTTTGATTGGATTGATTTGAAATTTTAACACAACAATCACTGTATAGTGAGGAGTAACTGTGATGAATTTCATACATTTAGTCAGATTAGTTGCTTGCATATTAATATTTTATTACATTTTTTTTAGTATTTGTATAAATGGTTCCCCATGATGCAATTTTGATTTGAAAAACTTAATAATTTTCAGTTATGTTCTGTAATAGAATGTTAGCAAATTGATGAGATAATTTCTTAATCTTGTAATTAGTTTGGATAAAGATAAATTTTAAAGTTTAAAATCATAATTTTTTTCATTTAAATTTCGAAATGTAAACTTTAATATTTAATTACTCAGCAGTTATTCATGTTATGAAGAAATTATCTCATCATTTCTTTTTAGTATTATTTCTAAGCCGGTACACCAAATTTCATGCATAAGTACTGAAAATTGCATCATGTGGAGTATTTTAAAGAGCAAACAGTGCTAAAAGTAAAAGCGTGGAAAAAGTAAGTTTGAAGTCATGTTAAGGATAATAGAAGTGTATTGATTTAAATGGACATGACCACTTACAAGCAATCAGTTAGACGACCACGTGACATAGTTAAAACGGCCGTAAGGCTATAAAAAGCTATCACAATAAAGCAGAAGATTAATACTATTTGATAAAACAAAAATTCATTTTTGGAAATTTTTGAAATTTTAAGCCTTTTTTCACAGATGCGTATCCTTAATACAGGTACCAACAAGCCAAGGTAAGACATGTCGCAGGTCTTTTAATGTAAATATAAATAAAAGAAATAGTTGGATTTGTGGTTGCATTTCCACAAATAAGCTATTTTGTTTTCTGTGCTTGCTGTTTGCTAAGGGTAAATATACAAGCTGGACATGCACTGGTGCGTCAGATCTAAGTCATCTAAAACAGAAGCTTAAGAAGCATGAAGAATCCATTTCACATAAGAATGCTTATTTGGATTTATGAGTCCGTGGAAAAAAGAGAAATTATGCAACAGTTGAGCTCAACCTTCAGACAGAATATAGAAAGACACAATGACAAAAAAAAATCCTTTCTGACGTGCAGTTCTATCCGGTTTTAAAGAAATCTAAGTTAAAAATAGAACTACGAATCATTTATTCTCAAAAAAATTTTAAAGAAATGAGAAGTGCAATAGCCCTTCTAAAGTATAAGATAATTTGCACAAATGTTTATCTCAACTAACACAAAGAAGATATAGTAATAAGAGTTTGTAAGAATGGTTAGTACAAGAGTAGAGAAAGTCATGTGACTGCAACACATCAGATTTTTCCAGAATAGTTTGTAGAGTTTTAGAAGATGTTCTTTTGCTATTTTTCCAAGGTTTTTTATGAACTCTGAATGTATGTGATCTGGTCCAGGAGACTTTTTGTTTTTTTAGATTATTAATTGCAATATTTAGTTCTTCCATATTAAAATTCTGATATTGAAGAGAGCAATAAAAAGGGTACCAGTAGTGTACAAAAATCTATAATCTACCATTTTATGCAACTAAAAGACTAGTCAACTCTAAATACAAAAAAATTATTGAAAAATATTACTATGAAAAATCAAAGAATAAAAGATGGGAACTACCAAACATTCAAACAGTAATTCTTGAGTATCCTCGAAAAACAGCAGTTGCAATCTTCAGTTGACTACAGGACATGATTGTCTGGCAAGACATTTAAACAGAATTGGGATATATTCTTCACCACTCTGTCCTCTACGTGATCTGCAAGAGGAAATGGATCGAGACCACCTTCAAATATGCCCGGCCACTTCTAGTGCCCCGTCCATCAGTGAAAAATATTGGAGAGCAAGAGGATTAATGACTTCATTGTCAGAAATCCAGCATTAGCTAACAACATATTAAACTTCTGAAAAAAGATATTGTGTTGAGTGTTAGGATCACATTCTCTTCCTTGTTTAAAATCTTTCTTAAATTAAGTTCCTTTTTATTATTTCTTGTTACTTTATGTGAAATAGCATAATATTTATTGATGGTGTTGGCTATGACTATATCATTTGTTAATATTTTATTGTGTATGATAGGCATGCTATTTTTTTCTTTCCTTTCCTCTACATGTTTTATGAACTTATGGACTTTATTACCATCTGTCCTATAATCCATTTTTTTCCAAGAAATTATTAAAGTGATTCTTTTTAGCACTATTTATTTTTTTAGCGGGGCACACTTCTTTTGCCATATTTGTGTATCCAATACGTTTTTTGTTTGTGCAGCTGTATTTCTACCTATATCCCTTTGCTTTTTCAGTTCTTCTAATAGGGGTTCCAAAAGGGTTTGAAATTTTTTATTGTTACATGAGCAGTATGTTCTTTTGTGGTTTCTAGGATGGCTTTACAGAAATGTTTGTTTTTGTGATCTGGTTATCACATCATGTGAGTTTGTTTGTTCTTTAAATTTATTTTCCAGTCCAGGTTTATATTTATTCCAATCTGCTTTTTGAAGCTCCAATACAGATTCATGTGATGTTGATTGACATTTGTATTATCTAGTTTTACATTGGCAATTACTGCTCTGTGACCAGAACTTGGGTCTTCTATAACTTGTTTTTCAGTTAGGAAATAATGAAGCTATTAACAATGAAGCAACAAGAATCTAAAATAAGAACAAATTAGAAACTAAAAGCTTCACTTATCTTAGCAATATTCCAAGTTGTTTGGTGCTAACACGTTTCAAGTTGACTCCAACTCATTCTCAAAGCTATACAGAATGAGAATGAGTTGGAGTCAACTTGAAACATGTTAGCACCAAACAACTTGGAATATTACTAAGATAAGTGAAGCTTTTAGTTTCTAATTTGTTCTTATTTTAGATTGTTTTTCAATGTTTGAAACAATATCTGTTGTAGCTAACAAGAGGTCTGGGTTACTGCCTGCTCCAGAGTAATGTATGAAGGTTGAGGGATCTTCTTTATTATAATTAAAAAATTCTTCCATTTTCTTCCCTGTAGAATCCACTTTTTCATAACCCCATCTTTTGGAATGGGCATTGAAATCCCCAATTACAACTGTTTTAAGTATATAAATAGGTATGTATTGTTTACAAAACATCAAAAAATAAAATCTGATGTCTTGCACTCACATGACTTTCTCTACTTTTGTACTAACCATTCTTACATACTCTTATTCCTATATCTTCTTCGTGTTGGTTGAGATAAACATTTACAGAAATTATCTTATTGCTTATTTTCCTGTAGGTACAAGGGAAATATTAGAATCAGTAGGCTTTGAGTGATAGTCAAATCTTTTAAAGCTTTAAGATCTAGTTCTCTTTACATTCTAAACATATAAAAAAAATGAACAACGATTTTCCATTTCACTAAAGTTTTGTTTTCTGAAACTGACAGAAATAACAAGGAATATCTCCAAAAGGTTCACTCTACAAAAAAATTTATTTAGACATAAATTTTGTGTTTTAGCAAGATCTACATATTTTGCAAATATAAACATATATCGCCAAAATATAAAAATATGGTGCTCTCTAAAAAGCGGTTACAATTACTGCTATTGCTCTCTTCAATGTCATCAGTGAAAAATATTGGAGAGCAAGAGGATTAATGACTTCATTGTCAGAAATCCAGCATTAGCTAACAACAACAACAACAACATATTTTGCAGAGTAAAATTTTGTGTATCTCTTATGGTTTATGAGTTACTCAAACATCATCCAGAATAAATTGAACTACATAGGCTATAGCCAGAAAATTCAAAATATACATTTCATTTGTCATACAAATATCTTAAACATATAGCATTTTAATCAAAATCATTAGAGCCATTTTCAAGAAAATCAAAACTTTCGAAAACTTTTCCATGTAAAGGGTAGTTTAGGGTGGGGCTATTTTCTTCAAAATCTTCGTGTTGCATTCTTAAAAGAATACCAACTTTGATTTTTAACTGACTTTTCGTTTTTGAGTTATGCTGTTGAGTTGCTGTTATGACAGTCATACAGACACACACACATGGACATTTTTATAAAAATGCTTTATTTGGATTTAGGGGGTCTCAAAACATATATTTCTCTTACCAGTAGAGAAAGTAATAAAAATCTTTATCACATAAGATCATATCATTTCTTAACAAAGAATTCTTCTACAGTCTTCTATTTTAAATACCTGTGGCATTAGAACGAAGTATGGACCACAAATGCTTTATCATTAATAGTTCAGCTGGAGTGGCGTTGGGATGACACTCCAAGTACGTCGTAATGTTTGTCAACTGGTGCACAGCAACTCCCAATTCAGCAGCTATTTTTTTCAATGTTTCCTCTTTGTCAACTCAGTTAATAGCATTCAATCTTTTATCCATTGAAACCACGACCTTCTTTCGCTTTGATGTAATTTTAAGCTTGTACATTGCATTATACTCCCAAACACTTTGATGAGATCTTAATTGGTTATGCATATTATAATCTTCGCAAAAGTTAGAGGCATATGGAGGCGGGCTGTACTGTAGACTCTAGTGAATCCTAAGCTTGCCCCTCCTACCAGCGCTGCCGAATGTGATACATGCATCTCACGTGCTTCTATGTACAGAACCTCTGCTAGTACACAAACTATGCTTGGCAACAGCGCTCTGCTTGAGCATTGGCCAGCATTCACATTTCTTTAACTCTTGCGAGCAGTATACCTCTAATATTATTAGTATCATTCTATACAGCTACTTTAGTTTCTAATTTTTCCAGTAATAAGTTAAAAGTCACACTATCAAATGCTTTAGAAAGATCAATGAAAAGTCCAGCAACTTGGTTACCCTTGTCTAACTGTGAGTATAATACTAGCACTAGATCCATAATAGCAGTACTAGTTGGGTAATTCTTCCTAAAACCAGGTTAAATTTCATTTAATATGTCATATTTGTCTAAGAAATTAATCAGTCTTGAATTTATAACTTTTTCAAATAACTCCCTAAACACTGAGGTAAGAGTTAAGGGTCTGTAGTTGTTTATATTACATTTATCACCTTTTTTTAACCCTAGAGCAGGCGCGCTCAGTTATGATACAGGAGCAGGCGCGCTGTGTATTTTGTACACAGTACACTACATTCCATTTGTTGCTATTCATTTACTGTTTATTGTGCTACACACATACTTTTATTCTTTTTCATGGTTCCTATACAAGTGATTTTATTTTGCAGCAGATGGAGAGCCAGTGGATAGGTACTATACCAATTATCTACTGTCAAATTTCTATTTGTTCCCTTTATTGGCTCCGTTAGTCTACACACAATATCAAATGGCTTATTAGAAACACTAAATGGTCCTTCAGGCTGTTTGCCACAATACACTTCCACGAAGCAGTGTAGAATGACTTAGCATCACACAAGGCAAATATTTTGATGCCATATTTTGCTAGTTTGTTGGGAGTATATTGTATGAAGCTACAACGTCCTCTGAATGCTTCTAGTTTCTTGTCAATGGTAACAAATTCCCCAAGACTGTAACTACCCATGCAGTTTTTTTTTTACAAATGTATCCAAAAAGCTCCTAATTGCTGCTAACCTATCTGTTTTGCATCTTATATCCCTTGTATCTTTATCATCAAATCTGATACATCTAAGAAGGAATAGAAATCTCTTGTAACTCATGCAAGATCTCAAAATAATCATTCCTGTTCCATCTTTTGACCAATGTTCCAATGCATTTGTGTGGTTTCCACCTTTGAGGCCAATCAAATACAGAATACCTAACACTGAACAAATTTCATTTCTGTCTGTCAGCTTAGCATCTCTTTCCCTAGAATAACTTTCTTCTAGCCTCTTTCTTTGAATGAATAAATTTGTAAAACGCACAATTTCATCTATCATATCAATATTGATTATTTTATGGAATGATTCAATTTCCTCTACAATCCCTTGTGCTACCATTTTAGGGCCTGGAAAGATCTTGACAATATTTTTTGCTGGTACACGGGATGTTTTTCTATGCACCTCAGTTTTCATCCATTTTGTTTTTTTGTCCCTACCAATGAAAACACCAGCTTTACTATCAAAGGAATACAGCTCTGCAATTTCAGAGTGAGTATCATGATCACTTGATAATATTACTTCATCCTCTCCGTCAGAAAACAGATCATCAATATCCCCAGTCATCTTCTTCAGCGAGCTCCTCTAAAATGTACCGTTCTGATTCTTCTTCTGTCAAATATGTTTTGGCCCTAAAATTAGAAACACGAAATATTGGTGGCTAATAATGCACTATAATAATGGCCATCTCTAAAACACATAATTTGTTATGCAGCCGCTTTGTGTAAAAGTACAACAGATTAGGTTGACAATTGAAATAGTACTTACATGACCGGGCGCGCTGTGTATAAAATACACCGCTGGTGCAGTTCCAAGAATAACTTGTCGTTGCCTTTGAGTTGTTGATGCTACAATCGCTCTGACACAACTAAACGGAAGCTAAACAATGACATGAAAGGTACTGACAACAATGTACTGATACGTTAAGGTATTTATCCGTTAGAGCGCAAAATGCAAATGTGGTGTACAAAATACACCAGCGTGCCTGCTCTAGGGTTAAGTATTGGGATGGTGATACTGATCTTGAAGCATTCAGGAAAAAATAGTGTGCTCAATTGAGGTATTTATCAAGTGTATGATTATATTAGTCAATTCGTGCGTACAAAATTTCAATACAGAAGAAGAAATACCACCCCAGCCACATGAGGTTTGCTTCTTTAAGTCATTAATTAATTTTATAATTTCAGTTCTATCAGTCGGCATGAGATAGTGTGTGCATTTGTATTTTTAAGTTCATAATTGAATGGGGATTTACTAAGTGTAATGACTGCATTTATAAAGTAATGATTAAATCTACTGCATACACCATTAGGATTTTGCAACAGGTGCCCATCAACACATAAACTAATATTATCAGTACTAACTACTCTCCTATGCTTATTTCTTAAATTCCACGCTGTTTTCATTTTATTAGCAACCTGACTAATTGATGTGCTATAGGCATGAGACAATTGTAAGGAAAGAGCCTTAGCATATTCCTTTTTTAGTATTTATATAATACTTATTATATAAATCCAATTTAGTCATATGATAAAGTTCATACAGAAATTTCATTCTCTTACGTAAACTTTTTAATTAATTTGTCAGCTATATTTTACGTTTACCTTTACTACTCAAATGCTTGGTCTTTATAGGGCAAGCTCCATTAAAATGTGCTAGTAAAATGTTAAAAAAATATTCCATTTTTCATTAACAACAGTTATAGAGTACACAGATTCCCAGTTCTCAAATAGCATATCTTGTAGCCTTGTTAAATTAGCATCATTGACTGATCGTTTTTGGGTGCATTTTTCTTTCTTTAATCCACAATTACAATTAAAAATCTCATTAATTTCTGCACAATTATCAGATAGATGAAAATCATTTATAAAGGTGGAATGTTAAGTAGGTTCAATATTAGTTATTATGTAACCAATAGTAGTTGTACCACAAATCCCAGTTGTGGCATTGAATTTTTAAGTTCCAGTTCTACCTCTTAAACTTTGCCCACACACGGCTTGTGTGTTTAAAAACACCAACAGTAAGTTTGTTGGCATAAATAAATAATAATTACCATGTGAAGGTTATTTAATCCTGGGATATAAAGTACTTGCAATAGTAAGTCACCATTGGGGTAATTGTCTCTGATGTGAGACTGCCTTTGTGGTTTACCAGGAAAAATACGAACTGGCTTGAGAATTTAATGCCATTCTGGCAGTTTGTCACAATAGCTCAGTGGTAGAGCGTCCGCCCGGCAAGCGGAAGGTCTGTGGTTCAAATCCCAGTTGTGGCATTGAATTTTTAAGTTCCAGTTCTACCTCTTAAACTTTGCCCACACACGGCTTGTGTGTTTAAAAACACCAACAGTAAGTTTGTTGGCATAAATAAATAATAATTACCATGTGAAGGTTATTTAATCCTGGGATATAAAGTACTTGCAATAGTAAGTCACCATTGGGGTAATTGTCTCTGATGTGAGACTGCCTTTGTGGTTTACCAGGAAAAATACGAACTGGCTTGAGAATTTAATGCCATTCTGGCAGTTTGTCACAATAGCAAGCGGAAGGTCTGTGGTTCAAATCCCAGTTGTGGCATTGAATTTTTAAGTTCCAGTTCTACCTCTTAAACTTTGCCCACACACGGCTTGTGTGTTTAAAAACACCAACAGTAAGTTTGTTGGCATAAATAAATAATAATTTCCATAGTGGTATTAGAATTAATATTCACATCACCAATATTACAATTTTATGCACTTCACCAGTTAATTTGGCAATGAGATAGTCTAAATACTCATAAAACTCATTGATATCAGAGTTCGGTGTTCTGTATATACCAATTATAGCGATGTTAGCTATTTCAGTATTTAGTTTTATAGCACAACATTCCATTACCATTTCTTCACTATAGTTACCGATGCTTTGGCATATTCCAACCGAGTAATTGTTTTTTACAAATATAGCCACACTAACAGCTTAATGACTAAAACTAAAAAGCCCCAGTGCAACAGCCCATGAAGGGCCAAGGCTTAACGCCCAACCGCTGCATCTCTCACCTCTGCCCACTACAGGCATCATTGGTGAGGTGCAGCACAGGAGGGTGGGACATGGTCAGTGCCCCGAGCGCTCCCGGCCAGTTATGCGGTCTTCTCGACCTGGGGCTGCTACTTCTCCATCAAGTAGCTCTAACGAGGCTGAGTGCACCCTGTACCAGACCTCCCAGAGGGGATAAAATCCCCATGCTGGTATCGGGGATAGAACCCGGGTCCTCCGTGCCAGAGGCAAGCACGCTACCTACTGCGTCCAGTTTAATAACTATTCCTACAAAAATTTTATGTAAGGATATAATTATCTAGCTAGTTAGTTCTAATGCTGTGTTAGAGAGAGCATGTTCAGTAATAACCACAATATTAGGATTAATTTCATTAAGCACCACATTTAACATGTCTATTTTATTACTTATTATACATATGTTGCACATTTTGATGCATGATTCTAAGTGTATTTGCATTATATTAGATTGAGGTCGCTCAGTATCATTAAGTTTTCTGACTGTGGAACATTTATTTCCCCTTTTGAGGATACAATTAATGGTTTGCAAGGTGATCTGTAATAGTGTTAGCGCTTTGTGATTCTGTTTTTTATAGGAAATAAAGGGACATAAAAAGTAGGTGGACTTGTCATTTATTATAGTATTTACTTGATTTTTGCTCAAAAGACTTCAAATTGTTTCTAATAAATGGAGAAAAACCTATAAAAATGCACATTTACGGCTATGTCATTAAATCACTGTTCTATTTTGCATCTAATATGTGCAGGCTCTGCATGAGGCAGGAGTTGATGCTCAGATATGTTTCTGGCTGCAAGAGAAGGATCCAGGCTTGCTCACTACAGTGTGTCAAACATTGCCCCTGACTGCTAAGTATACATTTTCACGTAACACAATCATGGATGCAAACCCAGTCAAATATCTTATTACGATCATTCAAAATGACAAGCATCCCCCAGAACTACGTATAACTGCAACTTTCTGCTTGAGTGAGTTGGCCAAGCTTGACAAGAGAGTCTGCTCAGCAATTTCTGAGTTCAACAGGCATGTAAGTAAATAATATCTTCATTAAGCTATGTAGGCTTTCTACAATATCTTCATTGATACCTAGTGGTAATTGTTAATGACCACATAATATAATTTGACTTTCTCTACCACTGTGGTGTAGTCAAATGCAGGAGAAGTATTGCAATTTAAGGGGAATACTTCTTTTGAGATCTTTTGGAACACCTTTATTGAAGAAAAGAAGAAGAGAGAGAGAAAGAGAGTGAGAGAGACTCAGAAATGATAAGTGAGATAAGTGCCATATTTTAAGAATCTGTTTAAGTATACTAGGTGTAGATATGTTTCAAGAAAATTCTCCTTTCTGAAACAAACAACCTTAAGATAATTAAGGAAATTGAAGCTATTAACAGTGAAGCAACAAGATTCTAAAGTAAGAACAAAATTAGAAACTAAAAACTTCACTTATCTTAGTAATGTTGCAAGTTTTTCGTGCAAAGCTGATAATGTTTTGAGTTGACTCCAACTCATTCTCAAAGCTATACAAACAAATTCATTACCATTGCTACTTATGTTCATTTTAATCACTAATCTCTGAAAACAAAAATCATAGATACTGATGCTCATTTTAATTACCAATCTCTGAAAACAAAAATCTATAAATACAATCTATAGAAGGTGTTTCAAAGTTCATAACAGTTCCTGTTTTTTTAAAATAAATATTTTTTCTCAAACCATTAAATCTATAGGTCTCCTTAATTGTTTTAATAATTTAACTTCTGGATTAATTTCATGATTAAATGACCAAAAATGATCTGCCACAGCTGATTTCTCAGTTTGTTTATATTTAATATTTCTAAAATGCTCTTTTATTCTGGTTTCTAAATGACATTTAGTTTTACCAATATAAACCTTATCACAACCCAAACAGCTAAATTGATAAATGCCAGATTTTTTATAATTTGGTATTTTATCTTTTTTAGAAAACTTTAGTAAATGTTGTATATTAAATTTGTTTTAAGGGACCAAATTTACTCCATATTCTTTAAAAATTTTTATAAATTTTTATTGGCCCATGGATGGTAAGTAAACTTTTTAAATATATAATTTTATTTTATTTTTTTGAGGGTAGAAATCTCTTAGCAGCCTTTTGATACTTAAATTTTTCTATCTTTCTATGTATAAAATCTGTATTAAAACCATTAATTACTGCAGTGTTAATAACGTGTTTATATTCTATGTCAAATTCTTCTTTATTAAGGGGTATATTTATTAATCTGATATTGAAGAGAGCAATAGCAGTAATAGTAACCACTTTTTAGAGAGCACCATATTGTTATGTTTTGGCGGTCACATCGCTCTGTCACAACCCCCAGAATGTCTGGAGGACCACACCTAACATTGGTTTATGGGTCTCACCGACCTGGCTGGGAGAGTTATCAAAATAAATTCACTGACCATATCCTCTGATTACCAATCAGAGGACGTATTACATGCCATGACAGGTCAGCATGTTAAGAGTTAAGATTTTATAGAGAAAGTAGAGAAATGGAGAGGTTGGAAAAATGAAGACATCCTACCCCTCAGGAACCCCAATAGCATTGGGGTCGGAAGAGAACAAGAGATGACCAAGGTAAGGTCAGATAGAAAAGTTACAGTGAGGAGCAAAACACCAGTAAGTGGAAGTGATGTTCTGCTCAGCTTGGGTACCTTGTGGTCGCTATTCACATATCCCCTAGACGGAGACCCCTGTGACCAGATCTCTTGGTCACAGAGCAGTAGTTGCTGATATAAAACTATAGAATACAAATAACAGTCAAGGTCACACAAATCTGTATTGGAACTTCAGAAAAGCAGAATGGAACAAATATAAAACTGAAAACTGGAATATAAATTTAAAGAACAAACAAACTCACAGCTGCATGACCAACCAGATAATTTGAACAAAAATTTCTGTAAAGTCATCCTAGAAACCGCAAAAAAACACATTCCTCATGGAAGAATTACAAATTTCAAACCCTTTTGGAACCCCCAGTTAGAAGAACTGAAAAAGCAAAGGGATATAGTTAGAAATATAGCTGAACAAACAAAAAACATATTGGATACACAAATATGGCGGAAGAAATGTGCCTCACTAAAAAAAGAAATTAATACAGCTGAAAGGAATCACTTTAATAATTTCTTAGAAAAAATGGATTATAGGACAGATAGTAACAAAGCCCCTAGATTCATAAAAATGTCAATGACAGGAAAGAAAACAACAGCACATCTATTATATACAACAATAAAATATTAGTAAATGATGCAGTCGTAGCCGAAACATTCAATAAATATTATGCTAATTCACATAAAGTAACAAGAAATAATAAAAAGGAACGTAAAGAATTTAAGAATGATTTGAAACAAGAAAGAAGATGTGACCCTAACACTCAATGCAATATCTTTTTTCAAAATTTTAATATGCAAGAACTGAGCATTGCAATAAATAATATAAAAAACAAAAAGTCTCCAGGACCAGATCACATACATCCAGAGTTCATAAAAAACCTTGGAAAAACAACAACTACTAAAACTCTACAATCTATCCTGGAAAACCACTGTACCTGCTGAATGGTGAAAAGCAATAATTGTCCCACTCTTGAAGAAAGATAAAACAGCATCAGAAATAAAAAATTATAGACTGATAGCTCTTAATAGCATAGTAGCAAAAGTGATGGAAAGAATGGTGTCAAGCAGGTTAAATTGGTTTCTAGAATCACAAAATTTAATATCCCCATATCAACAGCATGTTAAATAAACTTGTTGATAAGACAGACTCTCTTTTGTCTATTCTGCAACCATTAATACAAACCTTACACAAGTGCTTCCACTAATTCTCAACAAAAAATGGATCACACAATAAAAGGAAGATCCTTTAAAGTGTGTACTTGGAATTCTAGAGGACTGAATAACAAACTAAACTAAACCCCGGCATGACAGCCCACAAGGGGCCAAGGCCTACCACCCAGCCGCTGCGTCCCCCACCTCTGCCCACTACAGGCGTCATTGGTGAGGTGCAGTACTGGAGGGTGGGACGTGGTCAGCGCCCCGAGCCCTCCCAACCAGTTGTGCTGTCTTCACGACGTGGGGCCACTACTTTTCCATCAAGTAGCTCCTCAATTGGTCCCTCCGGGACCTAATGAGGCTGAGTGCACCCCGTTCCAGACCTCCCAGAGGGGATAAAATCCCCATGCTGGTACAGGGGATCGAACCCGGGTCCTCCGCGCCAGAGGCAAGCGTGCTACCAACTGCGCTATGGAGGCGGTCGAATAACAAATACTTGGAATTAAATATTTCTCAACAGTTGTAAAATAGATGTACTCCTTATAACAGAAATTTGCATCTCACATAATTTTTGTCATGCCAGGTTACAAAACTTATCAAGCAGATCACCCTGCTAATACTAGAAAGGGTGTATCTGCAATTTTCATCAAAAGTAACATTCAGCACAACGAACTGTTACCGATAAGCTCTCCAGAATTAGTATAAGTTTGAACAATAAAATGTATCAAATAGCAACTTTCTATTCAGCTCCTGAAAATAAGTTAACTGCTGCAAACTGGTGGGATCTAATGCATGTTATGGGCACAAATTATTTAATTGGTTGAGACTTCAACTGCAAACATCCACAATGGGGCTCCAACTTAGCCAATCCTAGGGGGAGATTGCTTCTTGATGGGGCATTCAAGTTCTCTTTGGAATTTATACATCCAATAGAACTTACTACTCAGATACTGATCATTCACCTGATGTACTAGACTTTTTCCTTGGAAAAAAACATTATTAATCACTGTTCCATACCCATGGTACAGCATGACTTAAGCTCTGACCATCTCCCGGTAACCCTTAGTTTGAATATGACCACTGCGCACATTTCTCCTTCCTTAATTAGACATCCTTTTGATTGGAAATGACACAGAAACATTAAACAGTGTAACATATCTGAAGATACCATTAAAATTCTAAGGACCTTGATATAGCAGTAGCTACTCTTACCCACAACATCCAGCATGCTGCCAGTCTTGCTTCACAACAATGCAATATACATTTATTCAGGCACTTTCCCATTTCTCCAACAAACGCACAACTACTAGAAGAAAAGAAAGTGTGTCGTAGGCTATGGGTACAGATGCTGTGTCAACCGCATAAAGCACCATATAATAGAGCGAAACACCATTTTTGCGAAGTACTGCAAGAAGAAAGAGATGCAGCTAATCATACTGTACTGTCTAATCTCAATTGCAAGGATGGTTCTCTTTGGAAGAAATTAAAAACTTTAACGAGACAGAACGACGGTATTCCTCCTTTAAATAACGATGGTAATTGGTATGTAATATTTCAGGAGAAAGCTGACATATTCTCAGAAGTACTAGTACAAAAGTTACAGCCAAATCCTGTACAAGATTTTACATTTTCCTAGAGCATTGAAAAAGCACTGTAAACACCATTACAGTTATTACCTTTGAAAGCTTATCCCACTCCGGGTCAGGCACTTAATGCAATTAATAGGTTCTACATGATGAGTGTAACAAATATGTCCAATATAATTATTGTCAATAAAGAACAATTTCACCAAAAAAAAAAAAAATATATATATATATATATATATATTGTGTCAAATATTTGGAGCCATCTAGCTTCTTGACAAATGGATATAAACGGTTTATTATTTCACAGTTATGCAAACCTTGTGTGAACAATAGAGTAATGCATTCTACCTTAATTTGACTGAATTTAGTCGCAATTTAATGTTAACTTACCGTTGCCAAATCCCTCTTGGAAATTAAACTTTTTATGACATTTTAATATTAAATTGTGACAATTCATTCAAATCAAGGTAGAAATGAATTACAGGATTGCTCATACAATGTTTGCATGATAGTGAAATGATAAACCATGTACACCTACTCATCTAGAAGCTAGATGGTTCCAAATGTTTGACACAAATTATTTTCTTTTGGTGAAACAGTTCTTTAAAGACAATAACTGTATTGGGCATATTTGTTACACTCATGTGCTACACTGTAAGATGATACCAAAATTTAGATTTCCAATCGAATGGGCTTGATAAAGACACGTTTTAATTTAAGTGCCGGATGTGAGATTTGCGATAAGTGTTAAGTAATAACATAAATAGATAATAGAGCAGGAAGTGTTGTAAGGTGAGCAAGATATGAGTAAATAATAGTCGTTAAATTTGTAGGATAAACGCATTATTGGTTTGAAATTAACGAGTCATGACGTCATACTACATAGTTTAAATACACGTTCGAAAGTCAGGTCTGAAAACCTTAAAAGTCGCGCGATATATTTAATAAAATATAAAGTAAACATCGTTTAATCCTAAAAAGGTAATTATATATTCGAAATTCATAAAAGAACATGTTATAATAGAAAGGGACATTTCTAAATTGCGGGAAAAGGAAATAGCATTTTGGATACGAGGCTTTCTTGGATGACGTCATGACATTCAAAATTGAAGTGAACGGTTTTCCTAGCTTGGAGACGCCAGAAAGCGTCTGGTCACTACCCAGACCAGTACTGCAGGTTGTGCTGTGCAGACGTGAGTGCGATTCCTCTACATATACAATCGGCATAGCTCCCGAAAATATCTAAGATGCAATAAACAATATATAAAAGGTTTTCTTGGGTTGTCTATCACACCTACGCAGACCCGAGATAAAATAAAGAGATCTCAAGCTGAGCTAGCGGGAAAGAACCAAATCAACGGGCGACAACGAGAACCGAACAACGACTTCAGCTTCAAATGGCGATCCAACAACGAGGACACAACGACAATTTAGCTTCAAATGGCGTCCCAACGTGTGGCGTCGAAAGAATGGACCAACCCCAAGATGACCAGGCCAGCATCGAGCCAGCAGACAAGAAGGTGCCCAGCGTGTGAACATCTGTGAAACGTGTAGTGAACAAGTTTAAGTGCAGTTTAAAAAAAAAAAAAAAAAAAAGTGAAATATTGGTGAGTAGAAAAACACGTGTAAATAGTTTAGAAATGGAAGACAGTGATAGCGATTTTCTAGGTTTTGAGAGTCCAGAAATTGAGAAAAGTGTAGTTAGGATGGAAGAATATAATCAGAATGTAATTGGTAGCAGAATATGCCAAGAAGTAGAAGATCAGAACGTTAGAGAAACACCTAGAGGTAGTTCAGAAATGTTTAGTAATTCAGAAAGGCCAGCAATTATGTCAGAAATAGAGAATATGTTTCAAAAGATAATGAAAAAGATGAGTACAGAGTTAAGTCAAAGATAGATGAAACTAGTAAAGAATTAAGAACAGTGAAAAAGATGAGTACAGAGTTAAGTCAAAAGATAGATGAAACTAGTAAAGAATTAAGAACAGAGTTAGGACAGAAATTAGAGAAGGGACAACAGGAATTGGGAATGCAATTGGAAAATCAGAAGAGAGCTTTAGAAACCTTTAGGGAAGAAGTTAAGGAGGAAATTAATAAAGTCAGTAGTGAAGTAAAAGAAAATAGAGAACAGGTTAAGGGAGAATTAGAGACAATAAGGCAAGAAGCAAAGAATTCTGAAAAGAAATT
The DNA here is from genome assembly GCA_030765045.1 of Tenodera sinensis. Classification (NCBI taxonomy): domain Eukaryota; kingdom Metazoa; phylum Arthropoda; class Insecta; order Mantodea; family Mantidae; genus Tenodera; species Tenodera sinensis. The sequence continues at coordinate 61,902,406 of CM060968.1, forward strand.
AGGTCAACAAGTTAGTGAAAAATTAGATAAAGAAAGGGAAAGAGTAACATATAGTTTAGACAAACAAAGGGAAGAGGTAGTACAAAGGTTAGATAAAGACAGGGAAGAAATTAGAGAAGAGTTTTAGGGGTGTAAAGTTAGAATGGAAAGATCTGATGTAGAAAGTGAAAGGCAGGCTAGAAATTTGGAGGATGTTACAGACCAAATAAAAGGGGTAATAACAGAAATTACTCATGTAAAAGAGGCCTTAGAAAATTTGAAATTAAATGAAAATGCATGTAATCACAACAATCTTAATAATGAAGCTGCAAGAAACGAGGCAATACCAGGTGTATCAGCTGACATTTCAATGCAAAATAGGGGTAACAGTAATTCCCATTCTGATCTCAGAAATAGTGCAGGGACAGGTGACAATTCAAATTGACATTTGCCTAACCATGTCTCAAATGAAATGACACCTCCAGTTTTTGAAAATGAAGATTCAGCTGATCCTAAAGCCTTTTTAGAAGGGTTACAAGAGTACTTCACGGTGAAACGTATACCAGAGGAGTACAAGATGGTGATAGTAAGAAAGTGCCTAAAGGGTAATGCTGCTAATTGGCTAGGCCTTTCTATGGGTAACAATAATGATTACGGGACCTTTAGGAACATCTTTTTAACCAGATATTGGGGAGCTAGTAGGTAGGCTAATATTAGAGTTGAATTAAGCAATGGAAAGTTTAATCCTAGATCGGAGGAATCGATGGTCAACTATTTTATGAGAATAGCGAGAAAATCGAAGATGTTGGATCCTCCCTTAGATGAAAAAGATCTAATAAATATAGTTACTCCACATTTTCCGGAAACGCTTCAACACTACCTAATCATAGCCCGACCCGATAGCATTGCAGCTATGATCGAATTATTATCAGCCTTAGAAGTCAATAAGCCAAAACACGCATTTGGAAATAAATATGAAGAAAAAGAAACTGTAAATTCTTTCGGGCAAGGGGCACAGTATTATCAGAATAGAAGTGAGATTAGGGAAAGATATAAAGGACCAGTACCAAGGATGGAATCATTCCGGTGGGAAAATCAAGGTAGATATAACCAGGAAGGGCATCACCAAAATAGAAATGGTAATCTAAGGGGAAGAAATATAAGGGTGAATTATATGAATACAAATAGATTTGATCGAGGTAGACGGGGACGTTATTTTGGACATAGTAGAAATTCAAATGATGGGTATTGGACAAACGGAGATAATGAGTTTAGACCGAGGTCACCAAGACAGGGAGAAAGGTATTCTAATGGACGAAATTCCCCCGAAAATGCGGAAATGGTTGAGGCCATTAACACAGTCAAAAACATGGTAGGAAGGAACCCCGATTTAATGCAGGAAAACAGAAGTAACAATTCGGGAAATAGTACAGGAGCAATACCTAAAAATCAGGGAAACGCCAGACCCGGTCAAACGCGCCTTCAGTGAGAACTGGGTATCCTAGTAATGATTGTGATAAGTACTCGGAAATAAATAGTCCTGGAAGGCAAATGATGATACAAAAGAAAAGAGAATGTAAAAATAGAATCGACGAAAACGAAAAAATAGGAGATCCACCTAAAATCAAAATTGGAGTAAATGAAAAACAATACAATGCAATTATAGATACAGGATCAAATAGCACAGTATGCTCACAAAATTTTTATGATAATTTACAAAGTAGTGGTTTTAAAGTAATGTCTTTACCAGTTAATGGGATATATTGCTCGCTAGCTGTGGGAAAACGAAAAGAGAGAGTAAAATTTCAAGCAATCATAAATATTGAAATAAATGGGAGAATACTAGGAATTTTATTTCTGATTGTAGGAAGACTTGTGACAGATATTATAATAGGTTGTGACTGTCTTTATGCCTGGGAAGCTGTGGTGAATTTTAAAAACATGATTCTAGAAATGAAAGTTGAAGATGAGACCATTATAGTGCCTTTTGTGGAAGATAGTAGTTCAGAAACTATTGTACGAGAAAAAGAGGAAGAAGAAATCCAAGGGGATACATTCTTTGTAGAATATGTTAAAGTAGGAGCTATGGAATTAACTGAAGTAAATGTCAAAGAGTACAGTGTCAATAATAAAGAAAATGTAGAATGGGATAAAAATGATTTCATAGACAATTTGAGATTTTCTGATGCAACTAGGTACTATGATAGGGAGAGTAGTGAAGACTTAGAAGAATTGTTGAGGAAAAAAGTAACTCAGGCTGATCAACTAAATGAACAACAGAGGGATAAACTGTTTGAAATATTAATCCGAAATAAAGAAGTATTCTCTGAGAAACCTGGTAAATGTAATATTTATACTCATTCGTTTGAGATGATACCCATCAAACCTTTTACACATAAAGCGAGAGCTATCCCTAGTACAATAAGAGAAGAGGTAGATGCAGTTATAAAGTCAATGTTAGAAGATGAGGTTATTGAGATTTCGAATTCAGAATTTGTGAATCCCCTATGTACTGTAAATAAGGCCAATGGAAAGATTAGGGTGACATTAGACGCAAGAAAACTAAATTATTGCTCCTCATACTTTCCATCAGGGAATCCAACAGAACGTGTCCTCCGAGATATAGGAATTTATTTACGTGTACTTACACATCATAATCACAAGGATTGGGTGAAATATTGTCCATTGATAGAAAAGATTATCAATCACACCATTAATGTAACTACTGGGTTTGCATCAATAAAATTAATGTTAGGAATTGAACCAGAACCAATATTGATCGGGGTACCAAAAACACTGAAAATTAATGACATTCAGTTAAGTGAAGAAGAAAGAGCGAAAATTGCTTTTGAACGAATCAAGAAAAAGGCAGAGAAGTGAAAATTAAAGAAAAAGAGTAGAAAACATAAATGGGAACCTAAGATAGGCGATTGGGTACTAGTTAAAGACCATAAGTTATCAAGTGCCTTGCGAGGTAGGAACAAAAGGATGGAATTGTTATATAAAGGTCCTGCAGAAATTATATCAAAATTTGGTTATCATACCTATGAATTAAAAGATGTTAAAAATGAAAAATGTCTGGGAAGATGGCATAAACAACTCCTTCGACCATACAAGAAACCGTGTGGTACCTTGGAACCTTGATTTAATGTATAAAAAAAAAAAAAAAAAAATTCGAAGTGTCATTTGTATATTGGCGCCCAATCAGCTTTGAGATAAAATTTAAATGTTAGCTTACTTGAAAACCATATATTGGTCAGGTACTTACATATTCATGAAAAATGCAGAATGTGAATTGCTATATATTACAAAGAGCTTAAGAATACATTGTATAGAGCTCACAATAACCGCTTCAGAAAGATTGTTAAAATGTTCATCTCCGCATAGAGAGAAAACAGAATATTTAATTTGTAAACATTTGTTAAAATATTTAGATGTATAGATAGTTATCACAGCAAGACAAAGAAAGAACTTGTCTGAAGAGTGTAATGGATTTATATAAATATATGTACATTTTAGTGCTTAAAGAATATAGTACAGATATGTGTTACAATAACAAAAGTGAAAAATCACAGTGCAAGTGATAGTGAGAGCGAAGTGAGCAAACATGAACTAAAAGAAGGAAGTATAAAGAAAGACTCTTGAAATTTAACCTTTATATAAAAGCTTCACAGAAGAAACCATAACATATTGTAATTAGTATTTAAGGATTAATGTTTAGTCAAGTGTACAATTGTTTGTCATGTTAAAAAGATTAATGAGAAAATGTGTTAATAACCAATTTCAAAAACAGTGTAATTGAAAATTGTATATAATGGGAGTGTTGCCGATTATTCAAAATACAGGAGTAATTTTTTATTTTTCTTTCGGGCAAGACATTTACATTATTTTATTATGAAATAATAAAATAACATAAATGGGGGCATTTGATACCGAAATTTAGATTTCCAATCGAATGGGCTTGATAAAGACACGTTTTAATTTAAGTGCCGGATGTGAGATTTGCGATAAGTGTTAAGTAATAACATAAATAGATAATAGAGCAGGAAGTGTTGTAAGGTGAGCAAGATATGAGTAAATAATAGTCGTTAAATTTGTAGGATAAACGCATTATTGGTTTGAAATTAACGAGTCATGACGTCATACTACATAGTTTAAATACACGTTCGAAAGTCAGGTCTGCTAACCTTAAAAGTCGCGCGATATATTTAATAAAATATAAAGTAAACATCGTTTAATCCTAAAAAGGTAATTATATATTCGAAATTCATAAAAGAACATGTTATAATAGAAAGGGACATTTCTAAATTGCGGGAAAAGGAAATAGCATTTTGGATACGAGGCTTTCTTGGATGACGTCATGACATTCAAAATTGAAGTGAACGGTTTTCCTAGCTTGGAGACGCCAGAAAGCGTCTGGTCACTACCCAGACCAGTACTGCAGGTTGTGCTGTGCGGACGTGAGTGCGATTCCTCTACATATACAATCGGCATAGCTCCCGAAAATATCTAAGATGCAATAAACAATATATAAAAGGTTTTCTTGGGTTGTCTATCACACCTACGCAGACCCGAGATAAAATAAAGAGATCTCAAGCTGAGCTAGCGGGAAAGAACCAAATCAACGGGCGACAACGAGAACCGAACAACGACTTCAGCTTCAAATGGCGATCCAACAACGAGGACACAACGACAATTAGCTTCAAAGATGAGATCAGAGTCATTGGTGCAATTTTGTAGAGACTAAGAACAATCTTCTTTACACATTGTGCTCAATTCATATTATTATTATTATTATTTGTTACACTCATCATGTAGAATCCCTGGTTAATGTATGGCTGCAGCAGTACCTTCCACCTAGTAGTTATCAAGTTTCATGACCTTTTGTACATTTATTTCAACTCTGGCTTTTGCCATACTACTTGTGTATATATATTTAAAGTTGTGGCTTTTCCTAGAATTTTTATTTTGTATTAATTTTTATCTCTGGCTTTTGCTGTAATTCATTTTATAAGTGTAGAACATCACCATCATCCCTGTCAAATTCCTGACCATAGTTGAATGCTGAGCATTACTGAGAAACAATACGGAAATTGCAATGGGCCATTCAGAAGAATCGGTATAGGATGCTTAGTGCCAATATTTTGTTACACGATAAGTCTCAGCCAACACACGGCTTGATGGACAACAGTTCCTACAAATATTCAGCTGTTAGAAGTTTGATTATCCACCCTACAGTCTGGAACTTTCTCCCAGTAACATTCTGTGAGGCATGCAGCTGCTGTGACAGTATGTTGAAAAATAGCTCAGCACTTCCTACATCTGTTCCAATAAATTTTTCAATTAAATTTTATTTTGTTTCTGTTCATGGCCTTAGGGAATCTTACTTTATGATGTGCCTCATAATACTTCCCATCCAGCTCTATTATGTGATTGTAGTGTACCTGCCTTACATACAGTATGTTCAGGGTTTGAACCTCAATTACAGTGGGTTACCTGGAAAGGTTTCTTTCTGGAGTTTTCCTTTATCTTGCAAAGAGAACTGTCAGGTAACTCTGAGCTCTAAGGACCTTGGGCTCATTTGAGCATCATTTCCTTCATTCACTCATTCATTCATTATCCAACATGACCTACCAGGTTAAGGGAAATTAAGCTTCAAGGGAAAAAAACTCCCTTCCTTTACTTATTATAGGTAAGTGATAGAAAGCACAAATCTCTGACTATAAAATTTTATTTCCTTAAGGAACTGCTGATATGTCTGCTGAAGCTTCCTCATGGTAAAATACCAGTGGAGATGTGTATCAACATCGTAATGTGTTTAAGACATGTGTCTGCTCATCCTGACATACGTGATATGGTATTAGAATCTGCTGTGATTGAGGCACTTCTTGGTTGTCTGAAGGTAAGTATAATGTGGTTATTATTGTTGGTTTTAAATAAACAATCACAGACTGAATATTTCAGGAGGAAATTGGAGTCTCCATCTTATAAATGTTGTACATTTATGAATTAAAAAAAGAGAACAGGTAGGTGGCCAGTGCGCCAAAATTGCAAGACACACCAAGATTTTAGGCACAGCATAGCTTAAAATTGAGTTATAAAGTTATTAATGATTTTAAGCTTTCCCAGCATTGGTTATTGATGATAGTTTCTCGGGCTAACAGCCAGGACAGATATGGGTAAATGTCCAAGCTTTCAGCAACTAACTCTGCTGCCATCCTCAGGGGAACTGAAGTTAGAGTACTAATGTCGCAATACCTGTCGTAGTATGACAGGTTGATTAAAGAAGATCTATACATTAATAAAAATACCTTTAACAGGATGAAGGTCTTCAAATCAGTAAAGGGTGGTTCCACACTTGTGTCTCCATTGGCTGGAGCTCGACCAATGGGAAAAAAGTAGGCAGATCATATCTGCCACTGGCTAGGAATAAATATTGTGACATCAGTAGTATTGACTGTACAAACAATGTAAAATATAGCCTTAAGCCAGGCCCCATGTACCGGCACCAGGCCCATACTTTTTATAATAAATAACTTGAACTAGCTTCAGTTCCTCTGAGGATGGCAGCAGCGTAAGTCGCTGAAAGCCTGGGCAGTTACCCAAGCTTGAGGATCTATCATCAATAACCAATGCTGGGCAAACTTCAAATCATTAATAACTTTATAGCTCAATTTTAAGCTTTGCTATGCTGTGTTATGGAAACACACCATTATTCTGAATGGTGCATTCCCATAACACTGATATACTATCCGTTCAAGTAATAGCAAATACAGGACTCCACCTCTCTTCCAGTTGCTCATGGGAGTATCAAATACAGGACTCCACCTCTCTCTTCCAGTTGCTCATGGGAGTATCAAATACAGGACTCCACCTCTCTCTTCCAGTTGCTCATGGGAGTATCAAATACAGGACTCCACCTCTCTCTTCCAGTTCCTCATGGGAGTATCAGATACAGGACTCCACCTCTCTCTTCCAGTTGCTCATGGGAGTATCAGATACAGGACTCCAACTCTCTTCCAGTTGCTCATGGGAGTATCAAATACAGGACTCCAACTCTCTCTTCCAGTTGCTCATGGGAGTATCAAATACAGGACTCCAACTCTCTTCCAGTTGCTCATGGGAGTATCAAATACAGGACTCCAACTCTCTCTTCCAGTTGCTCATGGGAGTATCAAATACAGGACTCCACCTCTCTCTTTCAGTTGCTCATGGGAGTATCAAATACAGGACTCCAACTCTCTTCCAATTGCTCATGGGAGTATCAAATACAGGACTCCAACTCTCTCTTCCAGGTGTCCATGGGAGTATCAAATACAGGACTCCAGCTCTCTCTTCCAGGTGATCATAGGAGTTGTCAAATGCTGATAGCAATCAACACCACATCATATCAACAATCTTCACCTCATTCTTTATGAGCATGCTCACTGATATATGCTACAAGAAACTTTGAGAAACTTCACAGGAGGAGGTGAGAAAATATCCAGAAATACCTCCTCCCTCTTCAAAACTAATCGTGCAATGGCCGGTGTTGAAGGACGTACTTCCTATGTGGTGAAGTTTGACCCACAACAGCTCGTTATTTCAGAATAATGAATTTATTGCATTGACTTTATCTTTAAGTATTTCCCACAAATAATTACCACAGCTAGCCTATTATTCTATCATCAAAAACATGTTGTAGTGATTTTCTGGGAGTTTTTTCCATGCAGTCACTATCTTGTTAACTTTTTCTTTGTTAGAACTGTTTGCTACCTGTATTGCTGTTTGTCTAACATGAGCCTTTTATGTTTGATTTTATTCTAACAAGCAATAAATTATGGATTTGTTGGGAACAATGACACCAGGAATTTCTCTATAAATTTAAGCTTATACTTAGACTTAATTCCTGTTGCTCCTGTTGGAGGATAGGGCTTCCATGTAACACTTCCATCAGTTTCTCTTGTTGGCCAACCTCTTCACTTCATTCCAAGTTCTTCCCATTGCTAGACACTCCTCAATTGTCTTCTTCCAGGTTTTCTTTGGATGGTCGTACTTTCTAGCACCTTGGAGGTTCCAGGTGTGTGCTGTCTTTTCAATGGCTCTGGCAGGCTTCCTTAGAGTATGATTTATCCAATGCCATTTTCTCTTCCTTATCAGTTATCTGTATTTCAATGGGTGCTGGCTCATTTCTTTTGATAGATTTTAGTTTGAAATAACATCTGGCCATTTTTTGTTGTTAAGAGGTGTTAAACAGCGGTTCATGAAGACTTGCAGTTGTTTAGTAGTCTTCAAGGTAAGTTTGCATCTTGTACAACTGTAAAGGAGAATTGACTTAACATTTGTTTTGAAAAGTCATAGCTTAGTCTTCCTAGAAATGTTCCTGTTCCTCCAAATAGGACACAATTGAACAAAATCACCATTTGCTTTCATAACTTTAAGCTAGTCCATACGTAATTCCATTCAAGCAAAACTTAACACCATGTTGTTCTGTAGTATACATCATGATACATCTTCGTGCAACATTACATCACTCAGTCAAACAATGTTACCCTCCATAGGTGCATGAGCTAGGCTGCCACAGAGTGAGGTCATTCTTTCTGAGACTGTTACAAGTTAGACCCTGTGGCCATGGGGCACAGCATTCACAACTAATGAACCAAAATGAGCACTCTAAGTTAATCATGAGTCTAAATACTAAGGGGAGATTAAAATTCTTGTCCTGCCAATGTTAAACTGTTAACTATTATTAAATCCATTATCTCAGAAACTGTTATTATATCGAACTGAAATGATGCTTGTCTTCAAAGTTGACTGATCTACTTTTATACAATAATGTGGTTTAGTAAAGAATATATAATATTTTTCCTAACTACATATTTCTAAATAAAATTTAAAAGCAATTAATTCTTTAAAATATAACTAATCAACTTATTATCACCAAAGTAGATCAACAATAAAATTGTGGTATTGTTTTTTTATCAAAATTTCATTTAGCTATCTTCAATAGTTCCTAAAAAAGTGTGTCGTTTATATCAGCAAATGTTATTCAGAAAAAAGCTGTTCAAAATAAAAATGGAAAGAAAAGCTCAATTATATTTACAAAGAAACTATGACTGCTTGCACATATGGAAGGAGCCATATTTCAAAGTGACACCAACTTATAGAGTTAACTTTCCCCAGTAATAGAATTTATACACTCCAAATATTTATTTAATCTATTTGAAATAGACATGTGTTGATTCATGTTAATGTTTATTGTATGCATTTGGTGTTTATTAGTATTATGCTGATTTTACTAATAATTTTGTTTATATTATTGTTATGTCCAAAACTATTAGCCCAGTTTGTATAAAAACATAGCCAGCATTAGTGTGTATATGGAATGATGAAGAAGAAGAAGAGGAGGAGGAGGAAGTGGAAGAGGAAGATGAAGAAGAAGAAGAAGAAGAAGAAGAGGAGGAAGCGGAAGAGGAAGAAGAAGACGAAGACGAAGAGGAAGATTAGAAGAAGAAGAAGAAGAAGAAGAAGACGAAGACGAAGACGAAGACGAAGACGAAGACGAAGACGAAGACGAAGACGAAGACGAAGACGAAGAAGAAGAAGAAGAAGAAGAAGAAGAAGAAGAAGAAGAAGAAGAAGAAGAAGAAGAAGAAGAAGAAGAAGAAGAAGAAGAAGAAGAAGAAGAAGAAGAAGAAGAAGAAGAAGAAGAAGAAGAAGAAGAAGAAGAAGAAGAAGAAGAAGAAGAAGAAGAAGAAGAAGAAGAAGAAGAAGAAGAAGAAGAAGAAGAAGAAGAAGAAGAAGAAGAAGAAGAAGAAGAAGAAGAAGAAGAAGAAGAAGAAGAAGAAGAAGAAGAAGAAGAAGAAGAAGAAGAAGAAGAAGAAATTATCACTAAGGACAGTAACCAAGTGAAATCAATAATCTTTGTTAGTAATCATCGTTCAAGTGACAGTTTATCTACAAAAAACAATCAGTAAACTATTTTTGAAGATAAAAAGTATAAATGAAGTGAAAACAAGAATTAAGGGAATGCACAACTGAAATTTGGCCAAAATCGCTAAAAAATTCAATTTTTTTTATCTTTGCAAATAATCCTCCTATCCTTGTAGTTTCATAATCCACTTTTGTTTCTGTCCTAGCGTATGTTTTAAGGTCGTCATGTGACTTTTTAAATGCCCTTGCACACGTGTTTACCAGCTGTTTCAATCACAATGCTGCACGCATACATTCCAATGTAGCTGGTACAGTATTGCTTTTATTTTCAGCTTTTGAAATTAGTGGGTAAGCAAGGAGAAGGGAAGTGCGGTAACCCGGGGCAACATGGCGGTGTTGCGCTGCATAGTTTCAAGCATTGTTCGTGACTTCCTAACTGTAACATCCTGGCTTCAGGACAGAACTTAAATATATATCCTTCATTGGGTTGGTAGTTGACTTGAAATATTGTCAAAATTTTGTCCATATTGCTCAACGAATCAAGTAAAATTAAACGAGGAAGAATTTAAAATATGACTAGAAGAACACAAACTAAGTGGCACATGTGAAAAGAATTATGATGGCTCCTCAAATGCAATGGAAGCAAAAGCTGCTGAAATCCTATGGGAGAGGTCGACATACTTTACTAAATTTAGGTACATCACCATTCTGTCTGACTGAGATGCTAACACTTTTAAACATCTAAAAAATATTAAGGTTTATGGAGATGATGTGCCTCTTCAAAAAGAAGAATGTATAAATTATGTTTCTAAAAGGCTTAGCAAGGGTCTGAAAGCAGTTGTTGAAGAATGGAAGAAGAAAGGTGTAACACTGGGAGGAAAAAAACCTGGAAGTCTGACAGAAGATATTATAGCTCACCTGCAGATGTATTATAGAATTGCCATAACGGACATTCCCAAAGTACAGGATATGAAGAGGGGTATTTTTGCTACATTGCATCACTGTAGTTCTACAGTAATCCCCAGCACTCAAATTGTCCTACTGGAGTTACTTCGTGGTGCTTTTATAACAGAGCTATAGCGAAGGAAGAAAAAATTCCAAATCATGATGCCAGAACAATGAGAACATTTTTAGGCATGATATTATCTCAAAAATAATGCCAGTGTATCAAAGGCTAGCCCACAGATTATAGGCTAGCCTCTGATGAGATTTTAAAATGATGTACTTTTGGTAAGACACAAAATGCAAATGAAAGCCGGCAGTGTCGTGTGGCGAAAATGTCCTAAGGAAGGTAGAACTAGAACTTAAAAATTAAATGCCACAACTGGGATTTGAACCACAGAGCTTCCGCTTACCAGGCAGCTGCTCTAACCATTGAGCTATTGTGACAAACTGCCAGAATGGCATTAAATTCTCAAACTAGTTCGTATTTCTCCTGGTTCTACCTCTCAAACTTTGCCCACACGCGGCTTGTGTGTTTAAAAGCACCAACAGTAAGTAAATAATCTCCTAAGGAAGTTTTTGTTTCATTGAAGAGACTTCAAATTGCTATGTCTAAGGCAGTTGCTGAATTCAACTTTGGGAGTTCATCTTCATTGAAGTTGTCATCAGAAGTCAAAGGCACTTCAATTTCACCTGCTTCTCTGAGGATAACCCCTGGGAGGGATGTTAGACGCTTGCAACATGCTTCTGCTTCGACAAAGAAATCAGCCAAAACATCTAGGAGGAAGCTAAAATTGAAGAAAAGTGTTGCAGAACAAAGGAAAAGGAGGCAGGAAGGTCCAACATATGAGCCTGGAAGATTTTAACCAGTTTCAAGGCATGAAACATAACCAAAATATGATTATAATTTTAAAAGTTAAATTTTAGGCATTTAAATTTTTTAGCATTTATGCATATTGAAAATGTTCAGCTATTGGGTCAATCTCCCCTCTCTCTTCTATCACACGCTCTGGCTGAGCGGAGGCGGAGGGGTAGCGGAGTGTCAGTAGTGTCAGTGGTGGTTGTCGATCACGCAGGAATGTGTTTCTGAGATAATGCAATTATTTACATTTCTTTTAATTGTTTATTCATTCATGCATTCATTTAGTTATTTAGCACATTATTATATTATTCCTTTCTTTCTTTTTTAATTTCTCTATTACATATAGTAAGTTGGGTAACTGTTGTATTTCACCCAAAAATTCCATGTCGAGATTTCATCAGAAATATATGTTTTGAGGCCCCCTGAATCTGCCCCCCCTCCTCCAAAAAAAAGCATTTTTACAAAAAATGCGTGTGTGCATATGTGTGAATAGTATACTCAAAAACAAAAAGTAGATTAAAAACCAAAGTTGGTATTTACAATATATAAATGCGACACGAAAATTTCAAAGAAAATTTCTCTATCCTAATCTACTCTTTACGTGGAAAATTTTTCAAAAGTTTTTACTAGTGTTATCACGTTTTTGTGAGAGAGAAAAATGAAATTACAAGTCGTATGGGAGGAGAGTAAAATAATTTCGTGCACGTTAATACAGATATGGTATGTAATAAACACTCAGAAAGAGTCATAAAATGTGACAGCTAGCCCTTCGTCTTCCTTACCTGATTACCCTCCCCTTATGTAGGTGTAGGACTTACAAGCCAGTGCCTAGAGTCAGACACCTGTCGGGGAGCACACGAATCTATGGACCGGACAGAGTTGTTGTTGTTGTAGTGTTTAACGCCCGCTTTTACTACTACGGCACCGCAGGCAGTGACACTGATGATACATGAAGATGGAGCACCGGTGGAATGAGATGGCGGGGGAACCGGAGCACCCGGAGAAAATCCACCCTGACGCCACTTCGTCCACCACGAATACCACATGCGGGTCCCTGGGATCGAACCCAGGCTGCCTAGGTGGTAGGCGAGCACGCTAACCGCTCGGCCACACCGGACAGAGTGAACATGCACGCACACACATATACACAAACACACACTCGGGGACTTCAACATTTTCTTCAGAAACCCATCTCCCTCTAGTATTAATTTATATTTTATGAGTGCTCCTGAACACATTTAACTTTAAATAAGACCTTCTGCATTAAAAATGCATTTTTTATAGCTGTAAGGTTTTTAGTACACCCAAATTTCAAATATTGGATAAAAAAGTAAAACTATGCAATGAATAGATACTTAATAAGAATGCAACTTTGCAGCAGAAATTTCTCTGAATTTTCTGTCTGGAGTTAACTGGCAAGGTGGCGCCGTGGCCGAGTGGTTAGTCCGTTCGCCTACCGCCTAGGTGGTCTGGGTTCGAATCCAGGGAGTCGCATGTGGTATTTGTGGTGGAGGAAAGGGCATTCGTGGTGGATGAAGCAGCGTCTGGGCGGGTTTTTTCTGGGGTCTCCGGTTTCCCCCGCTATTAATTCCACCAATTGCTCCATCATCACCTTTCAAATCATCCATTTTGCCTGCATTTCATATTATTCTCTTCCTTGTGATCATACTTGGTGCTTGGCTGACCACCCGCTTCCAGGTGTTCACTCTGTCCAGTCCATAGGTTCGTGTGCTCCCCGACAGGTGTCTGACTCTAGGCACTGGCTTGTAAGTCCTACACCTACATAAGGGGAGGGTAATCAGGTAAGGAAGAAGAAGGGTTAGCTGTCACATTTTATGACTCTTTCTGAGTGTTTATTACATACCATATCTGTATTAGCATGCACAAACTTATTTTACTCCGCTCGCATATGACTTGTAATTTCATTTTTCTCTCTCACAAAAACGTGATAACACTAGTAAAAACTTTTGAAAAATTTTCCATGTAAAGAGTAGATTAGGGTAGAGAAATTTTCTTTAAAATCTTCGTATTGCATTTATATATTATAAATACCAACTTTGGTTTTTAATCTACTTTTCGTTTTTTGAAGTATGGTGTTCACACATACGCACACACGCGAACCTTTTTGTAAAAACACTTATTTTTTGGGGGGATTCAGAGGGCCTTAAAATATATGTATATTTCTGGTGAAATCTCGACATGGAATTTTTGGGTGAAATACAAGTTACTACACTTACTATACATAATAGAAAAATTAAAAAAATAAAGAAAGGAATAATACGATAATGTGCTAAATAACTAAATAAATGCATGAATGAATAAATAATTAAATAATTAATTAATAAATAATTAAAATAAAATAATTACATTATTTCGGAAACACATCCCTGCGTCATCGACAACCGCCACTGACACATAGCACTTCCCTCTGCTTCCCCTCCTCCGCCACTCAGCCAGAGTGTGTGATAGAAGAGAGAGGGGAGCTTGACCCAATAGCCAAACACTTACTAACTTGCATGCCACGATGAAAATTTCATCCAATCAGTTTAAAATCAATTTTTTTAATATGACAATTTATCCTAAAATTGAAAAAAATAGTCATAAAAATTCAAAACTTTTTTATCATAAACTAAAAATGTTAGAAGGAAACTATATGTGAAATTTGTAGTTTCATACTTTAGAAGCAATAACAATTTTTTAATTTTCTTCTTTTTAAAAACTGTGTACTGCATTTTGCCTATGCCCATAATTTTGCATTTTTGACAATTTATAAATAAAAAACTACTGATGAGTTTGCCAAATTCATAAAACTGTTTTAACGTTACAAGACTTATATATGGTTCAAATTTCAGACAAATTGGATTGATAGTTTAGAAAATAGCAATTTCAGTTGTGCAGTCCCTTACAAAAATCAATTGGTAAACAATTTATGTAGATGGAACATGTGCAGTAAAAGTTAACAATCTACAGCGAATGGGATACAAATAACAGTTTCATACAGAAAATAGTCAGCATAAATAGTTTTGGACATTGATTACAGAATCAATTATGAAAAAATTTACTCGTAAACAAAGTTATATTAATTAAATTAAAAACATATTTGATGAAAACTGAACATTATTTAAAAGAACCCTTGCCCATGCGAGTTTGTTCATTTTATCTGTTCCTTATACATAGGTCCTGAAACCAAGATCTCATTGCTTATTAAAACAGATACATTCCTAAAGGATGAACTAAAATATACCTACCTCTCTATTCCAAAGAATATGGGAGTTATGACTTTTCTGTGAAATTATGCAAAATTCAGATGGATGTTGTACTACCTTTATAAACATATTTAAGCTATAAGCATTGGGTTTATAATGATAAAATACATAACAATATGAGAAGAAATTTCAATTTATTAAAACACAAAAAGGTCACAATCTAATCTCTCCTTAATCCAACACAAGAAAACTTAACTTTTTACACATATTGTATCTATATATGTATTTTTTGTGAAGGGTGAGAATATTCAACTTCGAATTACTGCATGTTACGCTCTGATGGGTTACATCTGTGAATCTTCAGGAAGGGATGCATTCCTAATGGGTAGTGGTGAGAGGATTGTATTGGACTGTCTCAAACACTTAAATCTATCACTGCGACAGGCTGCTGCATCACTAGTACAGGTCACTGCTTGCGATATCATCTTAGCCAAGGCATTCATCTTTTCAGGAGCTCTGCAATGGTAACTCATTTTCTATAATAATTACTTTCACAAATTTACAGCATGATTATCTTTATAGGGATGTAGATTTCAGGTACCTATTTAGTAATACTGATATCTTGTATAAAATCAAAAGCTGCTCATTCAGAATAAAGATGAGTTCACACACTGTTCCAAGAAATTTCAAGATATATATTTTGTCATACATACCTTAAAACACGTGGTATTTTAATCAAAATTATTAGAGCTATTTTTTTGAGAAAATCAAAAATAAAGAAAAATTCTCCATGCAAGGGTAGTTTGGGTGAGGGGGACTTTCTTGAAATCTTTGTGTTGATCCTTGGAAGACATTGAATTTAAGTATAAAGTTTATATTTAATCTCTTAATTTTTGATTGTCACATTTTTTAACAATATAAGCATACTGTGTGTATTATTTATTTATCCCAACAAGCTTACTGCTGGTGTTTTTAAACACACAAGCTGTGTGTGGGCAATGTTTAAGAGGTGGAATCAGGAACTGAAAAAGTCAATGCCATAGCCGGGATTTGAACCACGGATCTTCCGCTTATCAAGCGGCTGCTCTAACCACTAAGCTACCATGGCCAACTTGCCAGTACGAATCAGCTGGGGAATTTAATGTCATACTAGCAACACACACACACGCACGCACGCACGCACGCACACACACACACACACACACACACACACACACACACACACACACACACACACACACACACACACACACACAGAGAGAGAGACACAGAGAGACACAGAGAGGCACAGAGAGACACAGAGAGACACACAGAGACACACAGAGACACACAGAGACACAGGCACAGACACAGAGACCTAAAAATGTCTAAAAATGCTCTTTTTTTGGATTCTGTGATCTCAGAACATATATTTCCAGTGAAATCTTGGCATCCAATTTTTGGGTGGAATACAATACTTCCCCTACTTGGTATGCATAGTAGGCAGAGAAAGTAAAAATGAGAAGTTGGTTAAATATCAAACTTGGTTCAGAGGTAGAACTGGAATTGAAAAATTCAATGTCACAGCTGGGATTTGAACACAGGCTTGTGTAATTATTATTTATTTGTGCCAACAAACTTACTGTTGGTGTGTTTAAACACACAAGCAGTTCTACGTCTCAAACAGGCTTGTGTGTTTGAAAACACCAACAATAAGTTTGTTGGCATAAATAAATAATAAAGGCCATTTGAAGGTTATTTAATCCTGGGACAAAAAGTACTTATGATAGTAAATCATCATTGGGGTAGTTGTCTCTGATGTGAGACTGCCTTTGTGGTTTACTGGGAGAAATATGAATTTGTTGGAGAATTCAATGTCATTCTGGCAGGTTGTAGCATAATGGTTAGAGCACCCGTCTGGTAAGCTGAGGGCATGTGGTTCAAATCCCAGCTGTAGCATTGAATTTTTAAGTTCCAGTTCTACCTCTCAAACATTGCCCACACACGGGTTTGTGTTTAAAAACACCAACAGTAAGTTTGTTGGCATAAATGAATAAAAACTCCAGATATTAAATTATCAAGAACCTACCATGTCAACTGTGGACTGCCTTAAGGAATTTAGAAACCAGAATGAAAGAACATGTCAGAAGCATCAAATACAAAGAAAAAGATAAATCAGCCATAGCTTAACACTTTTGGTCTTGCAATCATAATATCAACCTAAATTTCCAACTTTTAAAACCCGCAAAAAATTATTGGGGATTAACTGTTTGGGAAAATATTTACATCATTAAGGATCAAGATTGGCTGATGAATTTCGACATACCAATCATAGACGATGTCTTACAACCAGCAAACAGGAAGAACAGCAGACCATGCAATAAGAGAAGGGGGAGGCAGTTACCTGATGTTGAACCAGTCGATCAACAACTGAATGATGGAGAGAACCCTCTCCAAAACTAGTTCTGTGATTAACATAATAATTTACAAGTTGGAGCAAAATTTGTTTAGAAATATTAACACATTTTTCAATTTACTAAGTTTGATATTTAAACAAATTTTTGTTTGAGTAATTTATTGATAGACACATTTATCTAAAAATACTTTTTTTAATATTCAGGGAGTCTCAAAACATTTATTTTCACTAAAATTTTGGTATCAAACTTTTGAAGGAATGTAGTACTTCCTCTACTTATTAGAAAAAGTAAAAATACTCATATGGTAATTATTATTTATTTATACCAACAAACTTACTGTTGGTGTTTTTAAACACACAAGCCGTGTGTGGGCAAAGTTTGAGAGGTAGAACTGGAACTTAAAAATTCAATGCCACAACTGGGATTTGAACCACAGACCTTCTGCTTACCGGGCAGCTGCTCTACCACTGAGCTATTGTGACAAACTGCCAGAATGGCATTAAATTCTCAAACCAGTTCGTATTTCTCCTGGTAAACCACAAAGGCAGTCTCACACACGACTTGTGTGTTTAAAAACACCAACAGTAAGTTTGTTGGCATAAATAAATAATAATTACCATCTGAAGGTTATTTAATCCTGGGATATAAAGTACTTACAATAGTAAGTCACCATTGGGGTAATTTGTCTCTGATGTGAGACTGCCTTTGTGGTTTACCAGGAGAAATAAGAACTGGTTTGAGAATTTAATGCCATTCTGGCAGTTTGTCACAATAGCTCAGTGGTAGAGCAGCCCCCCGGTAAGCGGAAGGTCTGTGTTTCAAATCCCAGTTGTGGCATTGAATTTTTAAGTTCCAGTTCTACCTCTCATACTCATATGGATTTGCTACATATGTTGTAAAACTTTATCTATATGTATATGATAAATAATTTCTGTTTGTGAAATGCAGGCTACTTGATGAAAAACAAAAGGGTGCTGGATTCATGTGTCCCAGCTGGAGCACTGCAATTGAGTCACTCTTCGATAGACATTTGCCTTCAAAGTTTGCTTATAGGAAACGTCTTGACCTGCAGGATATAACAGCTGAGGGCTTCTATGCTACTCAGGGTGTCAAACATCCATTTCCAATACTAGAGGAACTGCTCATGTTAGAAGTGTCACCAATAAGGCCTATTTATGTTGCAAACTTTCAACTACCAGGTAATTAAGCAAAATTTACAGAGAATGTCAAATGTGTAAGGTATTACTATAGGCAAGCAAATTCTGTTTGTTTAGCTTATTAATTAAACTACAGCACAATTTTAGCATAATATTCTGTAGTCCTTTAGAAGTACCAAATTTTGAGTTTACTCATCTAACCATATGTTTCTTACAACCCATACTTTTTTATTACATAGCTATTCGTTTCTACCAGCAAGAGATGGCAGAATTCAAACATCCATAGCTCTATTAATTACCTAGTAAGAAGTATTGTATTATCCACAAAATGTTGATATGATTTCATTGGAAATAATCATTCTGGGGCCCCAGAGTTCCAGAAAGAAAATTTAGAAAAAGGTTCATAGTCTGTGTGACTGTATGGTATGTGTGTCTGTGAACAACAAAACAAAACACAATGTCAGATAAATACCAAACTTGGTATTAGATTCAGCGTCTTCTGAAGATGTGACATGAAGATCCTTAAGAAAATATCACAGCCCAAACTACCCTTTACACTAAAAAGTTCTAATTGTTTTTATTTTCTGTCTCTCTCATACATGCATGCACATGTGCACACACACACACACATCCCTTGTTCCAGATTTTTCTTTCAGTGCAAGGACTTTCGAATGTCTCTTGCTGATAAAGTCTTGATAACAGTAGTTTCCATATATCAGACCAATCACCAATCAACAGTAAATGATTATTCTAGCACACACAAACCATTTGTAGGCAAACTTAGAAAGGTAAAATCAGAACTGAAAAATCCAATGCCATAGCTGGGATATGAAACAGGATTTTTCTTCATTGAAAATGGAAATAAGTTGGAGAATTTAGGGCTATTTAGTGGTTAAGAGCAGCTGTGTGTAGAGTGGAAGATCCATGGTTAAAATCCTCGCTATGGCATTGAATTTTTCAATTCTAATCAGTGCGTTCATCGATCGGCCGGACTGCCCCAAGGTGACACCAGACTGGGCCAACCGGCATTCCTTCCGCCAGAGTTATACATAAACAAATGGTAAGTCAGGAGTATGGAACACTAACTACTGTACTAACTTACATCACAACACATTGGTGCGGTTTTTCAAATAAAATGCCGCTGTAGGTGAAGAGCTTTCGACTCTGTAGTTATCTCGGGTTGAGGTACAGGGCGAATAACGTGGACATGGAATGAAGTCCTTTACAATGTTTTATTCACACTTTTTTTTTTTTTTTTTACTATAAATTACTCACGTGTCACATTAATAGACATGCAGATCAACTTCCTCATTTTTGTTGTATCTTGTCAATGGAAATTTCACTTATAGCGTCCTATCCCACACACATTAAAAACACGTCTTGCCCCTTTTGGCATTGGACGCTAAGAGAGATTGAATCTGCTGTATTCTTTTACTATGTATGCATTTTTATTCATGCGCATATACGTATATTTTACGGCATCCGCTATGACGTCATCTTATATATATGATATAGTTCTCAAAATGTTGAGGAAGCGATCTCAATCTACCCTCCCAACACTTTTAATATTACATTTAAAATAATTCTTATAATTATATATATATTAAATTGGAACATAATACTTAACATTAATGATGCTAATAAGCAAATAATATTCTCAACAATGAAACAATGGTGTAACACATTTAACACTAACCAAATCATTACCAACATGAAAAATAAGCTAAATTTACAATATTTTTTATATAAATATTTTCTTTTTGTAGACTAACCATATATTCTGTCTCAACATGTTGAAATTGATGACCTTCAACCCAAGCAGTTTCACTATATCTCCCAAAATAATTCTGGTTTACCAAAAATCTCCATATTTGAGAGGTAGAACTGGGACTGAAAAATTCAATGCCACAGCTGGGATTTGAACCACAGACCCTCTGCTTACCAGACAGGTGCTCTAACCATTACACTACTGTGACAACCTGTCAGAATAATATTGAATTCTCCAACCAATTTGTATTTCTCCTGGCAAACCAGAAAGGCAGTCTCACATTAGAGACAATTACCCCAATGGTGACTTACTATCGTAAGAACTTTATGTCCTGGGATTAAATAACCTTCAGAGGGTAATTATTATTTATTCATGCCAACAAACTTCAGTGTCTACACATGACTTGTGTGTTTAAAAACCCAACAGTAAGTTTGTTGGCATAAATAAGTAATAATCCCCGTATTATTCATGAAGTTCTTCATCACACTGCAAAAGTTGGGGCTTGGTACACAGTGTAGAATTATCGGTCCCATATTTTACCACACAACAGTTGATTCATACATTTATGTAAATTCTATTTAAATATCTTTTTTCCACAACTAACAACAAATGAAAGATTGTGTGGCCATTTCAGCAGGGTTCAACCATAGGACACACTGCTGTGAATTTTATGCATGCATTGGGAAGTGTGTATGGTGACAGAATAATTACTAGGGCTCGGAAGTTCATGCCCTAAAAAACAATGAAATATGCATGCAAATATGCTCTTAAAAATTTGAAAATATGCCAAGAAATATGCACTATTTCATTAGAACAGTTCATGTCCCTTTGCAGTAGACGAGTTAGTGTAAATAATAAAGTTACCTTATTCCTTAGAGGTTGAAGCAGAAGTGGTCCTGCTGCTAGTATTAACTGCTAAATTGCAGTTCACAACCAACACTACACAAATTTTCAACAGTAAAATGTCGTCTATTGTCTGGCAAAACACTTTTGTAACGTGAAAAACTTCTTTACACATCACAAGATGTTATAGGGGCATATTTAAATGATGTTAACTGTTTCACAGAGAGAGTCAACTCTGTTGGTGTGACAGATGGTTTTCTTTCGAGGATGTCTCGAATATCGCACATCTGTTTATAACTAGAATTTTTTGAAATTATATAATTCACTTTCTCTTTCACTTTTTGTCCTATGCTACCAGGAACTGAACTTAGATCACATATTGTTTTTTCAAGCACAGTAAGTGATGCATGCAAAGGAAATCCTACAGCTTCCAATGCACTTATGGCTGTTGGTAAGAAAGAAAAATGGGCAGATATGAAACTAAGATCCTTCTTTAACCCAGTGCCTGACAGAATATTTTGCACAGTTTGTATTGATGAAGCATCGTTTGAATCCAATGAATTAACAACCTTCGATTATTTCTATGTGCTCAGCATAATATAAAACTGCATCGATCCATGTTCTCCATCGAGTTAACACCGGTGCAGGAGGAAGTCAGATATTAGGTGCTGTTGATCTAAACAACTTAACTCTTTTAGGAGATTTAACAAAAATTATCTTCGTACTGGACAGAAATCTATCTACCAGTGGGAAAGAATTGCGTATTGTCTCAGAAATTCGATGAAGAGCGTGTGCCAAACAAGTTATATGAATTAAGTTAGGAAAAATACATTTCAAAGTTTTTCCTGATTTTACCATATAAGGTAACAAATAAAAGCAACCAGTTGTATTCGATTGCACATGGGCATTGTAATTTCAAAGAGTCCATCACAAACTGTGTCACAGTTACAGTGTCAGTGGCCAACAATTTGCACATATTAAGGAGATAATCTGTAGTCTTTTGTTCATTATTTAAGGCACCCACGATTATATTAGCAATAGAACAGCGTTCAGAATCAGAGGTTTCATCAACAGACAACCACACATATTGATCCGCTAAATTTGATATATTTGACAATACGTTATTTTAACAATGCCCCACATAAGTCTTACGCAGTGTACTTTCTTCAAGCACATGTTGTTGAGTACACTTGGCAAGAAAGTTTTTAAATATCAGATTATTAATTTTGAACAAGGGAATATCAGCAGCTAAAAATACTTGCCACAAGTCATAGGAAAATTCAGTAACCCTACTTCCTAAACACTCTACTAATTGTTTTAGAACAGGTTATTTGTTTGCGAGTTTTCTGATTAAATTCTCCTTATGTTTTGCTATGTTTATGTGCTGAACTATTTGAAATCTTTTCTCACTCCCTATAATTTTGTCATACGCTCCACAAAACAGTGTTCTATTATCTGTAGATATTAAATCACCCGAAAACTCTTTCTGTAAATTAATTAATCTAGCACCCTAAGTTGGTTTTATTTTTGGCATTTGAAGAGCTTTTTAACATTTTATACACCTAATTTAATTTGGTAGGAATCAATTCACAACACTGTTACTTTTGAAGACCACGATACAACTGCTGGTGGACATGCAAGCGTTGCTATAATTGTGCTGCTCAAAACGTTGACCTGCACTTTATCTTTGTTAATATAAACCTCTCAGATAACGCACTGATTATTCTCTTCGCACAAACATATAATGAAAGGATGGAAGCAGGGGATTCACTATATGACAACATGACTCAGCATTGCTTCTCGCCACCTCGCGAGTTACATCATCATATGCAACACTACCAATATGAAAAATATTATTCAGGTGGAAAAAAAACCATAAAAATCATTCAAATATGCTATATAGAGGCTATAATATTGAAATAATATGCATTTATCAAAATCAAGAAAATATGCAGTTATATGCACCATAAAATCATGTCCAAATAACTTAAAATTCCATAATTCGTGCACCTAATGTAAAAGCATACATTTTAACCACTATGAAAAAACATGCAAATGCATGAACTTCCTAGCCCTAATAATTAGTCAAGGATTCTGGCCACCTCGTTTCCCTGACCTATCTCCATGCAATTTGTATTTATGGGGAAAGTTAAAGAATAAAGTGTAAGCATCAAATTTATACACTTTACAAGAATTGAAGGACAAAATCATGAGAGAAATACAGACAATCAGTCAACATGAACTTTTGCGAGTAGGTAAACCAGAGTTGTTTTCAGAGATATAGAGAATGTGTTCACGTTGAAGGTCATCAATTTCAATATCTGTTGTGATACAGGTAAGCCTAATGTAAGTTAGTACAGTAGTTAGTGTTCCATACCTGTTACTTGCCGGTCCTTTAGGCGTAATTCTGGTGGAGGGCGTACCAGCCCTTGCCCAGTCCGGTGACGCCGTGGGATGGTCCTGCCGATCTATGATGTCAAGCTTCCTTGATGTCAAATTTTTCACTGGAATTATTCTATTAATGGAATAATATATGCATGCAAAAGGATGTGAAACACTGATGACTTCATTAGTCTTTCCCTGCAGGTATTCAAGCTCTGGAAAGGCTGCATCACCCATAAACACCTTTTGAAGGTGGAATAATCATTGATTGAAATAGTCAAGTATTACTTTTACATGTGTATTGTGATTTAATCACATAAAAGCTGCATAATTTTCACATATTACATAGATCCTTAACATACTGTATGTCATCACATAATCATCACAGTTTTTATGTTTTTTTTATAAAGTATAAACTTAGGCTGACGTCCTGACTATTAACTATGTTTTTCTCTTCCGGGCTTCTAGACCACAACCTACAACCCCGGAAGATAAAAACCTTTCTTCATGAAGTAAAAATATACAGAGTGACCATTATACGAAGGATAAATTATATAAGACTGGTCATGTTAATGTTCAGTAATTAGTGTATGCTAACAGGAGTAAGAGCCAGTCCGAGCATATTGAAGCATGGCCACATTAGACAGTTTGTAGTTCAAAAGGAGAAGGAAGGAGAGGAAACAAAAGTGACAGCACTGTAATGCAAACACTACTCTAGTAAAAAAAAAAAATTAAAAACAAAAATGAACACCATTGAATATGATGGCTATTGACTTGACACGTGTTAACCAAATGCAGCATTGCTTGCAGCTACATTAGATTATAACTTAATCATGTTTGCTGATTTCTGAGCTTTAGGCACTTGAACCAATCAGATTCAATGATGGGCTAGCCACCATCTTGGCAGTCTGCAAACTGATGTCATTGATAATAAAGAATATATTACAATTTGCTGCATTCTCTGTTCTCTCTCCCATGAACCTAACAGATTACAATGATGGCATGTTATTTTTCAGTATTTCTCAATAGTGATCACTTGGAATATTAATGTGACAATTATGCAGTGAAATGCTTAAGTCCTAAATGCTATTGCTATGTCAAAAAAATTCATGTGACTGTTACACATCAGCTTATCTCTTTTTCATCATTAGGTGATGATGGTCTGCAAGATAAAAGATCATTCATAAATCTACGAAGATCAGATTTTAGTGCAATGGGTATTAATTTCCATGATCTGTTATTTGAGAGTTTTGGGAGATGTTCTCCAGATCCTTACCTGCCTCAATACCTGCACAAGCTTCAAGCAAAACTGGCTAGGTCAGATGAAAGGTGAGTTTCTGCAATCAACTTCCACTACATTAACAGAAGGCACATTTTTCCATAATTTTGATCATCTAATTTTTAGACAAAAAATAAACAAAATAAACAAAGTCATAACTATGTGCATAGCATCAAATTTTAGGTGTTCTTTTTTGGTGAAATTACAAATATTTTGGAGAATAATTCTAAAAACTTTTGTAATGTTACATTAACATGACTTTCTCTAGTCATTATCCTTTTCTTTTGATATCCCTTCGAAAAGCTATTCATACAAAAGTTTATCTTTTTTATCTATTTCAAGCTGAGTGAGTTAACAATTTCATTACACATTTCATTTTAGGTACAAGGGGAATACTGGAGGCTGAAATAATAGTTAAATGTTTAAAAAATGGTTTGCTATATGATTGGTTTGAAATTTGATACTGTTTGTATGAAACAACATTTGGATGGTGACTTACATTTAAAAAATGCAAATATTAAAAAGCTTAAATTTATTAGTAATGAATATATCAGAAATAGTTAATGTGGAAAGAATGAAAATGATTGCACACAAACAGGGTGTGTTAAGATCTATATTTTTGGTTTAGTAAGGTTTTGTGTATTTCTTATGGTTTACCATCTATACAAGTTCATGAATTCAGTAGTAATCATTATCATCATTGCCGTCATTGTCGTCATCATCACCGCCACCGCCACCGCCACCGCCACCGCCACTGCCACCGCCGCCACCACCACCACCACCATCACCATCACCACCACCATCACCACCATTATCACCACCATCTCCATCATCACCATCACCACCATCATCATTGCCTAGTTAGGTGATCTGGATTCTATATCCTTGCCATTATTGAAATAATATTAGATTTACTTTCAGCATCTATTGGTCTTGTCAATTATCTGTGAAACACTTCTAGAAAAGACAGTTGTAGATAACATAGTTTTTCAGGTGACTTTCATATTATTCAGAACTGTATTATATCTGAAATTTGTTACTTATAGGTCAATCAGCAATGAGAATATGACGGAAAGACATGCTAGGATTTTGGCAGAGTTTGTATACAAACAGATGTGTGGGTCAGATCCCAATGCGTTGTGTAACAGTCACATTCTGGAACTGCATCTCAATGAACTTAAGGTAATCTCTTTAACATCTACACTTAATAGCCTGGAAGAGAAAAACACATTTCATAGACTCTTTCCACAGCACGAGAGAATTGAGAGCTGCTGGGAAAATTTTGTTGTGAGAGGAACACTAAAATCCTTACCTTATCATAGATGGTGGAAATGTTGATCACCTGCTATCAAACAGGCAGCATATTTCATAAAAACATTGTCACTCACTTGTCTAAGTTTAGCAGTAGGAATCCTTCTGAGTTCTTGCATGATGTTATCACTATATTCCTAGAGTACTGGGAGAGCAAGAAACCTCTGAACAGGCTGCACAGTGTTTTGCCTGCTTGCTTCATTGGTGTTCGTTGTCATCGGCTGCTATCAAAGAATAGTGTACATGAAACCATACACAGTTTTTAAAACTTCTTTCATAGGCTTTATTTCACAAACTTTATGGCAGGAGATGTTGAAACTGGTCACCTTCATTGTCCATACATTTTTGCTACCTCTTTAGGAAACTATCCATCACTCTCCATAGTTCACATTGAGAAATCCTGCAATTTCCTTGCAGATATTTTGTTTTAATTCTTCCAGGGTGTAAGGGTTTGCTTTGTACACTTTATGTTTTAAGTTACCCCAAAGAGAGAAATTGCAGGGGGTTAGATCAGGGGATCACAAATCTCTACTAATAATTATTTATTTATGCCAACAAACTTACTGTTGTTTTTAAACACACAAGCCGTGTGTGGGCAAAGTTTAAGAGGTAGAAGTTCCAGTTCTACCTCTTAAACTTTGCCCACACACGGCTTGTGTGTTTAAAAACACCAACAGTAAGTTTGTTGGCATAAATAAATAATAATTACCATGTGAAGGTTATTTAATCCTGGGATATAAAGTACTTACAATAGTAAGTCACCATTGGGGTAATTGTTTCTGATGTGAGACTGCCTTGGTGGTTTACCAGGAGAAAATACGAACTGACTTGAGAATTTAATGCCATTCTGGCAGTTTGTCACAATAGCTCAGTGGTTAGAGCGTCTGCCCGGCAAGCGGAAGGTCTGTGGTTCAAATCCCAGTTGTGGCATTGAATTTTTAAGTTCCAGTTCTACCTCTTAAGCTCTACTAATAATTTTGTCCTGAAACACAGTTTCAATTGTTCTCATCGAAAGATTGACTGTATGAGCTGTTGCAGTCTTATTGAAAAAAGGCAGAATCACGCTTCCTGTCTGTTAATTCTCTAAAAAAATGGGGTACAGTTGTATTCACATATGTACAGGCATCAACCATTGATTAAAAACAAATTGACCCTATAACTCAAAACCTAATACTATTCATGAAGTAAACCATCAGAAAAGTTTGGTGTATGGTGCACCATTAGCGGAGAAATGTTTCTCAGCTCCAATAAACAATCTTTGTCTTTGGGGTAATTTAAAACAAACTGTACAAGACAAACCCACACACCCTGAAAGAACTAAACCAAAATATCTACCAGGAAATTGCCAGAATTCTCAACATGAACTATGGTGAGTGATGGATAGTTCCCTAAAGAAACTATGGACCATGAATGTATGGACAATGAGGATGATCAGTTTCAGCATCTCCTTTCATAAAGTTAGTAAATAAAGCCTTTGAAAGTAGTTTTAAAAATGTTGTATGGTTTCATCTACACCCTTCTATGATTGTGGCAGATGGCAGAGTGTCGAGGATGCCGACAGACAAAACTCCATGCAGCCCATTTGGAAGATTGCTGCTCTCATTTGAAGGGTTTGAACCAGGAGGTCAATGTCTGCCATTTGCATTGCAAGCTATTTATATACATTGCACAGGCTAAAATTGCATTTATTGTTGTTTGTTATTAGCTAATGCTGGATTTCTGACAATGAAGTCATTAGTCCTCTTGCTCTCCAATATTTTTCACTGATGGATGGGGCACTAGAAGTGGCCGGGCATATTTTAAGGTGCCCTTGGTCTGTAATTACCTGAAGGGGTAAATTGCATTTATTTCAGACTGAAAACAGTGACATTACTACCAAGGGAAATGGTAAGATTGGTCCAAGGCCAATAGCACCCTGAACCTGTCCAGCCTCCAAAGCAGATCTGTCTGTGTACCACATTGGGACCTCCTGCCTCAAGTGAAACCTGGTTTCTGAGCCCCATGCCGCCATGGATGGTATTATCATTGTATACCCTGGTCTAAGATTGAATCTTGTCCTCATCTCATTTGGGCATTTAGATACATCTCCTGAAGTTTGATCAGGATCACTGAGTGTCCCTTATGGGGTAGTTTAAAACGCCATGCCTAATGTGCAGAAGCCCATTCATCTTCGCAATCTCCTTCACAAACAAGTACAAAGGGAAAAGGCCCACCAAGATCTCCAAAGCAAACTGTGGGGTAGTCTGGATCGTCCCCAATGTCATCAAACATGTCAACCTTTGCAGCAAGTTCACTTTGGCAGAGGCTACTTTCCTCACTGAATAGGCAGGCCACCAAACCAATGCTGCATAGGTTATTGATGGCCCTATGATGCAGTGTATAGCCATCTGACCACTTTGGGTCGGAGGACCCACCTCAGGCCTATCACCCTCCTACTAGTCCATAACGCTTGTGCATCTTTAATTTAATTTAAAAGGTGAGTCAATGCATCTTCTTCACTTTATATTCTACATGGTTCTTCCAGGTCAGCCCTGCATCTAATACAACTTCCATATACTTGACTGATCTTTCCAAAGAGAAGGGCTCAACCAAACCAGGTAGCCTTTCTGCCCCTTGTGAAAATCACTATTTCAATCTTGTCTGGATTAATGGATGAGAAGATTGGTTTAGTAATGCATTTGGTGAAGAAGTCCCATCTAAAACAACAATTTATAATTGGCACAGCAAATTCAAAAGAGCAAATTCATAGCCCACGATAAGGCCAAAGATAGGATACCCGTTTCAATCTGGAATTTCTATACACCTAACTGATCCTAACCTGTTTAATTAGTTACCCCTAATCAAATACCATATTTTTTACTTTTTATTTCACCCTAAAATTTGAATAAAGATTTCACTGGAAATTTATATTTTGAAGTTCACTAAACCTCCATCCCCACCCCAATATTGTCCTCCATGGTCGAGGAGTAACATGCTAGCTTCTGGTTGCCAAGGTCATGGGTTCAAACCCAGTGGAGACCTATGGATTTTGCTCTAGTATGTCTTCCTTTGTAAGCAAAGTGGACCTGTGTCATAGGTTTATGGCACATAAAAGAAGTTTAAGACTGATAAAGAGGCCTATAAACAAAACTGAGTAATTAGGTGTCTTTTATTCCCAATATAGAATGGGATGCTGAGAACCATAGCAATTAAAGATCCACAAGTAAATAAAATGTTGTCCCACCCCCTTCATAACAAAAATTATAAACAATGTCTTTGTATCCAAGAAAAAAGCATCTCCAGTATCCTTTTAGGATGTTATAATGATGAACTTCACAAAATCTCCAAACTACCTTTTGCATAAAATGATTTAATAATTTTTTTATGTTCTTAAAAATGGCTCCAATGGTTGTGATAAAAAAGTATTGATCAATATTGGACATGATATTATATTAATAGAAAATCTAACATCAGACTTCTACAATTGAATGCAGGTGGTCTCACACAAACAAAAAGAGTAGAGCTGAATAAAATTGTATTTGACTATAACATTGATATATTTGTAATACAAGAAGGAAGTCTAACAAATGATCAACTTAAATACTTCAATTTTACTGGATTTTTACTACACTTACTACCCAAAAATAGACAGATAAGTAGTGGAATATTAGTTGGAGTCAAAAAGGATGTTAAATTCTCCTTTGAAATTGTTAAAGAAATGGATAACACAGATAAAAGTGAATTAATAAAGCTAAATTTTTGGGATAACAAAACACATCTACATTTATACAGTATTTACAATCCTCCCATGAATGAACCAGATCTCTCACTTATTGACCA
The DNA here is from genome assembly GCA_030765045.1 of Tenodera sinensis. Lineage (NCBI taxonomy): Eukaryota > Metazoa > Arthropoda > Insecta > Mantodea > Mantidae > Tenodera > Tenodera sinensis. Next base: position 61,932,262 of record CM060968.1, read on the forward strand.
ATTAAATAAAACAATCGTAATTGGGGATTTCAATGCACATTCCAAAAGATGGGGTTATGAAAAAGTGGATTCTACAGGGAAGATAGTGGAAGAATTTTTGAATACCAAAACTTTTGAACTGATTTATAGTAAAGAAGATCCCACAACCTTCATACATTACTCTGGAGCAGGCAGTAACCCAGACCTCTTGTTAGCTACAACAGATATTGTTTCAAGAATTAAAAAACAAGTTATAGAAGATCCAAGTTCTGGTCACAGAGCAGTAATTGCTGATATAAAACTAGAGAATACAAATAACAGTCAAGGTCTTACGAATCTGCATTGGAACTTCAAAAAAGCAGATTGGAACAAATATAAAACTGAATTAGAACATAAATTTAAAGAACAAACAAACTCACAGCTGCATAACCAACCAGATCATATGAACAAAGAATTCTGTAAAGTCATCCTAGAAACCGCAAAAAAAACATATTCCTTGTGGAAGAATTAAAAATTTCAAACCCTTTTGGAACCCCCAGTTAGAAGAACTGAAAAAGCAAAGGGATATAGCTAGAAATACAGCTGAACAAACAAAAAACATATCAGATACACAAATATGGCGGAAGAAATGTGCCTCACTAAAAAGAGAAATTAATACTGCTAAAAGGAATTACTTTAATAATTTCTTAGAAAAAATGGATTATAGGACAGATGGTAACAAAGCTCATAAGTTCATAAAAATGTCAAGGACAGGAAAGAAAACAACAGCACACCTATCATACACAACAATAAAATATTAGTAAATGATGCAGCCATAGCCGAAACATTCAATAAATATTATGCTAATTCACATAAAGTAACAAGAAATAATAAAAAGGAACGTAAAGAATTTAAGAAAGATTTGAAACAAGAAAGAGAATGTGATCCTAACACTCAGTGCAATATCTTTTTTCAAAATTTTAATATGCAAGAACTGAACATTGCAATAAATAATGTAAAAAACAAAAAGTCTCCTGGACCAGATCACTTACATTCAGAGTTCATAAAAAACCTTGGAAAAACAGCAAAACAATAACTACTGAAACTCTACAATCTATCCTGGAAAACCACTGTACCTGCTGAATGGCGAAAAGCAATAATTGTCCCACTCTTGAAGAAAGACAAAACAGCATCAGAAATAAAAAATTACAGACCAATAGCTCTTACTAGCAGAATAGCAAAAGTGATGGAAAGAATGGTGTCAAACAGGTTAAATTGGTTTCTAGAATCACAAAATTTAATATCCCCATGTCAAGCTGGATTCAGAGAGTTCCACTCTACAAATGAACAAGTCTTACTTCTCAGTCAAGAAATCAAAGACTCCTTCAATAGAAAAGAAGGTAATTTATCAGTTTTTATTTATTTCCAAAGTGCATATGATTCCATATGCAGAACAAAACTACTAAAGAAAGTAAAAAAAAATAGGGATACAAGGTCCAATGTTTTCATGGCTATGTCATTTCCTAACACAATGCTTTATTGCAACCAGATATGGAAGAATATATCTAAATACAAAGAAGTACACTGGCTTACCACAAGGCGCAGTGCTCAGCACAACACTTTTTAATATACTTATTAATGATCTGCCACAACAAATACAAGAATCAGGCGTGAAGTGTGCACTATTTGCTGATGACTTAATAATGTGGAGTTCAAAACCAAAAAGCAAAAGTACAGAACTAGAAAAAACCATGCAACAATCCTTAACCAACTTACAGAGGTGGACCAAAGAAAATTTAATGACTGTTAATACAACAAAATCAAGCTACCAAATCTTTTTACTAAGAAAAAAAGACTAAAAATAAAACTAAATTTTGAGGGTCAACAATTACCAGAAACAAAGGAAGCAAAGTATTTAGGAGTTACATTTGATACCAAACTTACATGGACCAAACAAATAGAAAATGTAATACAAAGAGCAGAGGGGCGCCTTTCACTGTTAAAACGTCTAACAGGAATGAAGTGGGGATGTTCCAGAGCAACTCTTAACACAACATACAATGTATATATAAAGCCATTATTTACTTACTGCAGCGAAGTTCTTGTAACAGCAAACACAAAAAAAATTCAAATCTTTTAAAACCAAAGTCTGAGATTAATTACAGGTGCTATCAAAACCAACCAACCAATAGCCCATTGAATATGAAATAGAAAAAGCGGCTCTTATTCAACACGAAAAGTTGATCAGACTCCCATTCAATACATGGCACAAGAGAAATTTTACACATACACTAAAGACTCAGGAGAGCTTTCTTTCCAAAATTCAAGACATCAAGAAGGATGTACACCTTCCTAATTCAAAGGAAAACTTCATATCTAAAGTCAATCCAACACATACATTAGACATCACATATTATTTACACCTGACAGAAGAAGTTAAAAAAAGTGATACTCCAACTAGTGTTCTAAAATTATTGGCATTAGAGACAATCCATACTAGATTTCCAGAACATGAATGGCTCCATATTTATACTGATGGATCATTTATATCAAACCAAGATGGAGCAGGTGCTGGAGTCACATGTCACCTCTTTTCCTATTACAAATCTTTAAGTTATGGAACTACTAACTTTGATGGAGAAATTGAAGTAATTCGATTGGCCCTACAAAATCTTTTGTACAGAATTTCACATTTTCAGCAAGCAGTTATTCTCTCAGATTCCAGGGCAGCAATTATAGCAATTACTTCCAAGTTGTCGCCAAAAAACCAAACAATTGTAGAATGTTGGAAAATGCTTAGCCATCTAACAGTACTTCAAAAACACCTAGTCTTCCAATGGATACCAGCTCACTGTGGACTGAGTGGTAATGAGAAAGCTGATTTTCTTGTAAAAAAGGGTACCAGCGGTGCACAAAAATCTATAGTTAATGTACCATTTTATGCAGCTGAAAGGTTAGTCAACTCGGAATTCAAAAAAATTATTGCAAAATATTACTATGAAAAATCAAAGAATAAAAGATGGGAACTACCAAACATTCAAACAGTAATTCCTGAGTATCCTCGAAAAACAGCAGTTGCAACCTTCAGGTTGATTACAGGACATGATTGTCTGGCAAAACATTTAAACAGAATTGGGATATATTCTTCACCACTCTGTCCTCTATGTGATCTGCAAGAGGAAATGGATCGAGACCACCTTCAAATATGCCCGGCCACTTCTAGTGCCCCATCCATCAGTGAAAAATATTGGAGAGCAAGAGGATTAATGACTTCATTGTCAGAAATCCAGCATTAGCTAACAACAACAACAACAACATATTTGGACATGAATAAAATGTATATCTTGAATTTTCTGTATGTAGCATGAGAAATCATCTTCATTCCTATTTAATTTTGTATAACTGCAACATCGTTGGAGAATAAAACTGACTACAGTTTGTAACAAAGTTTGTTCAGAATGAATGTATATTTGAAAGTTTGAATCAGAGCTGAAAATTTCAATGCCATAGTCAGGATTTGAACCACAAATCTGCTCAACGTGCGGCTGCTCTTAACCAGCCATTTGGGGAATTTAATATTTATCGACATGTTGCCTTAGTAGCTCAGTGGTTAGAGTAGCCATGCTTAGAGCAGATGACTGTGGTTCAAATCCTAGCTATGGCATTACATTTTTCAGTTATGATTCTACCTTTCGAACACACCTTTCTACACACGATTTGTGTGTGTTAGAACAATCAAGCAATTAACAATGAAGCAAATTAGTTCTACTAACATAACAAATATACAGAAACTATAAGCTTCACATATCTTTTATATATGGTGCAAGTTGGTGATTAATTAACAACTTGCACCATATATAAAAGATAAGTGATCCTATAGTTTCTATATATTTGTTATATTAGTAGAAAAATACTGTATGTTTAAGATATTTTCATGACAAATGAAATGTATATCTTGGGTTTTCTGTGAATAGCCTCTGAACTTTTCATACTGGATGGCTTTCGCATAACTGCTCAACAAGATAGACAAAATCTTACTGCACAAAAAATGTAGGTCTTGTTAAAGCCCATAAATTATGTCTGATAAATGTTTTTGTGGAGATAAGTATTTTTGGGATATTTCTTGTTATTGGTTTGAATTTTCAAGTACTTATTATTTTCTCAAATGGTAAGTCATTGTTGTTCTTTTATGTCCTGGCCATGAAAAGAAAATGAAATGTTGACCAGATTTGACTATTACTTAAACCTATTGTACTCTTCTATTCCCATTGTTCCCATAAGGAAATACAGAATAAAACCATTTCTACAAATGTTTGTTTTGATTAACAGAAAGTAGAGGTGGCACCATGGCCAAGCAGTTCGATTGCTTGCCTATCACCAAAACAGCACAGGTTTGATCCAAGGGACCTGTATGTGGTATTTGTGGCGGACGAAGCAGCATCTGGGTGGGTTTTCTCTGGGTTCTCTGGTTTCCCCACCACTCATTCCACCAACTGCTCCATCATCACCTTTCTGTTCATCCTCTTCCTCACTCTCATACCTATAACTGCTTCCAGGTCTTCACTCTGTCAGGTCAATAGGTTTGTTCGCCAGGAGGCATTTGACCCTAGGCACAGGCTTGTAAGTTTTAGGGGGTGTAAGTACTCCAATGGGGAGGATAACACTGCACAACAAATTTGAACTTTTTTTCTGTCCTTTAGATGAAACTGCGTGATTCTGTATAAACAAAAGGTGCTTGACTCATATTTGAAAACCAAATTGGTCCATCACGTACCATTTTTGTAGGAGACCCACTTTTGATATTTATACAAATTGATTACAGAGAAATGATACATGAGGCTTGAGTACAGAAAACACATACACTAAAATGATTTTTTGACCGTTTCCTCTTGTAGACATCTGTTGATGTGTCCCTGACAATAGACCAACAATACTCAGCTAGCATACTTCCATTCCATCGTCTACTGAAACGTTTTTCAAACATAGAAATGTCCTGGTGGAACCTTTCCCCATGCTAGTCACTTATTGCGCCAAGGTTTTGAGGAAAGAAGTCCAGATGTGAGTCCAAAAAGTGTGGTTTTAATGACATATTGCAACCTATAGCATGAAAGCATTCTACCATGTCGCTGACAAGATCTTCATAATTTTCAGCTTTCTCATTTCCAAGGAAACGTGAGCACACTGATTTAAATACCAACCAGGCTGCCTTTTCTCCCTCTGACAGTTTATTTTCAAACTCTTCATCATAAACGACTGCTTTAATTTGGGGACCAATGAAAACTCCTTCTTTTACCTTTGCCTCACTTAATTTGTTGAATTTGTTCCTGAGATGCAAGAAAGCCACTCCTTCTTTGTCCAGAGCTTTTAAAAAAATTTTCATTAAACCGAGTTTAATGTGCAGTGGTGGTAGAAAGACACATTGTGGATTCATAAGTGGTTCATGTGCCATATTTTTGGTGCCAAGAATGAAACTTTGTCTTGAAGGCCACTGTTTACGGGTGTAGTGATTTTTACCAATGGCGACAAGCTGCATTGCTGTGTCTTCAATGTAAATTCGCCACACACACATAACAAAATACGTTCGGCTTATTTTTATAGTGATAAGACATTATAATGCACTGAATTTAATATAATTTTGTCCTTAAAACACTTAAAACTGGTTGTCACTAAAACATTCCTGCCAGCAACACTTCAGTGAGCAAATTTCCGAAAATAAACAAAATTTTACAGTTAAAATGCTGACATAGTCAAAAGATCAAGCTGACAGTGAATGTTTTACATAGATATCCATTGTTTAATATGTGTATATTTATCGCGAAAATACGTAAAAAATTAAATTTGGGTTTTTGGGAAAATGGTACGTGGTAGACAAAAACTAATTACAGATTTGTTATTTTCAGTCATACTTGTAGAAACACATACTTTCATCTAAAGGACATTTTTCATGCTGTACAGTGATAATCAAATAAATAAAGAAAGCACATGAAGCAGATAGAAGAAGAGGGGTGTTAAAGAATAGTTTGCATAAGAGTGAGTAGAAAAAGTCACATGAGTGTACACATTAGATTATTTCCAGATAATTTCAGATTTTGAATAAGTGATTCTAGCCTATGGGCTACCTGAACCCAAATATTACAGTTTGCTTTCTCTAAGACCTACCTATAGGCCAGGCATGAGGAAAATATGAGTGTAATCAAGTATTTACCCTCTTCAATCCGTGACAACATTTGAAGGACTGGCCGGCTCTCTGAGGTAGATAAAGAATAGCAGGAGGTGCGGCCTGGTAGCTAATCACTGTGAGGCAGTGGAAGGGGTTAAAACTGCAATATAGGGGAAGTGACTTATTGAGTCAGTTCTCCCCATCTATGCTATAGACTAAGGAAGTACTGGATTGTGGCCAAATTTCCAAATTGAGATTTCACCAGAAATGTCTCAAATTATAAATGCATTGTTTTCTCTCATGCTGCTGAGAAGATTGAGATATATTATGTTTATCATGCAGAGAATTAAGTAACACTAGTAAATTGTTGTCAGTAATGTACGTTTCTTTCCACAGACGAAACTGGGCACCAATGTCATACCCCTGGGATATCTACGAGTAGGACTTTATTTAGAACGTGCCTTGCTGTTTAAAGTGCTGGCTGATCGGGTAGGACTACCTTGTGCGCTGGTGCGTGGAGAGTATGGACATGCCTGGGTGGAACTGGCAATGCCTCGCCAACTGCAACCAAATGTTGTCATAGACCTTATGGTCAATGTTGGTAGACTTATTCCAATAGAAACCTATGATGCCTATAAATACTGTAACATTCCTGTTTAACTGCTGTTTGGAAATTGTATAAAATGTGGGATAGGACTTCATGGAAGCAAACAATAAAACTATGCATGTACTCTGCTTGCTGGTTTATTTACATCTTTCCAACAGAAAAGAATTGACCAGGCTGACAATAGCTTCTCTATTGCTCTATGCAAAAATGTTACATAATCCTCCTTACTGACTACCATTAACTTGATGGAACATGTTCACAACAGTTGAAAAAATAAAACAATATAAATGAACTGTTCAATCCAGAAAGAGATTCAGACTCTTAATTCAGTGTTATTTTTCTGGCAATAACAGGACGAATTTGAGGCCAGTCCACATAAATAGTCAAATTTTTTCCCTGCAAACTTTGGACTAAAATGTGCAACAACTTATCCTAAACTCATGTTTGCCAACTTCCTGAAACTGAAACTAGTAAAACTTTCCCTCATCCAGCAACACATAATTTCATTCAATGCATTAAATAGACAAAAATTACTTGTAAAAGAAATGGGAATTTCTATTTATAAGAATCCTTGTAGACATGGTAGTACTGCTTCTTTCTGTCACAGATATCAAAATAAAGGCCACCCCTTCCTTGGTTATACACAGACTTCTAGACCAAATTTTGTACTTCATAACATGAATTATAAACAAATACTGATAAAAAATGGTAAGTTTACATTCACCACGCATAGAAGGGAATTAGATAAATAACAAAGAATGAACAATACCCGATATTCCAAAATGGCATACAATTACCAACCATATGGGAGGAGAGATTTTGGAAGACCGATGAGAAGGTGGAAAGAGACTTGAGGCCAGAGCAGGAGAAGTCTCCTAATCCATGAAACCTTGATGATGATGATTTACATGAAGGAGAAGATTCTTCAGTTCACATAATCCATTATTACCGCTTGTTACCAGCTTGCTGATGATGATGCAATCAAATTTTAAATGCACACACTATGCATTTGTTGCAGCCCAGTGAAGAGGAACATGATTGTGATAGAAGATATACACCTAGATAAGCTTTGACCTATCATAGCACTGCTCACCACTTAGAGCAGTATATTCAGTCTGTAACCTTAACCCTTTCACTGCTGAAGTGTTGACAAGCTCACGGACCCTCCCCTTGGTGAGTTATTTTAACTAACCATTAATTAGTATATTCTTAACCTTCCCCTTTGTGTACAGTGAATTGTTTTGTCAACTTGTATGTGTTGGTAATGCTGCGTCATGTACAAGGAGAGCAGCGATTAGCACTGATGGGACTATTCTGACATCTTAACCTTCCTCTTTGTGTCCAACTAGATTAGATTGCATTCAGCGAGTTCACAAGTAGCCATGGAGGCCCATGAACAATGAACACGTCCATGAAAATGTACAGTATAGCATAAAAACTCATTATATACAGGTACAAAAGCAAAACAGAGATAATTGAATTGATAAACTCAATCAAATCTTCCCTCTAGTTATAAGACTAACATAATGTTTAAGAGGTAGAACTGGAACTTAAAAATTCAATGCTACAACTGGGATTTGAACCACAGACCTTCCGCTTGCCGGGCGGACGCTCTACCACTGAGCTATTGTGACAAACTGCCAGAATGGCATTAAATTCTCAAGTTAGTTCGTATTTTTTCCTGGTAAACCACAAAGGCAGTCTCACATCAAAGACAATTACCCCAATGGTGACTTACTATTGCAAGTACTTTGTATCCCAGGATTAAATAACCTTCACATGGTAATTATTATTTATTTATGCCAACAAACTTACTGTTGGTGTTTTTAAACACACAAGCCGTGTGTGGGCAAAGTTTAAGAGGTAGAACTGGAACTTAAAAATTCAATGCCACAACTGGGATTTGAACCACAGACCTTCCGCTTGCCGGGCGGACGCTCTACCACTGAGCTATTGTGACAAACTGCCAGAATGGCATTAAATTCTCAAGTTAGTTCGTATTTTTTCCTGGTAAACCACAAAGGCAGTCTCACATCAAAGACAATTACCCCAATGGTGACTTACTATTGCAAGTACTTTGTATCCCAGGATTAAATAACCTTCACATGGTAATTATTATTTATTTATGCCAACAAACTTACTGTTGGTGTTTTTAAACACACAAGCCGTGTGTGGGCAAAGTTTAAGAGGTAGAACTGGAACTTAAAAATTCAATGCCACAACTGGGATTTGAACCACAGACCTTCCGCTTGCCGGGCGGACGCTCTACCACTGAGCTATTGTGACAAACTGCCAGAATGGCATTAAATTCTCAAGCCAGTTCGTATTTCTCCTGGTAAACCACAAAGGCAGTCTCACATCAGAGACAATTACCCCAATGGTGACTTACTATTGCAACTACTTTATATCCCAGGATTAAATAACCTTCACATGGTAATTATTACTTATTTATGCCAACAAACTTACTGTTGGTGTTTTTAAACACACAAGCCTCATTCTGCAGTTGTATACCTTAAAGGACAATCAGGCCTTACCCAACATGAAATTAAGCCTAGTGTACCACCTTTCAACCAGATTAGTGTCCTTGGCAAACTTGTTACAACTCTATTATGGCAGTTCCAAACATGAAATGGGTAATTTTGTCTTCAAATGGTTGAAATGATGCAGTAAAAATGACCTCATAAGTTGCATAGGAAAGCTCCTCTTGTATGTGCTTTGATAAGGAGATAGGCTTGGTGCACATGAGCATGAAAAGTTCACAAATTGTGCATGCCCTTTTGAAGCCTCCCTAACACGTCCGTGCCATTTCCTACACGTACCAAGTTTTTGTATTTGCCTGAGATGCATGCTTCTCTTATGTACGTACTATAGTACACATGCTGAAATATTCAGGGTTGGTCTAATATTCTATAATCCCTTTTTACTTTCTCTGCTATGTTTAGTAAGTAGGGGAAGTGTTGTATTCCACCCAAAATTTCAATGTTGAGATTTCACCGTTAATATATGTTTGGATGCCTCCTGAATCCCCCCAAAAAAAGAAGCATTTTTAGAAAAAGGTACTATCTTTCACAAAAGTAAATACCCACCTTCAGCTAAACCTGCACGAAGGGTCACCTAAACCTCAGGCATGCTTGCATAGATGGTATGAGAATTAAATTAACTGTGTGCTTCCCTTGCTGTCCAAAGGACGTGGCAGCCATGTCACCTCTTAGCTCACTCACCTCACAGTTTTAAAAAGCAATATTTCAGCAATCCTTCTACATTAACGGGCAAACATTGCAAATTTAACTTCAGTGCATCTGCAGAAAAGGTGTTCTTATGATGTTTTATTAAATTGTGGACTAGAACTAAAATGATTCCAGTATTGGGTGCTGCACTTAGAGACGTGAGTTTAATCAGCGAGACAAAATTTGTGTGTTGCCTATAGTGCAACTGGCTAAGGCAGTTTGTTCAAATCTACACTCATGGGCTAACATTAGTTCAAATCCCACTCATCATTCTTTTTTTTTTATTTCCTTTTTCCTTGTTTCTTTTTTAACGGGAACATCATTATTTATATAACCAGTGTGAAATATACCTAACATTATACAAACTAATGAAATCTATTTCTTTACATATTTTTGTTCCCGCCGTTCTATTAATGCTGCAGTACGATTGCAATTATTTTAAAACTAAATGCTTTATAAGACATTAATTTCAATTGCTGAAAATAAAGCAGGGAACACACCTACCTCAACTGTCAATCATGCCTCCTGAAATTAATATTTCCCTTTAAATATTCACATTCCAAGGCATCGCTATAAATTTCGTAGACTATCACCATATTAAAATACATAAGCACGTAATAGTGTAAAATATGGTTATAATGGTCATAAAATGCATTGTTACAAGATTTGGATGCCAGGGAATAATGTAATTAATGACACATTAAACAGAACAGAATGCAGTTGTAGATTATTTCAGCGGAAGCAATCTTTGCACCTAGCAAATTTGCCATGTTGTTTATTTCCAAGCGCTACACAATGTTGCCATGTTCCCATCAATTAAACTCAATTTCTAGCAGTGTGCCTTCATCCAATTCTCCATTCCTGATAAAAAGCTGTAGAGAATTAAGCACATTTGTTAATTTTGTATTTCAGAAAACAAACATACGAAAGGCAGGGATCGAACCCCTGGCAGCCAGAAGTTCTGAATTCAACGGTAGCGGCTAGACCTCTCAGCCACTCTTCGCTTGGGCATTTGTGCTGTATCATATGATATTAAGGTTGTTGTTACTAACTTAGCAGCTAATTGCAGTGCAAGGCGGAAAGTTTGTAACACTTGTGACAATTTACAGGGGCAGTGATATCTAAACATAAGATGTGATATTATCTGATAGCTATTACACATCATGAGATTATCTTGCCAATGAGAAAAATGTAATCAAAAATAGAGCATTTCACATTTCTAAATTATCCAACATCATATGACTGATTCATGGAGGCAAACATTGATTTAAATTTTCAGAAAATTTATAAAAATATTTATTAAATAAATATGTCTTTTAAACATAATATTTAAATAGTTTCAATAATTAATTTTGCTGTAAAGTTCTGCTCCTGTTGTTTCTGAAATGTTATTTATTATTCAATATAAAGCACATTTCTTTTAATATGTTTCTTTTTCTTCTTGAGTTAGTGGAACATGTTTTGAGATATTGTCCATTACTAAGATAAATTCACTTCACTCAATTAGATGTTTATCAGGTTTAAGTAACTAGGAATATAAAGGTTTTGGTAAAACAAATGCTGTATTCTTTCTTTCATTAAGAGAAGGGTTGCTGTACCCCTTCTTAAGCCCTCCCTGGGTTTTCCCATGCTGAGAATAGTACCATGTTCTCTGAAGTGTGTAAGAGAGTCAATGAACAACTGAAGCTGTTAACAATGAAGCAACAGAATCTAAAACAAAAACAAACTTAGAGACTAAAAGCTTCACTTATCTTAGTAATGTTGTAAGTTCTTTGGTTTTAAATAGATAATTGAGAATGTGGTGGATGATCATCACGAAACAATTGTCTGGAATTTTAAAGAACTTAGTAAGCATTACTAAGACAAGTGAAGCTTTTAGTCTCTAAGTTTGTTGTTATTTTAGATGTATTAGAGAGTTATGCAGAACTAAGGATCATGGACTTATTAGCAATGTCTTCAAACTTTAGTAAATTTATGCCCTCTTATAGATAAATAAATGAATAACATGGTTACACAGCTTGTTCAGACTATTTATTTACATCTTTATGTTACAAGGCCAGAGATTTAAAGCAGAAGCTCTGTACAAAAGCAATATTAATTTTGCTGCTCGTTGTATTATAATGGCAGTACAATATTCCAACATTTATATGTCATTCTCTTCCATCACACTGTTACAGCTTACAAAATGCTAACAGCAAACTCAGAGATTTACTGTGTACACACATTTCCTTTCTTTAAATTGTGCAAGCTGCCTGAAAACATCAAGTATCTGGAAGACAATATTGAAGAGATACGAGTTTTTGTTTCATGTTATGATTTTACTTACATGTTTAACTCCATCGACAAAGACATGGTGGGAGCAGAACTAGTGACGACAATGTACGCTCTAAATGAAAATCTTTGCAATTCCTAAATTATAAACCTGCCCATAAATATCACATGTAAAATTTAATGACCCTGTATAAACTCTTATTGGTAAAGTAACTTTTTATTACCTTTGTGGGCATAAATTTTTAATTTCATCACAAAAGCCAGTAGACATTCTTTTTCTTTGCCATTTAAATTAAATGGGAAAGACAACAGTTACCGTCAATTATAAATGTATCCAAGACACTTTTTACTTTCTCTGCCACTTACCTATAGCAAGTAGAGGAACCAAATCTTGATATCAAGATTTCATCAGAAACAAATGCTTTGAGGCTTCCTGGATGAAAAAGAAGCAATTCTAGAAAAAAGATTCATGAGTATGTATGTCTGTATAAACCTTAAACCTCAAAAATGAGAAGTTGCATCCATAATTAAAGATTGGCATCTCCCATATATGCTACAAACTACCTCTTACACGATACATTTTTTATTTATATTTGATTTTCTCAAAATGGGTACTATCATTAAAATACCATGTGTTTAACATATTAATATGAATCAAATACATATCTTGAATTTTCTGTTCATTGTCTGTGAACACTACTTCATTCTAAATGAATTTATACAACTCGGAAACCACAGGAGAAAAACAAACATTTACTTCAGAAAAAAACTACAAGGTGGAAGGGAAGTCATTACATTCCTTCTAATATGTGTTTCATAGAAGCATTACAAACAAAAAAGTTTAATGGCATTTTGTTCTTTGATCAGCTGATTTCGAAAAAATAAATGGTTTTTGATCCAAATTGGATGCATAATTCCACAAGGAGGTACGAAGATAACAGTTTGTTACTTGTAAGAGGTGTAGAGTAACTTATTTCTGACATGCCTTCGGTAGTAATTATGGGGCATCACACAGGGTTTCAAAATAATTAATTACTTAAAATACGTGAAGGAATACTATGAGCAACTTTTTCAGACGCCAAGTATGTTAACGTTGCATTGAGGTTGGTTAGTGAATTGACCTGGTTTGGGGATGTAAACAGGTCGGTCACTTTCCCCTTTGTGCTACGTTTTAGGAGCTAATGCTTGTGATTGGCCTACACTCGTACAGTAAACATGGAAGGACAAGGCAGGGCATGTGTTTATGTTCTCAAGAAGCACTATTACTGTGTTTATGTACTGAGCTAGGGAAAGTGCCACCCACACAATCAGCAGGTGCTGCCAGCTTGTTTTTGACAAAACTAAAATATCTCCGTAGGAAATGGTCAGGGACAAAAATGTAAGATACAAAATGTGCTCCATATGCCGAGATCTATCACTGGCTTAAATTAATGTAATCACTTCCCTTCCACCGGGTATACATAGGATTTTAAAATACATGTAATTTGTGCTCAATCACTTTATTGTAGCTTCAGCCATTCAAAAGATATTTCCTGTTGTTGGTTGGAGTTTCCAATATTTCAAGCTACACACTTTTGAAATATTGTCTGTTCTTTTGCTGCTCATTACACCATATAAAGAGTATTCAAAATATGAAATCCAGCAAACATATAGCAATCTTTACAAGAAAAATTGTTGAATCAGTTTGTGACACTTAACTTCACTAACTCAAATTTAAGTTTGCAACATGTTTCAGAAGCTATTTAATCTTCAACCTTGGTCTCAATGGCAATGTTTGACTCAATTTATTCATGTTAACTTCACATCACAGTTACTAGCTTATAGAAATATTATACAAATCAAGTTTCATAATACTTGATTCACATGCTGTTTCAGCCTGCCAGGCAAAGATTTTCTCTTAGATATAAAAATGGTAGTTATTTTCCCAAACATGGTTCTGATAATTTTGATTAAATTATCAATTATTACTATTTTGACTAAATTATCTGCATGACTAATAAACTGTATATCTTGAATTTTCTTCAATAACCTGTTCACACTAAATGTTGTATAAGAGGAGAATCATAAGAGATATACAAATATTTTCTACAAAAGAAAAGAAACAAAGTTCATACAGATTCACAATTTGCGCCAAATGTTTCTTTTCTTCTCCTCTTGCCATCTGAGGGACATGTTTGAAAGTTTGAGATTCTTATTTTTCTTTCCTGTTGCAAGAGTTTATAAACATACATAAGCATGAGTGCTCTTTCCAAATGTAGCATGTGCTAAGCACTTATTGTTCAATTTGATATCATTCCTGGGTAGAAAAATTTGATGTTTTGCACTCATATGGCTTTATCTACTTACTCAATCTATTTTTATAAATGCTTATACTTCTACCTACTTCATCTATCTGAGATATATGTGTAGAAATGGTTTTACTACACATTTCTAGTAGAACAGGTATACGAGAATAAAGTACACTTAAGCTGTAGTTAAATCTTTGAAGAGCTGGTCGCTATGTGATGGCCTTAAAATTTGGTTATTTTTGCGTACCCAAGGAAAAAGAAAGTAAAAAAAAAATAAATTAATCATGAGCTTCCATTTGCAAAAAGCATAAGGATTTTAAAATGTAAAGCTATAAGAAAGAAATACCTCAAAAACTCCACATAAAATGTATTTGACAAACTGTGTACTTTAATGAGATTTATATTTTTTGTATCTTAAAATTTACCAGTTCTGCAAAAGTTGTCCTGAATGAAGAGGACTTCAAAAGCTGTTCCAAAGAAGTTCAAGACAAGCATTTCATTTGTCCTGAAAATATCTTAAACATATGGTAAGTTAATCAAAATTGTTAAGAGCCATTTTTGAGCTGTTTTTCAAAAATTTTCTATCTAGTTTGGGGTGGAGGGATTTTCTTGACAATCCTGGTTGCATCCTTGAAAGATACTTAACTTAAATACTAAGTTTGGTAGGTAGAAGTGGAACTTAAAAATTCAATGCCACAACTGGGATTTGAACCACAGACCTTCCGCTTACCGGGCGGCTGCTCTACCACTGAGCTATTGTGACAAACTGCCAGAATGGCATAAATAAATAATAATTACCATCTGAAGGTTATTTAATCCTGGGATATAAAGTACTTACAATAGTAAGTCACCATTGGGGTAATTTGTCTCTGATGTGATACTGCCTTTGTGGTTTACCAGGAGAAATACGAACTGGTTTGAGAATTTAATGCCATTTTGGCAGTTTGTCACAATAGCTCAATGGTTAGAGCAGCCGCCCGGTAAGCGGAAGGTCTGTGGTTCAAATCCCAGTTGTGGCATTGAATTTTTAAGTTCCAGTTCTACCTCTCAAATTTTGCCCACACACGGCTTGTGTGTTTAAAAACACCAACAGTAAGTTTGTTGCCATAAATAAATACTAAGTTTGGTTTTTGACCAACTTTTCGTTTTTGAGTTATGTTGTTCAAACGCACGCATGCATGGAGAGACCTTCCTCTAAGTGGATTTTTGGGACCTCAAAACATTTCTGGTGAAATCTTGGCATTGAATTTTCGGATGGAATACAATACTTTTCCTACTCACTTTATGTAGAGAGAAATGTTGCATTCACATGAATCACTTCTACAAACTATTGTTGTAAAAGCTTCCATCTACTCCTTGTTAGTCGAGATAACCTTTCATTGCATATTTAAGGGTGGTTCACAACCACCGGTCATAGTGACCTTAACCAGAATGATGAAAAAATAAATATTTTATTCAACAATGCTATCAATTGCCAGGATCATATCATCTCTGCCGGTGTGCCAGAATTTTGTCCCACAGGAGTTCTTTTACAGCTTGTCTAAAATGTCCTGACACTCCATATGCACGAGTGAGGAGAAAAGCGGAGAGGTGTTGAGAATGGTGGGGCAGCAAGTGACTAGGTTATCAGAATTTGGAGGCAATCACATATACAACATATGAACTTGTCACTTTTACAGCAACTGGAAGACTGACCCCCCCCACTTCTCTTTTCTGCAAGTGGACTGCTCAGTGATACTACGCATCTTTGCTTCAGAAGTGGGGGAATGTGAGGGCGTTTTGGACAAACTGTACATGCCAGTAAATGTACTGACATGGGGCTGTTGCTTTTAACCACACTTAGAAACCATCAGTCTGGGCCAGGTTTGAACCTGCGACCTGAGAGCAATAGGCCAGCACCTAACCAACTGAGGTATCCAGACCTACAGAATGAGAAAGTTGAGAGACTTGTATTCAAATGGGAGTGTTCACAACCAACAGGAAGCCTTCCTGAGCCCCGGGAACAGGAAAGAAGACTTGGCCAAGTTTTACCCTTCTCCTTCCCGTTACTGGGCTTGGCATGGCATAGATTCACATTGTACATATTAAGACTTTTCACTGTAAAAATTATTCAAGGCAGTCATGCCATGAAACAGCCACTAGAGCTCCCTCTAGTCATAAGCTAGAAAAAATACAATTGGTTAGTTAGAAACTAATGAATTCCCAATGCACAATATTGACCTCCACTTTTTACTAATATGCTGATTAATAATTTATCTTCCCAATCTCACTGCCATTCTGGTTACCATTACTGGGTGGTTGTGAACCAACCCTTAGGCTTGTTTCACACTGGGACACTGGTGACAGTTGTCAGTGATGGTCATTGGTGATTGTGGTGAACACTCCTGGATCACTGGTGTCTGACACTGCAGGTATTGCCAACTGATTAGAGAAATGATATCCCAAATAGGACAACTTTCTGCTTCACTTATAAAATCTTTCGTATTAATCAAATCTCAACTCAGGCCTACAATGCACACAGTATAATGTATAATGAATGTTTTGCTGTATCACTGTGCTCAGAAATGGCTGCCTGTCTGTTGGCAAATCTGCAATGCTGTGTCTGTGATCTGTGTCCCAGTGCGAACACTCCAATTCAAACTAATGCAGACTGAACACAGTCACCTTACCCGTCACACGTGGCGAGGGTGAGACACTGCTGTGTCACAGTATCTTGGTGAGGCAGTGTAATGTCCTGGTGTGAATTCTCCAATTCAAATAAATGTATCTCTATCAGTGACCATCACTGGCAACTGTCACCAGTGTCCCAGTGTGAAACGAGCTTTACAGTCCAAGAACCCATGACTGCCAGACCTTCCTTCATAAAAGTTGAAAATTTCTCAGTGCATGCCCCCTATGCAGGTAGAAATGAAGGGGCTACTATGAAGTTTGGATCATCATGGCTTTGGCAGGTAACATAGCAAAGGTGTATAAAATAGCAACCTGAAATTGTCTAGCCTAATTTTCTTATATTTTCTTTGGGATAGTATTAGAAACCATGTCATCCATTGCCAGATACTTAGCATCATGGCAAACCCTTACCAGATACCCTTAAACTTTAATTATAACTGTACTTATGTTATAGTATAAAAGCTGAATTATGTTCTTTGGGTGACTTTTAGAAGATGTTTCCTTAATAGCTGGACAGTTTCGAAAGGATAGCTGTAGGTGCGAGCGCAAGGCAATATACATCCAAATGGATGCAAGTGAGATAGTGAATTAGGTCTTTTGTGATTTTTTACTGCACATTCTTGGTTTACTCAGTATGTGTTATACATACAGTATACGTTTTACAATTTGTTTCTGTAGTTTGTAAAATAAATGTGATCCAGTTTTAATTATCATCTGAGAGACGTTTTAATTTGTATTTCAGTTGAGTTTGTCTGGCAAGGTGTTAGAACTGTAGAAACTGTCCGGCTATTAAGGAAACATCATCTAATAATCACCCAAGGAAGGAGGAAGGAGGTGACATCCAGCAGCAGTCCTTGGAGGATAAGATAATTATTCTTGGAGACAGTCACACAAGAGGTATTTCCGAGAACCTACAGGTGAGTGAAGGAACATCAAAATTGGCAATAGTGAAGCCCGGTGAACCAACTGAAGAAATAATCAGAACAACCCAGGGAGAACTTCTTCATCCTTTAAATAATAAAGACAGTGTTGTGTTGATAACATGTAAAAATGATGTTTCTTGGAACAAAACACAAGACTTAATACTTGGACTAAAAAAGTTATTAGGTTAACTTATACAAATGTGGTTATAGTGAATGTGCCTTATAGGTATGATCTAGCTCCCTTTTCATGTGTAAATAAAGAAGTAGCTGTGGCAAATCAGTTAATCAGCAAGGTATGTGCAAGATTTAGGAATATAAATATTATAGAAATGGATAAAATGGGCAGAGAACATTTTACAAGGCATGAAATGCATCTGCATGCATCAGAAAAAAATGTTTTGTCAATGAAAATAAGCGAGGCAATTGCAAAATAAAAGAAATAAAAGACAATAATTTCACTTCCACTTAGAGGTCAGGGAAACTAGCTAAAAACACTGTAAGTAGTAACGAAAAACAGTGTAGTAAGGTTAGGTTTTCACCAAATTATGTTTCTCAGGGAATATGTGATTAGCGACCACAAGGTACCCAAGCTGAGCAGAACATTACTTTCACTTACTGGTGTTTTGCTCCTCACTGTAACTTTTCTATCTGACCTTACCTTGGTCATCTCTTGTTCTCTTCCGACCCCGATGCTATTAGGGTTCCTGAGGGCTAGGGAGTCTTCATTTTTCCAACCTCTCCATTTCTCTATAAAATCTTAACCCCTAACATGCTGACCTGTCATGGCATGTAATACGTCCTGTGATTGGTGATCAGAGGATGTGGTCGGTGAATTTATTTTGATAATTCTCCCGGTCAGGTCGGTGAGACCCGTAAACCAACGACAGGTGTGGTCCTCCAGACACTCTGGGGGTTGTGAAAGAGCGATGTGACCGCCAAAACATAAAAATATGGTGCTCTCTAAAAAGCGGTTACTATTACTGCTATTGCTCTCTTCAATATCATCAGTGAAAAATATTGGAGAGCAAGAGGATTAATGACTTCATTGTCAGAAATCCAGCATTAGCTAACAACAACATGTTTATAAACAAAGCAGTGAGGTCAAAGGTTTGGATACTGTAAACATTCTTAGTATGAACATACAGTGCCTAAGAACTAAGGCAGATGAGTTAAGTATTTATTTAAAAGGTTTAGACTGCCGTGTACTCTGTCTGAGTGAACAGTGGTTAAAAGAAGAAGAAATAGGTTATGTAAATATTGAGAATTTTAAACTAATAAACCATTTCTGACGTAATATGCATAAAAATAGGGGAGGGTAGTGGTTTACATTCATAATTCATTAGAAGCAACAAAAAAATGGAACTCAATTTTGTAAAGAAAAGATTTTTGAAGTAATAGGGGCAATTATTGATGCATACAAAATCATAATAGTAGCAATCTATAGGTCACCTTTAGAAGATCCAAATTTGTTTTAGAAGAAATTGACAAACTTTTAAAGCATCTTTTAAATTTTAGGCAAATGTAGTTGTTTGTGGGGACATAAATACTCATTTTGATGTCACAACAGATAGGAACACAGTAGATAACTTCGAAAATTTACTGCAACAACTAGGCCGTCATTGTGCAAATAGGTCACCAACACGAGGATAAGGATAGCAGACATTTTAAACATTCAAAAATATATTGGAATATTGACAAATTCAAACAATGTAGAACATTGTAAACCATTATTTGTTGCATTAGAAATACCAACAGTAGTAAATGTATATATCTATGACGTTTTGATCAGTATCAAAGAAAATTTGCATAATTTTAACTTAAGGAATTCAGTTCATGAACATGGGACAAGAAATAGCAATAGAATTGATATGCCATATCATAGATTACAGAAAACATCTAGATACTATAAAGTAATAGGAATAAAGCTTTTCAATGCACTCCCACAAGAAACAAGAAATCTAAATGTTCAAACATTTAAGAACAGACTGTATAAATGGTTTTAGAAAATCCCCTTTATAGTGTGCAAGAATCTTATGAACAAAATAAAACTGGATTGTAAACTTATATAAATCCTAGTTTGTAAATATGGTAAGTGTAAATCTTAAGTTAGCAATGTATGTGTGTATGTATTTAAAAAATGAGTATTGTGATTATTGTAATTATTAAATGACTAATAAAATTACCGCCATTGCCGCTGCCACCGCCACCGCCATCATCATCGTCGTCGTCATCATAAAATTCAGCTTTTATACTATAATGTAAGAACAGTTACAATTTCTAAAGTTTAAGGATATCTGGTGAGGGATTGCCACAATATTAAGCGTCTAGCAATTCTAATTTCTAATATTATCCTGAAGAAAATGCGCGAAAATTAGGTTTTATATTTTGACGATTTTAAGTTGCTATTTTATACATCTTTGTTGCCTGCCAAAGCCACAATGATCCAAAATTCATAGCAGCCCCATCGTTCCTACCTGTGTTGTGGGCATGCACTGAGAAACTTTGTTTTTATAAAATAAGGAAGATCTGGCATTCATGGGCTCTTGCTCTATTACACATGTGCTGCAAATCTGAAGAGAATAAAGAAGGCTAAAGCAATAGTAACAATTTTTAAAAAGTGGATCACTATGTGATGGCTTTGAAATTTCATGCTGCTTGCATGACAATGAGAAAAAAACCTGTAGAAAGCTAACAAAGAATCTCTCAGAAATGCTTAACAGCACAAAATAAAAGAGCATAAAAAAGATTTGAGATAAATTGTGTTTTAATGAAACGTAAACTTTTTTGTGTAGAAAGTTTTTGTGTCTCTTACAGTTTACTGGTTATATAAGCCATTGAGAGTGACAAGAACTTCACAGGATATTCCCAGAAAATTCAGGATATACATTATATGTTTTATTTGTCATAGAAATATCTTAAGCATGTGATATTTGGTATTTTAATCAAAATCATAGACTTTTTGAGAAAATTAAATGTTTATCTATGTAAAGGATAGTTTGGAGTAGAGAGGATTTTCTTGAAGATCTTTGTGTGGCACCCTTGGAGGACAGTGAACTTCAACACCAACTTTGGTATTTAACAGGCTTTTTATTTTTGAGTTATGCTGTCCACAGACACAGGGAGCCTCGTAATGCGTACTTCCAATGGAATCTTGATATCCAGTTTTTGGGTAGAATAAATATTTCTTCTACTTGCACATCATGAACCACAATGTGAATGGAATTCACATGAATTCTTATTTGAATACTATAATATATAATGTGAATATGTGAATTTGTCATGGGTAGAGAAAATGGCTGGTATGTTCATATAAGATTTTTCTACTTCTATCAACTGATGTTTCCATAACCTCACATACATATTTTTCCTATAGGCTTACTTCACCAAAATATTTAAGTTGCTAAAGAGATGACAAAATTATTATCTTTTTAATATTAATGTCCAATCTAATGTCATATCGGACAATGAATGAAATGGGTGAAATGATGCTCAAATGAACCTGAGATCTATAGAACTTAAAATTACCCAACATTTGTCTTCTCAAGATAAGGGAACTCAGTCTAACCGAGATTTGAACTTGGGACCTCTTGGATGTTAAGCAGACATGCTACCATCACACTAGAGAGGCAGGCTACAAAATTATGTTGAAAGTTAATATCAGGTATCTATGGCCTAGGGGTTAATATGCTAGTCCCTGGTTCCTGAGGTCACAGTTCAAACCCAGCAGAGAGTGATGGGTTTTTTCAATCGTAAAAGTCTTTAGCATGACTTGCTTTGGAAGGGAAGTAAAGCTGGTGACCTATATTATTGATTTACGGCACATCAAAGAATCTCAAACCTCATAAAGAGGCCTTTGATCAAAATTAAGAGGTCTTTCACATCCAGTATAGAATGGGATGCTGAGAACCACAGCGGTTAAGAGTGTCCATAAATAAAAATTCAATTTCAATTTTTCTGTCCTACAAAACAGCTGAATGGCAATTTATAGGTGTGTACACTACTACAGAGGACCTATTAACATCACTTTGTCCATGTGTCTGCAATTACTGAGTTGAGATTTTATACAAAGAAGTTTAAAGACAATTTGTCAATACATTTAAAATTTGGTTCAAATTGGTTACAAAATTTAGAGTAGTTAAAGTAAAGAGATTTTGAATTGAGGTTGCACCTACATATTTTCAAAACAAGGCTAAAGGCTTTGAAACTTTTCTAGATAACGGAATCTTGAATTAAGTATACATGTAATGACTGCAAACCACTGGGAGGAAATACATATAGAATCAGCAGTTTGTTCTTAAATGTGCCTTTAGGCTCCCACTCCAAACAGTTGCTACATGGTGTAATGGTTTGCGCTTATCATGCAAGGGATCATGCTTCATGCTTCAATGGGTTAAATGCATTTGTAATTATCTGCAACTTTACTGAAGGACACAATTACCTGCATTTTTTATTTTAAAATTACCATGAATTGAGGATTCTTAAGCCATCTCAGATACAGCAGCTTGTGCCCAAGGTACCTGCAGTTATTCTTCATAAACTAAAACAGTACAACAGTTATTAATAAAAGTCAATAAAATCTTGGGAAGCTCTCCACTGTGGTGTGGCGATAACATTCAAGAAGTCCTAATTCTGAATTTCACTTAAGGTAAATCTGGAGAAGTATTTTTTGGGGTATTCCTTTATCCTCAAAATATGAATGTTTGAAAATTCTGAGCTCTATGGACTTCATTTGAGCATCATTTTCCCATTTCATTCATCATCCAATATTATCTACCCAGTTAAAGGATCTTAAATTTATAAAACATAAATTAATTTAAAAAGTCTTGAGGAGTCTCATCAATTTACAACATCCTATTACACAATGTAGGTATTACTTAAATGTTAACAAATAAAAAAGAATATCCTGAATTATATTGGTTTCAAACCAAAGGAAGTTTAAGAGTATGAGAGGTAGAATCATAACTGGAAAATTCAATGCCACAGCTGATTCTACTTCATAAACATTGCCCACACACAGTTTGCATGTTTAAAAAAAACACCAGGAGTAAGTTTGTTTGCATAAAAAATAATAATTAAAATTTAAGAGTAGTTTATTTGGAAATTTTTAGGATTATTTTCTAAATACCAGTGTGCAACACACAAAATAATGAATGCCAAGCCATGCTATGTTGATGTATTTTATGGTCTGGTTTATCTGCATGGTTTTTCTGTCTGTCAGAAATATAATGCAGCATGTAACTGTCTACTAAATCCCTAGTGTGGATGAAGAAAAACACTTTTTCCATGCACTGTACTTGTGCAGTTTCAACATGCCATGATTTTGCAGAGAAGGAATGTGTGTATATTAACTGTTGTAATTATCCTGACCCAACACTGGTATACTATATAAGCACATCTACAAGCACATACTTGCCAACTTATTGAAATTTAAATCTTTAAAAGTGTCCCTGATTGCAATGATGTGAAATTTAGAATGCATAAAATGTTTAGTGTAGTAAATGTACAATTACACGTAAAATAAATGGGAATTCCATTTTATAATTTATTCTTGATGATCTGCTGGTACTACTTCTTTCGGTCACTTAAGCTGAAATTCTTTCTAGTGCCACAACAAATACGTATTAAGGCAAAGAATACCATTTCCTAGGATATACTCAGATTACTAGCTCAAATTTTGTTTCATAACATGAATTATAAACACAGTCACAAAAAAAATGGGAAGCTTATATTCTGCAGCCATACAATGTAAATAAAATAAATATGCAAGGGAGTGGCTTTACAGTTCATATCATGCTTTACTGAATATTTGCCCATTTACTGCTTGTTGGTTGCTAGAGCTCACTAACAAGACAATAACATTTTAAATCCCCACACTATGCATTTTGGTACAGCCCAGTGGAGGGCCATGACTGTGAAGGATAGACATGCAGATAAGCTCTGGTCTATTATGGCACACTAAGCCAATTGGCATATTACATTCAGTCTGTAATCTTATGTTACAATATAATACAATAGTAGTTAATGCTTTGTTGTATCCCTGGTGAAAATCTGTAATACAGTAAAACCTTGTTTATCCAAATTGGAACCAAAGGCAATCTAGAAAATCGAAAATTCAGATAATTTGGGTTATATGGGCAATAAGTAAAACAAAATTCTTAAATCCTTAAATAAGCAGAGTTGTCATTTATGACGATAAAAATTATGTACAGTGCATAATATTACTGTTTACAAGATATTAAAACATTTTAAAATGTTAATCACATAAAATCACAATTTCTTAACAAAGAATTGACCCACTGTCTTCTGTTTTAAACATGCAAGGCATTTGAATGAAGTTTGAATTACACTTTGATAAGAGACAAAAACAATCAGACTGAAACACGCACAATAAATTTAATGACATGTGCCATTTGAAAACAGTAGGAAATCTGAGGAGATTGAGGGGGTGTAGTAACTGTTAGGGATCAAGGTCACCAATTTCTTCCAGCATTATAATAGGTAGCATTTTAGAGTACAATAAGTATTACCATAATTTATTGTACAATTCATGCGGGAATCATACACCTAATCAAACTAAAAAGTGAATATTTGGCATACTTATAGTTACATTCTTGTTATCATAGTTAAGTTTATTACCTATGTGAACATTAATTTTTTAAAAAAATGTTGACAAATCTGATCCAGATAAATGAGGTTTTACTGTACTTTGAATCTACATAAAAGTTGTAAAAATGCCTCTTTTGATGTGAAGTAGTTAAAAGGCCTCCACTATTATATATTTCATGGGAAAACTATAATAAAATTGGCAAGTATGCAAGCAAAAGGAACTGATGGAAGGTTATTTAGGAGTCATAGCCTTTCATGTCAGACCACCTGTGCTTTTCCGTTTAGCTGTAGTAGGTCCATACTTACCAGTTTATTTCACTTCACAAAAACACCCAGCTGCCTTCAACTTGCAGATATATAATACAATCAAAAGCTTGCCCTATGACTAAAGTCAAGCTCTGCAAAACATTTAATAGCAACAACCAATTAAGTGTTTGTACGATTACCACATAAAACATATCTCACTATTATAAAATTACACTGACAGGAATGTTAATCAGGTAGAATTTTGCAGATGAAAATTGAGAACCGCATTGTTGATATGTTGTGATTAACATTTCTTAAAGCATACACATATGTACATCACCATATTACATGCATTTCGGCTCAGAGATCTATATACATGGCAATAATATCTACACAGTTGGTAACTCTGTTAAATTAGAAGTTATGTAAGTCAGTTATTGTGCTAAATACCATATTGGCACATTCATAACTTTCTAATATTTACACGTCATATGTGAAGCAAAATCCACCTGTGAATAAACCTGCATAATATTACAAATAAAACATTACACAGCAGGTTCATTTTAAGTCACGGATGAAATTCTCTTTACTCTGAGAAAGTAGTTCTTCAGGACCTCATGATCAACAAGTAGAGGAGTTGTTTGGAAATGATCGTAGATATATTTAATAATTTAAATGTCCAGGTTTCTCTGAAACAGGAATCAACTGTGGTAGTTCATTTTAAAGGTATTCACAGTTGGAATCAATATATTTATAAGAACACAATTCCCTCACTGTTATAAAAATGGATTGTTAAATGTATTTATTGTCCACAAAAGAAAAAGATAAGGAATGCAAAATTAACAACTACTTGTCTTACCCGACATTGCATGGATGCATTGTGTAAGTAAGGGGTTCAAAATAAACATAGGAATGGTTTTTGAAAATGCAAGAAGCCTGTAATTTTCTTGTGTAGCTAAACCATTAAGTATCCAAAGTTTTCATCAGAAAGCGCAAATTTGTACATAAGGAGTTGAATGAGATGGGATAATTTTACTTTACCACATACAAAGCAGGTAGAGGAGGCACTGTATTTCATTCCATAATTACATTTTTTATGCTTTTGTTTTAAGTAAAAGCACACACTGTAGCTATCACATAAAGAATATATTATTTAAGACTGGCCCTTGTTATCTTTCAGTGGCTAGTGTACTGTTACAGTGGTAAGAATGAGTCTGAGCATATTCAAGCCACCTTACGCTGTTCCAAGTTGAAAATAAAGAGGAGGGGATGGAGGAAAAACAGAAGTACCATGTGACACTGAAACACCAATGCAAACACCCACTCTAATAAAAAATAAATACATAATGATGACTTTGTATTTATTGATCTAAAAATTGTCTTATTTATTAAAATATTTAAGATAATGTTGAAATGTATATACTTTATAACTGCAGCTAATATCAGATTGCTGACTATGAAAGACAACAACCGTTATTCTGTAACTCTTTGATATATGCTATCATCAAGGTATCAATTTCTAGAAATTTCAGGTTTTAGGGTCACAAAAAGAGTGTCTTGAATAGCATGTAATTTCCAACTGCACTTTCATTTTGTTCCAATCTCTTTCAGTGGCGGCTCGCAGTCAAAATTTTAGGGTAGGCAAAGTGTAACAGTAACAACAACAAACAACAATAATAATAATAATAATAATAATAATAATAATAATAATAATAATAATAATAATAATAATAATAATAATAATAATAATAATAATAATAATAATAATAATAATAATAATAATAATAATAATAATAATAATAATAATAATAATAATAATAATAATAATAATAATAATAAACCCCGTTTATCCGAAATATAGGGGGCGAAGTCATTGCGGATAACGCAAATAATATATTGTTTGGTTGTTTAATAAGAGCAGAGTGAATGAGTGTGACTTACGGACGAATTACCGCCAAAACTAAAATCACGAGTGTCGGCAGACTTTTTTCCAGGGGGGGGGGGCACATGTTGGAAATTTGCAATCATATAATATTAAATCATTATTTTACTGTCAAAATTTATAGTATTTGTTGCAGATAACCGTATTAATTTGTGCTAAACAAAAATTGTTCTTTACATCAAAATTAAAATAATAGTTTAAAAGTCAGTAACTGACTGCACATTAAGTTCACCAACTTCCAAGGGGGGGGGGGGGGGCCGTGGCCCCCCTTGTCCCCGTTTCGCAACGCCCATGACTAAAATAGATTAAGAAATTGAAAAATTGTCTGACTGCAGCTTTGTGTTAAATAGCTAAAACACTCCTCTTTTCATTGTCAGTGCGCCGCGAAAGCGAAATTTGTAATAGTTCACTAATTAAGTCGGTCATACTGGTATTATACAGAGATAACGACAGATTCAGATCTCTGAGATCTTCGTTCGTGGAGTATGGCTGTTCGGAAAATGTCGCATAAATTTGGATTTGGGCAGGCAAGTGTTCGGACTGCTGGTAGACGCATCTACGCATGCTCGGAGTGCATATACAGACCGAATGTTTCCTTATCCCTGTTCAAGGGCCTCGTACTGAGGAAATGGGGCCGGGCAGGCAGAGGTTAAGCTAGCCTGCTCTCCACTACCCAGGTTCCATGCGTATCATTTCTGCCGCGCGTTTCAAACACGCAGCGCAGTTTTAATGAATCGGAATTGAGATTAAAGGATTTGACCATGCGCTGGTCATTATAACCGAGAAAACTTTTCTTGAACTGCAATTTAGGGGAAAATGACGGTTCAAATGATTAAAATGATAAAATGCAGAATCATAGTTAAACATTATTTGTTGATGTATTACGATAGGGTAGGCAATGCCTACCCTGCTTACCCTGAGGAGCCGTGCCTGATCTCTTTGAAAACTCCATTTCTGCAGTTTGTTTACTATTTTGTTCTGTGAATGCAATCACTCTTAGTTGAAACCTGCATATAATTTCTGTATTTCCCCACACTGGTGTTTCACAAAATAAGCTCTCATTAAAATAACTATAGAAACAAACAGCTACACACACTGAAGAATAAGATGGTTATTGACTTGGTGCATGCTAACCACATGCAAAACAGTTTGCACCCCTCACTGCTCTGCTAATTCTTATACTTTGGGTGCTTAAACCAATCAGATTCACTGATGAACTAGCCAAGCTGATGGTATCAATGCATCTTCAATTACATTGATGACTTAAGAAATAGGAATGGTGCCTCAGCACCAAGCATCAGAGTATGCTGCATACCTACCCTCTACCCTCTCCTGTGAATCTAACAGTACTGTCATTGACTCAGGAGTATGTCTTTGTCCTTGAACGTGTAACCGTGGTGTGGAGTGGGGAGCTTCTCAGTACAATGTAAACAGAGTAACACCAGCAGTTCAAAATTGTCTACTATGCAGTTGGACTTTAAGCAGTATGCATACAAATGTGAGTGGTGATTCAAGACAGAGTCAATTTTTGTGCCTGACACATACCGAGACTATCAATAAACTCAGCTGCATGTTGGAAACATTTACCATTGTAAATCATGTTGCAACACAATGTGGGACTTACAAATATTCTGCTTTCCTAATGTGCTCATTCATTCTTTCCATGGCTGTATCTTTATCAAAATGTGTAATAAAACAATTACTGCAAAGCTTTATCTTAACATAAAGTATATAAAATAACAAGTTTCCATAAGAATGTTAAAAGAAAGTTTTTATAAAACTAAATTACTGAACTTTTTTGCTGTTTCCATTTGTACAGGCAGCTTTAACTTCTATGGTCATATCAAGGGGGAGGGGCTTTTACTTGAGAAACAATACAGAGGCATTATATTATTTACATAAATTGTCAATAATTTGCAATTTAAGGGGGGAAACAGGTGAAAATGTCTAAAATGACAAAATTTCACATCATGTTTTTTGTATAAAAAAATACTAGATGGTCTGCAGTGCATATACATAATGTGAAGTTTCAAAGCATTAGAGTAGCTCTAAGTTGCTCTAATTACATCATATTTAAAGGTCTGCAATTTGAGGGGGCACTGCAGGAGGTGCAATTGCTGGCTGAAGTAAAAAATGGCTTTTTTTAAACAGATTTTTGTGGGGTTTTTAACTTGAAGACAAGTTTCTGATTCGTCATCGAGCCACCGTGATCAATAGGCATAATATAGTAACAGCAGTCCTGCCATTAGATGTCCTATAACACACAAATTATCAGCCTTCTATGGAATGAGTAGCGAACACAGATAAACTTTTGTTTCCATTTTGTTGGCTTCATGTGTGTATACTTAAAGGTTGGCTTTCTGTTTGTGTCTTTGTTTATAGTTACCACATGTATCAAAAAGTATTTTCAGATAATTTCTTATGATGTAGTTAATCTAACTGCTAACATATTACATTGTAAGCAAAGTCTAGTGTAAATATTTTGGTTTAGTAGTTTTTCAGTGTAAATATTTTAGCACAATTCTTGCACAATATAAATAGTTATATAATATATGGCAACAGTAGTACCTGTATAGTCATGAAAAAGCACTATAAGCTACTTATAAAGCTCGGCACTCCTAGGAAGGCCTCGAAGTCATTATTTCTGTTTAAACTGCATGAAACTTTTAAACAAATTTTTCTTCACTTTAATTTTTGCTATACTTTTGTTAACCCTTTAATTATAAGATACATATAAGTTTGTTAAGCTTTAAGATACTTTATTGCCTATTTATTTCTAATTTATTGTTATACTAGCCTAAATAAATATAATTCAAATATTTATAGCCATTTCCTATTCTAAAAATATTAAATTTTTACAATGAAACAGTAGTTTTTTTTTTTTTTTTTTTTTTTTTTTTTTTTTTTTGAGAAAAGCAAAATCCATGCAACTGCAGTCAAGCCTAACCCTGTCAGTTTCCAAGTGTGCCATTACATTGATTATTTTAATTGGGCCCTCCCCTTTGTTTACCAAAGGCACAATTAACTGCAGTTGCTGGGATTCGAACTCGTGATGGTTGGCTTTGAATGAATGGCCAGTTCATTGCATATTGCCTTAATCATCACAGCTATCTGAATCACTTCAGCTGAAGTGCCTCCAAAAGACATATGAATACCAGTTTAGGAATTAAAGGAAGAACAACATATGTAGCAAAACAACTTGCCAATTAAAGGGTTAATTCAAAACAAAATAATAACCACAAATTAGGTGCTAAAAGGCTGAAATGTTTATTGCACATTCCATAAAACATAACAAAAAATCTTATGTATGGGATATGGGATAAACTTAGTACTTTTTGACATAAAAAATGTGTAAATATCACTATGTAGTTCATATTTTTATTTTTAATTTCCCTTAAAGTTAAAATATAAAACCTACACATTAAGCTTTTCTAAATAAGATTGTTTCTAAAAGACTGACTGTTTTTAAAAGAAATGGAGTGTATTTCATTTTGAAATTTTAAAATTTTTTAAAACAAACTTTTCAATAATTCAAAAACTAATTTACAGGCACAAATGAAACTTCGCCAAATAGTTTCACATAACATTGCAAATACTTGTACAAAAAAATTAAGTATGTAGTTGTGCAGAATAGAAATTTCACCCATCAACAATTTCACCTGTAATGCAATATGGGACACTATTTAATTTGTTGAAAATTATGTCCTGCAAATGCTGTCCATTTCTTCAATGAAAATCTGCCATCCTGCATGCATTTCATCGAGATATCACTGTTTCATGAACAAGCCTGGATAAGCAAGTGTTTTGACTATGCACCACAGAATTCTAGAACTGATGCAAACAGACATGGGCAAAAGAAAGAAGGTATTTGTGTATTCCTGAACAGTTTCTTGCAGCAAGCATTCCTTCCTAATTGTTCTACTAAGTCATTTCAAAGTGTGTTAAAGCAATTGGTTTAAAAATATAATAGAAACCCTCCTGAAAATGCATTTGTTTTAAGACAAGTGTGAAATGAATGCACAAATGAATTAAATATGCTTTTACAAATAATTTATTAATTTAAAAAATAATTTTACAGTTTATTATTATTTTGAAATGCTTCAATGTTAGCATATACAACTCTGTTGGACAGGGGTTGCCAAGGAAGTGTTAGAAAACTCAATAGATCATTTCCAAACCACTCAACTTTTAGCAACAATTACATAATTTCAAAATTAATTTTCTCAGCACCAAACACAGAACCTCTTCTGCATGAAAATCTGAGCCTATGATATTACATATTTCATTCTAAATCGTACATTAGATTTGACCTTTGTCTCTAACATACATAATTATTATAAACTTCTAAAGCAAAAATCTGCAACTACTTCTATACAGAATCTTAAAATGACAATGCTAAATAAGTAGAAACAGTTAATAAGTACTTCAGAGTACTATTTCAAAGCTGCTCAGAGCTTTATAACAAAAATACTTTATCACTTATATTTTATTTGAACTGGAGTAAATATTTCCTACCTGTGCCATATAGAGTTTAATTTTACAAGCCTAAGAGTATGATAACCTTATCAATATCACATCCTTCAACTGGCGCAAGAAAAATGAGATAAGGCAATACTATTGCATGCAGTATTATCTGATTACTATTATATTATACTGATGAAATATATTTTCTATGAAAAAGTGTTTCAAATTTATGTAATGGAAAAGTGGTCCCATACAAATACATAGTGCTAAAATAGAAGTAATCTCTTAGCTAATTTGTAATGATCAAATGTAAACTAATGCAAATGTGCCGTTATTAAATTAGGGATGGGACATCAATACATAGAGACAACACTTCATGCCTTTTGATACCTATATCATTTTTAAAGCTCAAGTTCATTATGAAACTTTTGTATTGGGTTGGCATAAGTTACTGTAAAAGAGTTTGTCAACATTAACTTTTTTCCTTCCCGCTAAATTGAGCTTGATGTTAAGTGTTAATTAGAACCAATAGACATGAAACAGTAGCATGAGGTAATAAATCAGCAATCAGTGTAAAAGCAAAAGCTCATTCTAATCTGGGTTTAAGCTATTGGATGAATAGAGAACATTAAAGAAAAAAAGATAATAATAATAATAGTAGTAATAATAATCATAATAATAATAAATAGTAATAACTAATAAATAATGAACTTGATTTCACTTTTTAAGTCTTTCAATTTTATCATAATTTAAACATTCATCATGCCTCTTCAAAATCATTATCTACATCACATATTGGGCCTTATAAGCCTGTTCTGTCTTCAATAAAGACTAATCCAGCTGTCTTTTTCTTAGTCATCCTAAGTAACTATTTTCAGCTGCTTTATATGAGGTGTGATGAAAAAGTTCCTGGAATGGCTTCACAACAATTTTGCCATTGAGCTGTCCTTAATTCTTACTCTAACATTACATGAAACGCGCTCTTCTGATAAAAATGAGAGGTCACAAGCCTTTCTGTGACCTATCAGTGAAGAGGTGGGCTCTGAAGTGAATCAGTGTTTCACACCTGCTGTGATTTTTTCTATCTATTGAAAATGCTAGATTACGAAGGATAAAGAACAAACATCAATTTTTCTTCTAAATTCAGTAAAAACTGTAACAGAAGCCTATGAAATGTTAAGAGCAGTTTATAGGGGTGAAGTAATGGGAAAAATAAAAGCATTCAAGTGGTTTTGGAAATTTAAAACTGGTGTGACACCAGTTAAGGATTCAGATCGTTGGGAGTGACCTGTTTCTGCAAAACTGACAAAAACATCAAACAGGTGAGAAAAATGGTAAATGATACGCATTTTATAATATAAGAGACATCTATGATTGATTAGGGTGCTGTTTTGGATGTGTTGTAGGCATTTTGAAAGGCAATTTGGAGATGAGAAGAATTCACGCAAACTTCCAGCCCTGCCTTCTTTTGTGGCTGTGAATAAAACCCTTTTGGTCCGTCAATTTTTGGATAAAATAGGATGTTCCTCATCCTACCTATTCTCCAAATTTGGCTCCAGTGGACATTTTTCTTTCCCCATGACTTAAAATGTGCTTCTAAGGATGCCATTTTGAGGACATTGATGTTATCTATTGCTAATCGCAGAAGACTCTGAACGTGTTGAGACAAGTATATCAACGCCCAAGGAGACTACTTTGAGGACAACAGTGCAGAATAAACAAATGAAAATGTGGTGTTATGTTTATGACCTTATTCTGGCAACTTTTTGATCACACCTCATATTTAATTATTTATCTTCGTATTATATTGCTGTCCATTCAATTTTAGTAAGCTCACAATGGACTGCTTTGCTTTCTTATTATATTATTTATATTCTTCACAATCTAAAAAATTGCTCTACCAACTGAGAAAAGAACTGGAGACAAACAGCCATTCTGGGCAATGTTGATATCAAATATTATGCTTACTACACAGCAGTAGGACACCCAGGTAAGTTATTTCTGATAGTGAATTGTAGTGTTGCAAATCTCACAAGCACTAATCTACACTGATCAATCTCACACTATTGATATCATCATGATGGTGGGCTGTGCCTTTATAGTATATGAAGAAGGAAGTATACTTGGCGAATAAAACAAATTATACTGTACTGTTTTTTGAGCCAAACTTCTCACTTTATTGAATGCAGTGGAATGGTGCTCAGGTAATAATACCAGTGCAAATATTTTCAGCGACTCGCAAGCAGTGTTGAATTGAAAGACCTGATCAGTTAGTTAAACAAGCCAGTCGTTCCAACTTGATTAATAATAAAATTAAATGTCTGATACCATTTTTCAAAATTCTATTAAAGAAGAGATAATCATCCACTGGAATGAGAAATGGCTGGAATTCTTTAACTGTGGAACTACTCTTTCCCACTGCACAGGAAGGTTTAAAATGTTAATATATTGTGTGCAATTTTCAGCTTACTCAGATGTCAGATCATGAAACATTTAATGTATATTTTGAAAGATTAAAGATTGCAACAATAAATAACACATTTTGCAGAACATAATCCAATTGTAGAACATATCTTTTTTACTGTCCCCCTTTTTAAAGAAATGATTATTGTTCTAATAATTTTAGAGCCTTTGCACAACTTGTTTCTCAAGGTATACATAATCCCTAGAGTATCTCCCATATACAGAGGGTACCCTTATTTGCTCAAACACAGTCAAGCCCATGGAGGAGTGCAGGAAGGGGGTGCTGGAGGTCAGCATGCCTACTCCCCTAACCATAAGGCAACTATTTGACCTTTGAGAGATGCCACCTTTCCATCAGTAAAGGTACTCAGTTGCCATCACAAGGCTGAATGCACCCTGGACCAGACTTCCCAGAAGGGAAAAATCCCCATGCTAGTACCAGGAATCGAACATGGGTAACCTGTACCAGAGGCAGGTATGCTATCACTGCGATATGGAGGTGGTTAAATAGCTTGCATTACTATTTAAACATTATAAACACAATCTTAAAACATTTCAATAACACCTTGTATACAACCATAGAAGAGGCTTAAGTCCTTTGCCATTTCCGTGTAAACCTCCATGTCACTACTGTGCATCACTCAAAACCTATTTAAATCACAGTAGGTGGGTTAATTTGCAGTGTTCATGAAAACCTATTTACTTTGTGGTTTTTCAAGGTATATGAGTGAAACAAAAATCATATAATGATATAACCTATGTATAGATTACTATTGTATGAGTATTTTTAAATCTACGCCAATATAGAAACAATTTTCATGGAACCTTTATACATATATAATGAAACCACAACTGAAAAGTTTCTGGTACTTTTCAATTTCAGATTAACAGTATGTATAAGGATGTTATCCTGAGGCCAAAAATTGCACTTTTAAAATTTGCATATGCTGTCTTTTCAAACAAGAATGGCCTAATTACTGTGAAAGTTGGTATACAATATGTCTTAGCTTTACTTATAGAACTGGCTACCAATTTGGTAGCTTTATTATTTTTCTCAAAGGGAAAATTTTAATGGCACATAACATTAAAATATCTAAATATCTCTCTTTTTATTTAGTATTTTTAAAAATGTTACATAACAAAGGTTTATCAGTATAACATTTCAAACAGTTTTGTTATTTACAACATTTTGCTAAGGTGAATATTAGTTATAGTAACTTTTTGTTGCTATTATTTGTGTATGCATGCCAGCTATGAGAAACCACATACTTATCAAGTTTGTGTCCTTTAAACCTTTAACTTATATTTAAATTTATCACTGGCTTTCGAAACATCACCTGATTGTAAGTTGCATAGAAGATGAAGGGTAAAAGGCAAAGAATGGAAAGAGAGGAAGAAGAAAGAGGAATAGAAAGGGAGAAACAAGGAATAGGGGGTGAGAGAAAGTGAGAATTGGAAAGAGACAGAAAACAATCTTGATGCTTACTACAAGTTTCATACTTCTCTGAAACTCTAAAGTAATATTTAGATCTGTTTTTGAGGATTGAGTAGTTCACTTTATGGCAGAGTCACTCACTAGAGTGCTAAGCTAGCCTTCTGCTCTTTCTTTTATTGTTACATTTCTTCCATACACTAATTCTCAAAATTTGGAACTCAAAAATTAATTCTTACATATCTGAACATATTTAAAAAACTATTATAGTGGTGACAGAATATTTTGGCAAAATGCATGACATAGCATCAAAAGCTCAGAGAATACTGTGGACAATTTTATAAACAAGTAAAATTCAACATTACCAAGTTTTACACACATCTATCCAGAAATTTCCCAAAAGCTGGTATCAAAAAGATGCTGCAT
The DNA here is from genome assembly GCA_030765045.1 of Tenodera sinensis. Lineage (NCBI taxonomy): Eukaryota > Metazoa > Arthropoda > Insecta > Mantodea > Mantidae > Tenodera > Tenodera sinensis. The sequence goes on from CM060968.1 coordinate 61,967,945, forward strand.
TGCCTCATATCTATGATTAAAGGTAAAAGAAATGAACAAACTTGAATTTGAGTGAGCAGATCTGACCTACAATGTTAACGAGTATGTAGTATTCAGTCTATATAATTGACTTTTAAAACACCAAAAACTGACTTACATCACCACGTTTTGTTTATAACTACACACAACCATTTGGCAGTTGTTACTGCAGCAAGTGTATAACATTGTCACAAATATTGCTATTGCACCTATTCCTGCTGCCAAACTCACTGTGCTATTCTACAAGCACTAACATTTGCCACAATTCAGTGTACAGTGTAAACAATAAAGATGGATAACAAAATATTGGCACTGATATCCCTTGCACTTATCCTTTGAAACATTAAGACTGACATAACTGTGTTATTTTTTATTTCTGGATTTTTGTAGCCAAGAGTTTAAATGCTAGAAGCATGCTTATCAGTTCTCAACATCCCACCATTACTAATATTATAAACAATTTGTATGATTTCGTTCAGATTTCTGGAGTAATATCAAGGAGATATACATTACAAGTGGGGAAAATTGTTATTTTTCATTAACACTTCTATGATTCCAGTTCCAAAAATAAATAATAGTAATAAAATGTAAATAACTGTTCCAAAACAGTCAAGTACATCCATAAGTAATTCAAATAGCAAGACATTCTTGGTCCACTGTTACTTGAATAACTAAGGTACTTTCTTACCAAGTTGTGTTGTGATTCTGTTTTTTACAAATAACGTCAAGCAGGAAGCTAATGTTTCCCTCCAAATACATAAATCACATTAATGCTTACAATTACTGTTCACTTAATTCACATTTAAGGAAAGCATGTCAATCATCATAGCAACCATCTTGTATGATTTTCTATTATGCTAAAGATTATATATTCCAAAACATTATCTTGGCAGTTACTTTTGCATGAGCATTGGGGTGTTCTTGTAGCCTAAATATAACTGGTCGAAATCTCTCTTGTGGGTGTTGCTCCAATATTGAAACTTGAAAGCAGAGTTCCAGTTTCACATCACATACTTCTTGTAACCATTCTATTGTAACATTACATACATTCTCTGCACTTTCTTTTCTGCAGCATTTGGCATCTACACATACATATGACGTTTTTAATTTCCTCATTTACATTTGATTTTGCACAATTGTGATTTTAAGTCACTCCTATCTAAGCCTTCACCTTTAATTCACGTGAAGCATACCCCAAAGTCCAAAGTGGCTTGGAGTCCATAGTAAAAGCTGCAGGTCCCTTTGTTCTGTCATCCTACCTTCGGAGGTAATGGGTATTGCCTGCCATTAAATATGTCTAGTATTTACTTGTTGGTCATAATACACTATATGGGGAATGTTAGAAACAACACATTTAATTTGCTTTCATGTAACTCACTAGCTTAGTGCAATAAATCTAGATTTTATGCTATTGTCTAAGATTCATTTGCTATTAAACTGGTATTTTTTATTTAAGTTTTGGAAGATTATTCATATACACATTTCATGTTTCTTGGAAACCAATAAAAATTATGAAGTAGGTTATATGCAAAGTTGTCTAAAAATCTTGGCATTTAGCATTGTTCCTCAATATGTTTATTAACACTAGAATGCTTGAGTTTCAAGTACCCCTATATGCCCGTTAGTGGTAAATTGAGCACTACTACTTTTCATGCATTTTTAACAATTTTTATCACCGAAAACTACAGAATTTTTTGCTTATCTTTTTGGTATACTGTGATGGAACACAGTGAACAACTTTACTTCTGAACTACAAGTCAGGTTTAAAACCAGTTTGTGTTTAGCTTTTAGAACAATTCTATATATACTTGATTTTTGCTCCAATGTACTTAAATGTTCTTTTGTCTCAGGCTGATGAAATGTCTTACTTATCACTCACCAGACAACTGTAGTGGTATAAAGAGAGCAGTATGACCTTTCAGCTGGAAACCGGGTTTGAATCCAGCTTCTGGTTTTAGATACATTGTGTGTATGTTTTTGTTTTGTTTTTTTTGCTCACATCTAGCTATGTTTACTGCTTTGTCACTAAACTGTTTTACCTTCAGATGTACTTTGTTCATAATTGAATCATGCACTTACTACTTTTTCTCATTTATTCTTTTGTTCATATTGTATAGTTCATCTCAGGTAAATGGTTATAGTTCATCTGGTTATAAGTAAAATAGGCGTTATTTATTTTTATATCATGTATGTATGTATATATGCATATTTTTTTGAAAAGTAGAGATGTTTTATTATATGAATTGGTTTTGCTCTATGCTACACGGAAACAAATTACTTGTACAAATTATACAGTAGGTTATCATATACATGTTATATGTATTCAAAAGAATGTAACATTGAAACATTCTTGGAGATATTGGAATGACACTTTTTGCAAAGCTTATTGCTTAAACAAGAACCACATACAAATTGTTTGCATGTTGAATGATTGTCTTTTGTTTTTTCTTGCCTAACCCTATATGTTTAGCAGCTCTAGATGCTCCTTCATACATCATCAGCCATGAGTGATAGTAACAACAGTCAATGTGTGCGTGAATTCACGTATGGCATAGCAAATTCTTCCACAACCTTCATTATGAAAGAGTGCCTAGATATCGTAGTTCTCCATGAGACACAGAATAACATGTGCTCTCCCACATTGGTACTTGCAGGTCTATCTCTTCCATCTCTTCCCAGTATGAAAATCAATTTAGAATATACTTCATTTTAGCATCTGTAGGCAACCAGTATTTCATTCCATACTTATCGAACTTACTACTCATATATTGAGTAAAAGCACATTAAATTTCAACCAAAGTAACTCTTCATCCACAGTCAGAAATTCAGATAGCCTGGAGAATGCAATGCAATTGTTGATGAATATGGTCCAAATATCAGAGACTAAACAAAACTAGTCTGTTTCTTTATGTTGCTGATACGTAGCTCTGATATCAAACTGAAGAAACCACTTGATTTTTAAAAATCTGATTTTTGCTATTGCTTAACTGAGAAAGGGAGATTCCCATTCATGATCAGAAAGGCCATAACTACGAAAGGGATGCATTGTCTGCTTAGCATATGTAGCCTGTCCCACTATAAATGTCAAGCTAATGCTCGACTGCAACATGAAAGCTATGTGACAATGAGTGTCCAAAAATCAAAAGTGGTCAATGTCATCTAAAAAACTAAACTCCGGCACGACAGCCCATGAAGGGCTTAGGCCTACGCCCAGCTGCTGCGTCCGCCACCTCTGACCACCACAGACATCATTGGTGAGGTGCAGTACTGGAAGGTGGGATGTGGTCAGCGCACCGAGCCCTTCCGGCCAGTTATGCGGTCCTCTTGACCTGGGGCCGCTACTTCTCCTCTCAAGTAGCTCCTCAATTGGTCCCCCGGGACCTAATGAGGCTGAGTGCACCCCATGCCAGACCTCCCAGAGGGGATAAAATTCCCATGCTGATACTGGGGATCGAACCCGGGTCCTTCGTGCCCAAGGCAAGCCCACTACCAATTGCACTACGGAGGCAGTTAGTCAATGCCATCAGGCATTTTAATATTAAACACCAGAATGCAAGATGAACAAAATTTTGTAGACATTCCTTGCATGTAATGCTACATGCACAGTTGTGATTTTTGTTGGAACAAAAGCCATTAGCATTTAAACTTCATAACTCAATGAGTATATTAATTAAGACAAGGGCCATTTTTTTTCAACCTCTGATAGCTTAATATAGAAGCTACGTGAGTGGCAGAAAGTGGGCATGCAATGTAGTCTACTGCGCAACTCTCAGACTACACACTCTGCTATTGCCGACCTCAAGGCATCAGTCTGTGTTGCACTACAGCCACGTAAACATAGCTGCCATCATTGTTGCTCCTGCCAAGAGTGAATTACAAAGTGTAATTCAGTTTCTGCAAGCAGAAGGGAATAGCGCAGCAGAAATTCATCTGAGAATGAGCCGAGTGTATGGTGATAACTTCATGACTGATGGTGTTGTGCGTGAATGGTGCCAAAAGTTTAAAGATGGCCGAAATGACATGCATGATGAAGGGGGCCAAGGACGCAAGTCTGTTGTTACAGCCAACCTTGTTGAACGAGTTGGCAGAATGGATAGAGAAAACCGTAGGTTCACCATAACTGCTTTGTCTATGGAAATTCCAGAAGTTTCACGATCTGTCGTACACTCTATCATTACTGAATATTTAGGATACAAAAAACTTTGTGCTTGTTGGGTTCCAAAAATGTTGACAGATGCCCATAATAGTCACCAATTGGCGTCAGCTTTGAATTTCCTTGACCGCTATCACGATGGAGAGAATTTTTTTAAATCAATTGTTACTGGAGATGAAACTTGGATCTAATACGACACACTGGAAACAAAACGACAATCACAACAATGGATGCATCCAAATTCACCAAACAAACCACAAAAATTTAAACAAACATTCAACAACAGAAAGTTTATGGCTACCATGTTTTGGGACCAAAAAGGTGTGTTACTTGTAGAGTTTATGCAGCCTGGAACCACTATCAATGCAGCTGTTTATTGTGAAACTTTATGACGTTTGCAGAAAGCCATTCAAAACAAACTAAGAGGAATGCTGACTTCAGGAATTGTGTTGATCCATGACAATGCTTGTAACCCAACAGCTCCTTGAACAATGTCAATGAGATATTTTTGATCATCCGCCGTACAGTCCTGACCTGGCACCCAGCGACTTTCACCTTTTCCCTGAACTGAAGACGTGGCTAGGAGGGCAGCACTTTCAAACCAACGAAGATCTCCAAAACAATGTCAATGCTCATTTGAAATCATTGGCGGCAACATTTTTTGAAGAGGGTATTGCAAAGCTTGTCCACAGATACGATAAATGTCTCAATCTTTTCGGTGATTATGCTGAAAAGTAACCATAAGTGTACAAAACTTTTGGTAATAAAATAATTGTTTTCTATGAACTTGTCTTTTATTTATAGCCTATCGAAGGTTGAATAAAAAGCAGTCCTCATAATTTGAAATTATGGATAGTAGGTATTTTTTACTTAAATGGGTCCACTTTTCAATGCAGTGGAACTTGGATAATTTTGCAATGGTTATCTGTAATTAAAGCTAAAAAATACAAAAACTCCTTACTGTACTGTGTTTCAACAGAGTTATAATTATGCACTGTACAGGACAATATTACTTTATTCAAAGATAATTGTACTGAATAGTGATCATACATTTTAACAAAATGCACATATTGAATTACAAAAAAACAATTTTGCAAAAGAGCTTGAAATATCTGATTGTTTTGAGAATTTAGCCTGTTAAGGTTTGCTAACTTTTCAAGCATGTTTGATGACAGAAAAACAACTTATATTGACCTGTCCCTCAATGTACCAACAACATTTGTGCAAATGAAGTGCCTCCAATGATGAGGGAATCAGCATCTCTTCATCTTCAATCTCTTCTCTCCCCTCTTAACCATGCAAATCACTACCTCTCACGCTCAAAATTGTTACTAAAACAACATCAGAAATACCCCCCTCCCCACACACTTCCATGTTTTCATCCAAGGTAACATATTCATAAAATTTAACACCTGTACTCTCGTCCTAGGCATTTGGTGGAGGGAGATATTCTTGATCTAAAAGCTCAACTTGCTCATATTTTTGATAAAACCTGCCTTTGGGAAAAACTTGCTATTATTTTGTCTGTTGCTTGAGACTATGCAGTGTAACACATGCATGCTCTATCAAGGACACTAATCTTTGAATTCTGGTTGTTGCTTACAGAAATGCCTGACAGAATTTATTGTCCAATAAGATGTCTATAAAAATGTTTCAGATTTTTAATGATACTCTGATCCATCTGCTGCACGACTAAGTCATGTTCGGAAGAGCAAGATAACCTTTCCATTGTCCATAAGAGGGATAGAGTTATTAGAAATGCAATTGTCAATAAAAGGAGAACATTTATTCTTTTTACTGTAGAATTTGTCTAGTTTTAATCAATAATCTCAAAAAATATTGTAGCCATTCAAGATTTATTACTTTCTCTATAACTCTAGTGGTTTTGATTTTATATTTTTGAAACATCTTGCATTTGCCTATCATTCACAAAAGTAGCTTTTCACTCTCATCCAAGCTTCCACCTATTATACCAGTATAGTAACTCTTCTTTACTGTTCTTTTTCCCACTGCACCTTTCTATATTGAAAATGTTTTGTCTGGTATACATTTAAAAACTAATAATTTGCAGTTGATCCTCCAAGAATTTACTGCGTTGTTTTTCAATCACACACAGAGATGATATTCCTTTCTTTAAAACCATCTAACAAACCAGTGCTATCCCTTAAACTTATATTTTACCTGAGGTACCTAAACTTACAGGAAATTCCTCAGCTTTCAAGCAAACAAGGGGATTATTTAAAGGAATGTTTCTACCCCATGCCTGCTGAAACCACTTGAACACACACTTGTTAACGTCAGGCTTTTCTAGTTCCCTCATTCTTTTTCAACTATTTCCATTTTCATTTGAAGCACTGCTGAAAATGTTCTCCTTATTCTTCAGGTAAGATGACAAAGGTTTGGTGGTATTCCATTATGTATAGCAATTTCCAATTTTTTCTTCAGATCTTTATTGACTTCTTGAATGACAAACTTTTGTCATAAAAGTCTTGTATTGTTTAATTTAAAATCTTGTACTGAACACGTGTTTTACGAAGAGACATGGTTGTAGTATCACTGATTTATAATATATGTACAGCAGGAATGTCAAATGACAAGTTCCAGCAGCTGGAATGCAGGAGGGGAAGGCAAGCAGTTTGGAGAGTCCACAGTCCAGAGGCAAGATTGCAAAACAAAAAACCCTAAGTGATGATCTCACAAACACGACCAGAATTTTATATTTCTGACAGAAAACTTCAAATTAAAGAGGCTGATATTCTAATTACACATGACTTTTTTATATTGCTTTAATATACAAAATTCAAGGGACCAAAAAGATATTCAAATTAATCATTACTTTGAGTTATACATGTTCAATTTATCCACGTCCCATTATACTTTCATTAAAATATGAAAATACAGATGAAGTTATAGTACAGTTACCCTTAAAAACTCATAATAATATATTGCGATATAAGAGTTATAAGTGGTGTATAACAGAATCAAGAAAAGTTGTGAAAATATGAAATGAAGTTACGTCTATTTTATCTGCAACATTCTATTATACATTTTACACATGGATATTGCACAACATTTTTTTGACAATCACTGATAGCTATGTAAATTGTAATGTCTACTAGTTGCTCATTAACAATAGGTTGAAGTACCAAATACTTGACCAGCACTAACCTTAAAGTATTGCATATGAATGCCTGTGACATGACCAACCATGTGTTCAAATAAAAACCAGATCAATTTAACTTAGCCAATAGTTTCATTAAACATTTCATTTTAGGTACAAGACAGATACAGGAAACCAAAGCAATAGTAAAATGTTCAAAAATGGGTTACTATGTAGTGGCCTTGAAATTCCATACCTTTTGCATAATATCGCAAGAAACAACCAAATGTGAAAAGTACACAGAATGACATGAAAAATTCAAGTAAATAACAAAAGATATCTCTGAAAGAGCTCATGTGACACAAAGATTTTGAACAAAATTCTGCTCAACCAAACTATCTTTTACATGGAAAAATTTGTCCACTCCTCCCATTTTTTTGCATTTTTCATTTAAACACAAGAGTCTATGGAATGTTGCATTCATTCACTCACAGGAAGTGCACTCAAGTCTTATCAGTAACTGTAGGTAGTGCAACACCAACTTTCAAAACCTAAATATTTAAAAGTATCAAAAACGTATCAAAGGTTTATAAAAAAGTACTGGGCATACTTTGAAACCACCAAGTTTCGAGGTCCCATTCCTACAAATGTTTTGACTAAGATATCTTGTTTAATTGCAATTCAAGCAAAAGTGTATTATAACAATGTAATTGTCAATGAAAACGTAAGAAAATGCACTACTGAAAATGCACCATGGACATGCCTGTTATCAACTGAGATATTATATAATTATGTTTGTTATTTATTTCTGTTGGATAGTTGATGCAAGTATTATATTTTCTTGTTTGTTTATGGATGTACATATTTGATATACATGTGTCACTAGTAAGCTGTGGAAAAATAAATAATTTGAAACTTGCATTGCCAGCTATAATCATACTGGTCAACAGCAAAAATTTCCTTCACCTATCTGCATAACCATAGAAAAATAATAGTTGACTGTTTACTGATTCATTGTTATGCGGACCTAGTTATGTGCATGAGAAAAATTTTCTGAGGTAGCCATTACAGTTTTGATCAATGAATATTACACACCACAAATAGTTCAATGGACATCCTATATTTCAAACACATGCACTGATTGAACTTCTATGAATTAATAAGAAGGCATGTTAAATAGAATTATAATACTGATCATTGTACTACATATTATGAAATAATATGGTCCCTAGATATTTAATTTACAATTCTGATAATTTTATGTTTTTATTGTGGCCTATCATGATCTACGACGAAGGCACTAGGTAGTCAGAACTGTAAACAGATAAGGAGCCCATTCAACCAGCATAAACATGCCAAACAACCAAAATCTTCTGGATGTTTCTTTAAATTGAACGTTCTGGAGTTCTGTGGAAATTTCCTACAGCTATATAAGCGAGCAATCTTGTAAAGTATACTCTTGTGGGATTCAAGTTATGACTGATTCAAGATATTCGGTGAATATCTCTGGTGCAACAAAAAGTGCTGTTCTCCGAGCAAGTTTGTAATGACTGCATGATGAGTACTGTTACTGCCAAGAATTAGAAATGTGTGTGTTTAACTCCCCAGTAAGTAGCGGGTCTGGAAGAAGTAGCTACATTGGGCATATTTTCTTATGCTGCTGCATCATGGAAGAAAGTGAAGTAAAAACAAAGTGAAGTGATACTGATCAGTGCGTGAGGTGACAGTTTAAAAACCAGACAGCCACATGTCAAAACCTCCGAATTAGACTACTAGTTTCATTTTCTCTATGTATAGTAAGTAAAGGAAGTATTCTATTCCACCCAAAAATTCAATGTTGAGATTTCACCGGAAATATATTCTGTGTTCCCTTGAACCCAAAAATTATTGTGTGTGTGTAATGTCTAACACCCAATTTTACTACATGCAGAAGGCAGTGACACTGATAATACATGGACTGAAGATGGAGCACTGGTGGTACGAGATGGCAGCAGAAACCGGAGAAGCTGCAGGAAACCCACCCCTGTGCCACTTTGTCCACCATAAATCCCACATGCGGTCACTTGAGATAGAACCCGGGCTGCTTTGGTGAGAGGCCAATGGTCTAATCGCTGGCTATGAGTGTGAGTGTGAGTGTGTGAGCGTGAGTCTGAGAGTGCCAAAGTGTGAACAGCTTAACTCTAAAACCAAAAGTCAGTTAAATACCAAACTTTTTATTGGACTTCAGCAACTTTCAAGAATGCAACAAAGATTTTCATTTTTATATCACTGTGCAGCATAATTGAGCACATGTCTAGTGAGAACACTGCACTGCTACATATATGCTCAGCATAACACTTCAAAATGAATCTCATGCTTGAAAATCCCACCAAATCTGACATGCATGGTGTTAGATACCATGGTCACTAGATAAGTATTGAGACATGGAAAATTGGCCACCCCTGGGGAAAGTATTATTTTATCAAAATAGCTGACTCATTGGTAATGCAATGGTAGCAGATAGACCATTGTTTCGCCATTTTATTTTGCTCAGATTATGTTTCTGCTGTGTTCTTTCATTCTGGTTTCCAAATTTCTTTTTGTTTTGCCGACATACAAGGTGGAAGGGAAGTAATTACATTAATTTAAACCAGTGATACATCTCAGTATTTGGAACACATTTTGTATCTTAAGTTTTTGTCTCTGACCATTTCCTACGGAGATATTTAGTTTTATTGAAAACAAGCTGGCAACACTGCGGGTTTCACTTTCACTAGGTCAGTACATAAACAAACACACATCATGGAGCTGTATGGCTTGTGAGTGTAAACATAAAGACATACCATGCCATGTCTGCTACGTCGTAATAAATAGGTACATCTGAATTCTCCAGTAACACATACTGTAACCTAAACTCACAATCCAAGGATATTGTTAATCATTTCCTTCAACATCAAACTTATATCGTTTCATAGCTGATACTGCTATAATTTAATAAACCAAACCATCTCTTTGACTTATAAACACAAAGGTACATTTGTAGGCTCTTACAAAGTGTACCAAATGATATTTTTAAGGTGACAGCAAAAGAATAAGCAATGAACCAAATGGTTCACCCACTTCACAGGACATTGTTCAAAATGTCCACCATTTGCGCACTTGCAAGCCTCACACATTTTTAACCAATTACGTCACACTCTAATAAAAACATCCTCATTGTTGAGTATTTCTTCCACAGCCAGATAAATGCATTCTCTCAAAGATTCGAGGGTAGTAGTTGCTGTTTTGCAGATCCTGCTTTTCACATCTCCCCAGAAGAATTCATACTGTAGAAAACATGCTGCCGACACTACCGATTGTGTGTGCATCATTTTCACTGGTTCAGGACATAAACAAACACTACTGCTACCACATGTCTCCTTCTATGTTTACTGTACGAACATAGGCCAATCAGAACCGTTGCCTGCCCAAACATAGGCAAAAGTGAAAGTGGTCAACCTTTTTACATTCGGAAACCAGGTCAAGTCCCTGACCAACCTCAATGCAACATTGTCGACATATCTTGCGTATGAAAGTCGTTTGTAGTATTCCTTCACGTCTTTTAAGTGATTATCTCGAAACCCTGTGTGATGTCCCATAATTACTACCGAAGCTATGTCAGAAATAAGTTACTCTACGCATCTTACAAGTAACAAATTATCTTCGTACATTCTTGTGGAATTACGCATCCAATTTGGAACAAAACCCATTTATTTTTTCGAAATTGGCTTATCAAAGAACAAAATGCCATAAGACTTTTGTTTGTAATACGTCTATGAAGCACATATTAGAAGGAATGTAGTGACTTCCCTTCCATCCTGTATATCTTATGGCAGTTTTTACAGTTGACATGACAGATGCCTGATAATTTAATACTTGGAGTGGTATCTATCTCACGCTATACTTGTTTTTCAGAGCCAGTTTTATATTATAATCCTTAAAACATTTTGTTGAACCTGTTGAAAAATGTTGGGTGACATGTGAATTTACAATATCTATCTTGGGTATTGTGTGAAGTGATAGTTGTTAAGGATTCTGTGATCTTCAATCCACTTCAGCTCTACCTTGAACTGTCAGGAGAATAGCACATTAAGCAACTGAATGAAAGATGTGCACCCAGATGTACAGTCTTCACTGTATATGCCATGTTTTGAGGTTGGATTGCATTGATATGAGTAACTATCATGTTTTTACCTGATTGCAAAATTTGGAATTAATTATTTTTGGGGACATAATTCACAAGGGCATTGCTCTTACTGTCATTTAGACCATAACATACACTGCAAGCTACTACATTAGCTAGAGAGAAACTGTTTATGATGGCAAAAGTTACTACAGTCACAATATCATGGTGAGTGGAATATCAAATCTGCATAGCTTACAGTGATGGCACCTAGTTCATACATGTTTGCAATCAGCACCTCAAACATACAAACCAAACGTATTGGTCACTGCGATCACAACTTGCACTAACTCCATTGTAAGGGAACAGAAGAGATAAAATGTACAGAGAATTTCAAAATGTACAGTTGGTCTTGTTTTTTTTTTTTTTTTTTTTTGCAGCTTGAGACACATATGAGATACTTCCTAATTGTATATTTGAATAAGCTGGTAACTGATGTGAATATAAATTTATGGATGAATTGAGTGGAATATCAGAATACTTACATCACTCACACTTTTTTATGTTTTGACTGATTCCAAGAGTTGTTGCTCCTATCATCAGAAGTGACCTACTGGTTCCCAGTGATGCCTAGTTTGTGGTGACATCTATTTTGGGGTGGCAACTTTCTAGTGGATTTGATGGTGGCAATTCACAATTCATTAAGCGGTATTTGTGTTTTATGGTTAGAAGATTCTAATTTCAATGCTGGCTTTATAGCTATGCATATGCTTTTAAACATGACTACAATTTGGTTTCCTCTATCCCCCTAGTACCCACAGCAAAATGAGTAATGAAACTATTTTTGCAGACATTTATCTCAATTAACACAAAGTAGATAGAAAAATAAGGTTTAATAAAAATATTTGTAGAAGTTATATAAAATCAAACACTGGTAGAGAAAACTCATATAAATGTGACACCAATTTTTTTCTTACAAGGCCATACAAAGGGGACTCATTTAATACATATAAGCAGCTGGTTTTTAAACATTTAACTGTCATACAGAATTCTGTATGTTTTATGCGGGTACAACAAAATGTTTATTGAAACAATTTGGTAAACATTTTATTATGATTAATAAAATGTAGAAGTTTTTGTATGAATTTTTTCCAGAATAGATGTGAAATTACAGAATACTGAAAATTTTTAAAAGTGAATGCAAGTGTATACCGAAATACGAGCAATAGCCAAATCTTGGAAAGCGAACTTTGGAAATGTGCATGGGATGGCTTAACAAAATGGAAGGTGGGTCTAGCTTTCTGAACTCTTGGCGGGTTTCCAAATAAAATCAATACAAACTAACAAATACTGGGAAATGGACATACTTTCCAGTACGATATAATGTAATGTTTATTGTCCGTTAGGAGTTACAATACTGCCAGTAAACACAAACATGAGTATCTTTCTGTTGAAACAGAACATTACATTATACCTGTACATTACCAACAACGACGTTATGTACATACATTATACTAAACTGTACACGTTATCTACGGAAGCAATCCTATCTAAACAACCCTATCACATTATATTCCTGAGCAACCACTGTGCTGATAATCTTTCCTTAAAAGAAACTTTATTTTAAGTATTATCAAAAAGATTATTAACACAAGATGCAATCTCTCTCACTGTGACATTTTAAAAGATATCTGGAATGCCGGAGTAATTACGATCCCAGTAGCCTCCACTATACAACCAGTCTTCATGCTTCGTGTGGGGGTTTGTCCCCAGTGTGAACCATCTGAAACCACAAGTTGAAACAACTTATTTAATTTATGTCTAATCTCAGATACATGTTCATAGATAAATTTAGTAATATTAACCCTTCATGGTTGGGATGCAAGCATAACCTCACGCATCCGGAGGTAAGGTAATCTTTGTTACCAACTGAGCATTTGTGGCTGGATCTATCTAATGGTTTGCACAACCATTATCAGATGTCAGCAGTATGCAAAGATGCCACTTATAGCCAGTTAAAACACATTTAAGGGGATTTCCAACCACAAGTTTATGAGGTTGTACACATGCTGTATGAGTAGGCCTATTTTTCCCACAACATGCAAAGATGGCATCCAAACAAACAGCTAGTGACATAACATCCATGTTCAATGAATTCAGTGATGATAACTTCTTTTCTCGAGTTATTTGGCTCAGAAGAAGAGGAGGAGAAGAGAAGGAAGAAGAGAAGCAAGAAGAAGAAGAAAGCAATAGAGAAGCTGGGTGCAACAATGCCTCAAATGATGTGATTGATGACAACAAGAGTGCCCAGACTTGTAGGTACTACATATTGTCAACAATACTGGTACTTTAATAAGCTCATTTCCATCCAGGTAGGTGTTTCAAATTTGTTATACACAGTAGACCTTCTTATAGTCAACCTGTGATTGTGTAACACCAATAACATTATAATGTGGCAGCTCTGGGCAGTTTATCAGGAAGAATGCACTGAGTGACTGTAATGAAATAAGCCGACAGAACAGGGCTCTCATCAATTATATGTCAGGATTGTTCTGGAACCTTCTTTCTTGCACCTCCAGAACATTGAAGTCTCTTGTTCAGTCCAGCAGCTTTATAGTATCACCCATGCTTTAATAACCTTCCTCACCCACTACCTCTTAGAGTGCAACTGGTCACATAGTTGGTGTTGTCATGTCTTTACTTCAATTGCTGAGGCTTCTAAGTGCACAAAGTAATCGACTTGGCAATAGCAAGAGCACATTGAGGATCCTCTCTATTGTGTTCATGTCATTAACAGTGGAAGAAAGTTGAGACAGGTTTACAAATCTTGGAACATCATCGTTAATGGATGGGTACTACTATACAAGCAAATGTGCTTGGGAATGAGTGAGTGGTTTTTGGTGGGTAGATTGCGACAGTAGTTTTATGTAAGTGCCACTACTGCAAAAGATTAAACAGACTTGTGTTCAACTCTGCAGCAAGTGAAGTGAGCAGAAGGAAGAAAAGGCTGCTTTGTATATATTTCATTATGCCATGGCACCACAAACAAAAGTATAAGTGACAGAGAAAATTGAGCAAAGCCACAATATGCATCTGACTTTCAGTATATACATTGTTTTAGCAAACATCTTCAAAATCAGCATAAAGTCAAGCATGATAATTAGACGATATTAGTTATAATTTATATGACTAAGTATAAATATTCATATTTTTAAGTTTAAAGCAAGTTTTAAACTTTGATGATTCTAGCAATGGCATCTGTGTTTCCTAACAATATCTCGAGAATTTCTAATTGTATCAAGATAATCACAATTATCTGTTACTTAGTTTATTTGTAGCAAATTTCTTAAACTTTTCATGGAATTATATATTAAATTTAAGAAGTATTTTTTTTATGATTTTGAGACCGTTTCACCTTTTTTATTGTTGAATATCTTTGTTAAATTAAAGCAACAGGGGACGCTGTACATGTGGCTGTTGATTGAAACAAATTCTTGTGGTATCGATGAAGTTCCTCATTCTGTGGTCAAACAGCATGCACGTCTTATCTCAAAGCCCCTATAGGTTGCGCGTTCGTTCTTGACGAATGACCTTGAGCAGAAATCCAATGAATGAGCCTACCCTTAATAAACAGGTCAGCAAATGTTTATGCTACGATAACAGACACCTTTTGTTTTCCTCTGTCACGTGTGTGTATACAGTCGACTGCAGAAGTTTTGTGCGGTACGGATGTATGTATGCATGCAACGAAAATAGCAATTCAGACGAGGGAGAGATGTCGGGAATAGAATAAATGCAAGAAAGTTAAGTGGAAACAGTTATAGAGGTATAGTGTATAATACGTGTGGCTGATATTACTGCAAGTGTCATAAATTGATTTGTAGTGTTGTACTACTTCAGCTCAGAAGCATGTACGTCATCTCACTGCAGACTGTACCTCCTCTCTCTCGTTCCCGCAAAAGCTGAGTAGAGACTCGCATTCAACCTTTCATATAAAATTTTCATTCGTCAAGAAGTAACGCGCGACCTATAACTTAGATTTACAATGGCTCGCTTAGAACAGGACACTTTCTGAATATATTTAAAATTGCAAAAATCAAACCATTATACATAAAGGATAAGAAAACTAAGAAAATTACAGGCTGATTTCTTTGCTGTCTCTTTTCAAAAATCCTAGAAAAGATTATGTAAATAGATTAGTTTCCTTTTTAGAACAAAACAAAATTATATCAAACTTAATTTGGCTTTAGGAAAGAGAACTCCATCAATGGTGCAATTTTCTTCTTCATGAAAGATATCAAATAAAGTACCTTGTAGCAGGAATTATAAGCCTAGGATGTTTAATTTGAAGTAATAGGAATGGACGATTCATGTTGATATTTGTTGTGTTTGTGCCCTTAAAAAATATGTAAATTCCCTGTTATATGAATGTTACATTTTATTTTTGTACACTTTATTGTTGCATCCGAAGCTATTCAGTAAAGTGGAACATGACCAACATCAATAAGTGAAAATCATGAGAAAAGACAAAGGAAAGACAATGGTTCCTAAGTTCTGTAACTAAGAAGGAATAAGCAGTGGATCTGTTGCAATATTGAGGTCTAATAGAGTAGATGTCAATTCCTGCAAACAGTAGTGAGTGCACATCGTAATAATCGGAAAACACTTGGTAATCTGAAATGATAACAAGGAATACCATATAGTCCGATAGTGATCACATGGAAATACTGTACAATAAATATTCACGGATACAAATACGAGTCAGTGAAGAAAAACTGATGCTTATCATAAAAGTGACTCCATTGAACTTTGCATGAGAAATAGTTATGAAAGAAAATATTGTCACAGCAATATCCTGAAGATATTGTACAGAAGTTTTGGACATTGAATTCATGAATATGTTTAAGGAGAGAAATAATATGTGAATATATGTTATCTTAATTCAAATAAAGTTAATTTTGGCAGAATCCAGATTTTAATTGAAAAAAAAAAACATTAGTCCTCGCCATCTTGATCTTATCTGTTACCCACTAAATAAGACCCTGAAACAAAGATCTCCTCAGCTCTTTTCATAAAAAATCACCGCAACATGTAATATGTCCATTCTTAAATTTAATTAACGCTTTTGATACAGCTGATCAGTGTTTTATTAAATAAATTAGAGGTATACAGTGTGAGAAGACTAGCCAAACAATGGTTTGCATCCTATCTTGAGAATAGATGTAAAATTGTGGAATTAGATGGTACACATTCAAATCGTGCTACTGTTATATCTAGTGTTCCTCAGGGATACATTTTAGTGCCATCTCTGTTTTTAATTTACATCACTGATCTTCCATCCTACATATACCTACAAACAGTGTTCCATTTGTAGATGATACAAACCAATTTTCAAAGCTAGCAGTGAGAGAATTAAGTAGGTAAATCATCAGATTTGCAGCACTGGATGATCAATAATAAACTTCACATAAACATAAGCAAAACTGTATCTCTCAATTTAATCAACAATTAGAAGTTAAAAGCCCCATCCAAATTTCAATTAGTAACATGCTGGTAACTGAAAATAATTCCAGCAAGTTCTTAAGCATGATTGACTCCCAGCTATTTTGGACAGAGCATGCTGAATTTCTGGTCAACAAACCGAATCATATGTTATGACGAGTTGCTGAAGTATGCAACATTAAAACATTAAAAGCAGTGTAGTTTGACTTTGTTATATAAGCGGTACTGACATATGGAATCCCCTTCTGGAGGTCTCCCCGCAAATTTATTAAAGCGTTTAGCACACAAAAAAGAATTATTAACAAGTCAATCAATGTACTCCCAGTAAACCAGTGTTTTTAGTTAAGGATTTCATTTCTGATCTTGAAAATATACCACAAGTAAGGTACAGCTTACAGGCAGAATCAGTACAATAACTAGGAAATAAACAGAACTTTTAACAAAATGCACTCTAAACACAGCCATGAACCCAATACAAAGAAAGAATATGCAGGCTTAGCAGTCATTCCTTATTGTGGAGCTCTGTCAGGAAAAATTGGGTAATTACTCACGAACTATGAAATAAAAATTGTGTTCAAGCCTCCAACCAAAATAAGATGATTTGGATCTATGTGTCCCAGGCAGTTATGAAGTCCCATGCAGTTGCAACAAAGTTTATATAGGACAGAATTGTAGAAGATAGCATCAAAGAACATCAATGTTGTATTAGACTAGGTTATCCAGAAAAATCAATTAAAGCAAGGATTAATCAAGGAAATAAATGTTATAAAGCACTGGCACATCTTCTTAGGAAAAGATATTTGTCACAAAGTTTAAAAATAAGATTATATAAAACAATATCTATAAAACCTGTTGTAATATATGGAGCAGAGTCATGGACAATAATAGACAAGTGAAAAAGCAACTAATGACTTGGAAAAGGAAAATACTCCAAAGAATTTATGGTCCAGTATTTAAAAATGACATGGAGAAGCCAAACAAATTTGGAAAATATTAATCAATATAATGCTCCTGACTTTGTGGCATCAATAAAATCAAGAAGATTGAGATGGCTAGCACATGTGCAAAGAATGAGCCAGGATAGAGCAGTGAAGAAAATTTTAGAGGGAAAGATAAGAGGTAGTAGAAAGAGAGGAAGACCCAGACTTAGATTGAATGATGATGTAGGAAGTGATTTAAGACAGCTGGGAGTAAAATGGTGGAGAAATAAGGCTTTGGACCAAGATATGTGGGCATTTATCATAAAGAAAGCTGAGACTAAATTCAAAGAGCCGTAGTGCTACAGAATGATGATGACCCAGAAAAATCAGCAGTGGCTGAGCACATGTATGATACAGATTACAAAATAACTTTGCCTCTATAAAAATGCAAGAAAAGTCCTCTAAGTACTACGACAGGTTGATTTAAGAAGCTCTATACATTAAAGCTAACAAAAATAAATTTAACAGGGATGAAGACCTTCAAATCAGCAACGCATGGATGCCAGCCATTCAGCAGGTCTCTCCACCACATAAAAAGAAGCATCAGCAGTCACCTGATTGATTCCACATTTGTGTCTCCATTGGCTGGAGCTCAACGAATGGGAAGAAAGTAGGTGGATCTTAGCTGCCGCTGGCCAGGTATAAATACAGTTTACCCTGCCAAGTTACGTTGCTCAATCGGTCTTATTGGATCGGCCGACAGGGCGGTGGTACTGCCATATTCATAAAGAACCATCTCACCCACACTCCTGTTACCATTCCTCCACTACAACACCTGGAAGCAACTGCCATAAGGCTATCCTTGGGTGGGAACGACCTAGTGCTTGTGGCGGTATATGACCCGCCGGATAGGCGCTTCCATGAAGTGGACATCACGGGACTTCTGAACCTACACCACAGGGTATGCATTGCAGGTGACTTCAACACAGAACACCCAAGCTGGCACAGCTGCACCCAGAATGTAAAGGGCTGGGGACTCTACTGTTTCGTTAGCGGCAACCCTGCCCTTTTCACGCATGGTCCGAGAGGTCCAACTCACTACATGACACGCGGCGTCGCAGACGTCATAGATTTCATTGTCACCAAGAACATTCCATTTCAACTGGATCTCTCGGTGATTGATGCTCCGGATTCAGATCACAACCCTGTTGTGGTCGACTCAGACGTTAATCTTACTGCACTGGGAGTGCCGGACTGGGTTGAGGAAGTCGACTGGGATGCAGCCGTCCTAGCCCTCCAAAACTCTGTGGAAGCACGACCTCAAATAGACTCGATAGAAGCTCTCGAGGAGGCAGCTGTGGGGTTTTCAACCTCCGTCCGTGCTCACACACACTGCATTCCTACCGACACACCAAAACCTACAGCCATTCCTGTCCCAATGAAACACCTCATTCAAGCAAAAAATGCTGTAAGAAGGCTATGGCAGAGATTCCATCACCCCAGGATACGAGTAATACACCAGAGGTTCAAATCCCTGGTGAGATGGCTCCTAAGAAAACATAGGCAAGCAGCTTGGGAAAACACGATGCGTTGCGCAAACCTCCAAGAGAGGAAACTGTGGCGCATCGTCCGAGGCTTGAGGAAAGACAAGGCTGTACACCAGCACCCTGTGCATAGCCCTCAAGGAAGACTTGTCTTTGAACCGAGGGAAAAAGCAGAGGCGCTAGCAGATTATCTGGAAACTCAATTTCAGCCCAGGGAAGATTCACAGGACGACGGCCATACTGACCTCGTGGAACAAGCGGTAGAAGACTTCTTAGAAGTTGGACCCACGGGCCACGAGGACTTCCACATCCCAATAGTTACCCCTCGCGAGGTAACTACCACCATCCAAACTGTAAAATCCCGAAAAGCCCTTGGACAGGACCGTGTAACAGCGGAAATGCTCCAGCACCTCCCCCTTAGAGCCGTGATTCATTTGACCCAGATTTACAATGCATGCCTGAGCATGCGCCATTTTCCAGTTGTCTGAAAACAAGCGCATGTGGTGTACGTTTTGAAGCTGGGCAAGAATCCGGTTTTCCCTTCTAGCTACCGATCCATCAGCCTCTTGCCAGTTATCTCGAAAGTGTTCAAGTGAGTGAGTGATTGGGGTTTAAGGGCCTGTCGACAGTTAGGTCATTAGAGCCCCGAAAGTGTTCGAGGAACTGCTCCTGTCCCGCCTCAGACCTCTTCTGGAGGAAAAAGGTCTCCTACTGGAATATCAGTTTGGTTTTTGTTATGGCCACTGCACAACCGAGCAACTACTGAGAGTAGCCGAAAAAGCTTCCCTGGCTTACCAGGAGAGGGCTAAAATGGTGGCAGTGTTGCTTGACGTGAAAAAGGCATTTTCTACCACTTGGCATGAGGAGCTTGTCTACAAGCTCATACAGCATGAAATCCCCCCTCCATACATTTACTTGGTGACTAGTTTCCTACGGGAAAGGTGGTGAAGGTGGAGGGTTCACTCTCAAGAGAAAGGCCCATTGGCGCAGGAGTCCGTGAGGGCAGTGTACTGTCACTCTTTGCCGCTTACATGGCCGATCTCTCCACTCATCCAAACACACACACACACACACACGTCACTATGCGGATGACCTCATGATCTTCGCTACTAACAAAACCCAGCGCTACAGCTACCATCAAGTACAAGCCCATCTCTGTGCCATCAGTAGATGGTACAAGAACTAGCGCATGTCTATAAACCTGGAGAAAAGCTCTGCGATTCTCCTGGCTAACATGTTAGTGAACCGGCTCCCATAGGACCTTGTGCTTCTGCGCCCTCCGGCAGTTGTGTCCTTTACTCAGCTCCAAAACCATGCCTATTCGCCTAAAGCTCCATCTATATCGTGCGATTATCCCGCCTCTGATTCTGTATGGATGTGACATCTGGGGAGTGGTGGTGAAGTCCACCTTCATCAGGCGCCAGACGTTACAGAATCGGGCATTAAGGACGATCTACGATACTGACTGGAGATTTCCTGCCCATATCCTTCACGAACATTCCGGTATCCTGTACGTTGTCCACGTGATAAGAACGCGTGCTCGAACAATGTACAACAAACTCCAGAACCACCCTAATCCGCTGGTAAATACTCTGGGAAGATACGACAAGAGACAGCCGCACTGACTACCATCCAAAAGACTGCCGAGGGACATCTTAGGTCCACTGGGTAAATTTGGAAGATGGAAAAGGTGACAATTAAATCTGTACTCGAAACAGAGACAAACACCTACTTCAGTTCACCGCACAAGGAGTGACTGACGGCCAGAACCCTGGTGGGGATTAGCGTGCCACCTGATTGGCTGAAGGGGGCCAGCCAGAGGGCGGGCACTTTCCGCTAGCGGACCAATCCCTCACAATCCCTCCCTATAAATACCTCTGTCACCACAAAATTTTTCCCAGTTCACATTACATCCCTGTAGAGATAACCTATCACCTCTCATCATGCAGGTAAAGCCGTATTACGGCTGGGTACTGCAGTAATGACACCTAAGCGAGGGAACCAACATCCCCGCTCGACTCGAACTGCCTCTGCCTCTCTCTCTCTAGTTTTAGTTCCCCTGAGGATGGTAGCAGAGTTAGCCACTAAAAGCTTGGGCAGTTACCCAAATTTGACTTGGCTGTTAGCCCAAGAAACTGTCATCAATAACCAACACTGGGAAAGCTTCAAATTATAGTATTCTTATTTTATATTAATATAATAAGTATCTGACAAAACCATGTACACAAATGTAATACTTATGGTGAATAAACAATCTAATCTGATCTAATAATATTTGGAATTGGAACAACTAGAGTTATATCATGTAAAAACTTGAAACATACCTTGGTGTCCACTCGCCCTTTTTGCCCTTGCGTGCCTTACGAGCATCTCGCTGTTTCTCTTCAAGACGTGTCTTCTCAGCTGCTGCACCGTCAATGTCACCCTCTTCCAATTTCCTTATGTCTGGCCTCAGTCTGTATAACACATGCAAAATGAGCTCAGAGATCTGCATCAAATTAAATAAATACTGATGCCATCCTGTCAGAGTTGATGGTATCCAATACATTATGATGAACTTTTTCCAGCTAGCTTTTAATGATATATCATTTACTGCATCACCTGCAGATACACTCAACTCTTGTTTCATACTTCTAATGTGAAAATAACATACAAGCTATATTTAAAAATTATGATCTTAGATAAGATATAATTTATGTTACCCTACTAAAACCAGTAGAGCTACAAGTCTGGTTAACTCTACTAAATATGGGTCAGGTCGGTGAGACCCGTAAACCAACAACAGGTGAGGTTCTCCAGACATTCTGGGGGTTGTGAGAGAGCGATGTGACCACCAAAACGTAAAAATATGGTGCTCTCTAAAAAGCAGTTACATTTACTGCTAATTATAATTAGCTAATTAGCTACTGCTAATTATAATTAGCTAGTTATAATTATCTTCAATGGACCAAGACCACCTTTAAATACGCCCGCCTTGATAGTGATGGTTAGCGTGTCTGCCTCACGTTCAAGAGGTCGCGAGTTCCAATCTCGCTTAGGGTAAGTTATCTGGGTAAGGTTTTTTCCGAGGCTTTCCCTTATCCTGAGAAGACGAATGTCGGGTAACTTAAAGCTCCATGGACCTCGGGCTCATTTGAGCATCATTTCACCCGTTTCATTCACTCACCGTCCGATATGACGCAATGTTGGAGGACGTTAATTAAAAAAAAAAAGAAACCTTTAAATATGCCTGGCCACTTATAGTGCCCATCCATCAGTGAAAAATATTGGAGAGCAAGAGGATTAATGACTATATTCTCAGAAATCCAGCATTAGCTAACAACAACATAATTTTCACTGGTACCTAAAGTGTAAGCATCCAAAGTTTCATCCAGATTGCTCAAATGGTGCAAATTTATATAAAGTGTTCAAAATATGAGTAGGGATGTGTTTCTAAAGTTATAAGCCACAATATAGCTTTCCACAAGTTCCATATAGTTCTACTGCAGAAATCTGTGCCCCAATTACCAACCATTACAATTTTGTCAAGAAGTTATGGTACTACCTATGTACACATGCTAGTAAATACAGGTTAGATAGTTTTAAAGAGTAACCTATGACTGTGTATTACTGTAGTATGTACACAGTATACAAAAATGATTATAGGCATTGTGCTGACCTCACATCTATTAGTTTTGTTTTCTGCTACCTTGGCCGTCTAATAGTTTTGGCTTTCCCCGTCATAAAGTCCTGGAGTATTCTCTGCATTCCTCTCGTAGTTCACCTGATCTGCTAGCTTCACAGGATCAGGGTACTGATCTGTCTTTGGCCAAATCTATCTAAATAAATATTTTGCTTGTTAACAATGCAGTCAGTTGCCAAGATTATATTGGCACTGCTGGTATGCCGGAACTTCATTCTGTAGGAGTTCTTTTACATGCCAGTAAATGTACTGACATGGGGCTGTTGCTTTCGAGCACACTTAAAAACCATTGATCTGGGTTGGTTTTGAACCCACAACCTTGGAATCAGTAGGTCAGCATGTAACTAACTGAGCCACCCTGACACCAGCCAGATTTGGGTTAGTCTTCTAGTTTCATGGCTTAACAAACTTTCAAGTTTTACTGATTGGTGTGTTTGGATTTTTCTGTTGCTATTAAGCTTTTTAATCAGCATATACATGTCACAACTATTCAATTTATAGGTGGAGCAATAAGAAAGTTTGTTGTGTTATTTTTAATTAATCTTAACTTTATGTGAATTTATTTTGTAATTCTAAAACATATAATTTTATTACGAAGTGAAATAGGGCACTGTCATTTGTCAAAGGGGACGTTCAACTGTTGTTTTAAGCTATTTGTTAATGTTCCAATTGGCATTAAGGTACTTGCACCTTCTTTGGCCATAATTGCATTATTTATGAGTCAAGCATGCTAGAGTCTCCATTGCCCAACAATTTCTAAAGAATTAAACCTTGTATTTTGTATGAAATCTAGCTTTTAACATGATATTCAAATTAAAATGTATTCTGCTTGATTTTATCTTTTAAAGGGAAATTCCTTTTAGAGGTACATTCTCCTACCATGTAGTGAGTCTACAGTGCATTTTTGATCAGTTTACTTCCTTGTAATGCTGAGCTCCATCTTAAACGTGCGAATTAATAACAGAAACATACATAAATCGTTTAAATGGTAGTGTTTCATGGTTATTTTTCAGCTGAGGTTTTATTAAATTTATTACTGAAATTTTTATTCTCTATCATGATAGAGGTAGATGTTGCTTTGTTATGTAAGCATGAAGTACTTTTCAAACTTTACATTCTTGGATGCCATGTACACTTTGTGCTTAGTTTTTTACTTTCTCTACTGGTAAGTAGGGGAAGTATTGTATTCCACCCAAAAATTCGAAGTCAAGATTTCACCGGAAATACATGTTTTGAGGCCCCCTGAATCCAAAAAGAGCATTTTTAGAAAAAGGTCCGTGTGTGTGTCTGTCAGTCTGTGGACAGCATAGCTCAAAAACGAAAAGTCGGTTAAAAACCAAAGTTGGTATTTAAGTTTAATGTCGTTCAAGGATGTGACACGAAGATTTTGAAGAAAATAGCCCCACCCTAAACTACCCTTTGCGTGGAAAATTTTTCGAAAATTTTGATTTTCTTGAAAATGGCTCTAACGATTTTGATTAAAATGTCATATGTTTGAGATATTTTTATGACAAATGAAATGCATATCTTGAATTTTCTGGCTATAGTCCCTGTAGTCATATTTACTCTGGACGACTTTTGCATAACTGGTAAACCGTTAGAGATAGACCAAACTATACTATACAAAAAATGTAGATCTTGCTAAAATACACAATTTATGTCTGAATAAATTTTCTTGTAGGGTGAACCATTTCGGAGATATACCTTGTTATGTGTGTGAGTTTCGGAAAACTTGGAACTTTCATGAAATGGGTCATCGTTGTTCATTTTTTTATATGTTACGTGTACAAAGAGAACGGAATCTCAAAGCTTTAAAAGATTTGACTATCGCACAAAGCCTACTGTATTCCAATATTCCCCTTGCACCTACAAGGAAATAAGCAATAAGATAATTTGTACAAATGTTTATTTTAACTAACACGAAGATATAGAAATAAGAGTTTGTAAGAATGGTTAGTACAAGAGTAGAGTCATGTGAGTGCAACACATCAGATTTTTTAAATTCATTGTGCAGGCTGAAGGGTATGCTCAGGTGTATAATGTTTCCAGTATTGCTTTTGGAGGTTCCTGCTGCTAAGTGAAAGAGGTATGTTGAATCTTTTGGTTAGAGCTAAACCAACTTAAACCCTTTAAGTGCTTTTCATGAGGCCATCTTGCAGTGCTTTATTCTGCGACAACCATTAACTGCTCTTGTACAAGATCATTATTTGTAGTACCTGCCCATACAAAAACAAGTGTGCGACATTTTGTAAAAACTGAATCAAAAGTAATATTTGATAACAAAGCAGAGGTAGATTCAGTGAAATGAACATGATTTGGAACTCTCATACCTCTTCAATTACTAAATTTCAAAAAATGTTCAAGCTTTCTCATTTATCCCTTTAAGCTGGAAGTCACTATAAAACTGCAAAAGAAAGTTCTGATATTCATATTTAACAGAATGAGTTTAAAACGGTTAAACCCAGCGATGTTTTAAGTTTTGGGAAATAGTATATAGCTCATTTCCATTTGGGAAGAATAGGGCTTTACAATGTTGAAAGAATCATAAGTGCTGGTTGGATGGTGTCTGACACAAATTCTCTCCGTCTATATTGTTTGAATATATTATCATCAGCCTGTGTAAATACTAGAGGTCTCTGGCATCTGAATATCTCTGTAATGTAGTACAAATAAAACTACAGTTGTTTTATTCTTAAGTTGAAATGAACCAAAATAAACTTAAGCATGCACATCAGCCATCAGTCTCTTGTTGGTCACACATGTATAAACAGGTCACATGCATATGTGCAATTTGTAGCAATTAGAAAGGTAACACAAATGAAATTTTACTAGAATATTAACTCACTACAAAAACTTAACTAAACACCAGTGCAACAACCCTTAACAGGCCAAGGTCTACCACCTGGCTGCTGCATCCCCCACCTTGCCCCACTACAGGCATGCATAAGGTGCAGTTCTGGAGGGAGGAACATAGTCCATGCCCTAGCTCTCCCAGCTGGTAATGCAGTCTTCATGACCAGAGGTTGCTACTTCTTAATCAGGTAGCTCCTCAATTGGCCCTTTAGGGAGCTAACGAGGCTGAGGGCCAGGTCTCCTAGTGGGAGAAAATCACCAAGTCAGGAGTGGGAATCGAAGTTGGGGCTACTGCTTGGTAAGTAGCAGTACTACTACTGAGCTGAGATGAGCATTAACACACTACTAACGAATATGAATTGAGGATTGAAGAAAAACAACAAACAGAAAAGGAATTACAGCTAGCGATTCCGTGTGCATATTGTGCCATCTGCTTTACTGAGTATGCCCAATGTTACACTTGGATCCATTGCAAGTGTTAACATGTGCAGGATATGTCTTATGCAATAACGAAAAATAGAAAAGGCAAGCCTTTAAACATTGGGGAGCAAATTAATTGTTCTAAACATACTTATTTCATCACATAGTCGTACTTTTTGTTTTCTTCATAAAGCAAAAATATACAGTGCAACCATTATGTAAAGAATAAATTATATAAGATTGGATGTGTTAACTTTCAGCGATTAGCACACATAATGGATGTAAGAGCGAGTCTAAGCATATTGAAGTACGGCCATGTTAGGCTGTTCATAGTTGAAAACAATGAAGAGGGGAATGAGCAGAAACAAAAGTTACACTGAGATTACAATGCACGCCTACTCCAATAAATAATAAAAATTTAAAAAAAAAAAGAAAAAAAAAGAAAAAAAGAAAAGAAAATGTGACTTTGGATTTATTGAATTAAAACTCATTATTTGAAAAAGCATTTATGGTACTGTTGAATCATGTGTAATTTTTAATTTGAGTATCCTCTGTTGCTGCATTGCGACTGATCACAGAACATGATTGCTTGATTAAACATCTTTTCAGACTTGGAATAGTGGCATCTCCAAATTGTTAATAGTGCTCCAAGAAGAAATGGATGTGGAACATTTAAATATTGTGAATCCTTTATGGTTTTTGGAACTCTCACATCAAAATATTGGGAAGCAAGAAGGAGAATGATTTTGTAGTTAACTCCTGACACACATGCATGAATGAATGCATACATGACACACATACATTTTTAATTGGAGTCAAATGTTATCAGAGTACTGAACAAGTTTACAATTCGGTTAACACCCTTTGCACACCTTGATTACCATTCTGTTTCACGAATGCAATCACTCCTGCTCTATAAATTTTGTATTTCCTCATACTGGTATTTCACAAAATAAGCACTCGGAATAACTATACAATCTTTCGTGATATTGCAACTCACAACTGTTTTTCTTCTCTTTCTCTGTCTCTCCAATTGACACATACAGACATCAAGGTGCATGTATGATGATAAATTAGCGAGATTTTTGTGGAACTTGCCGAGATTCAGGAACATCTAGGAAACTCCTTTTTGTTCTGCCTGTCTGATTGGTGTCACATGTTTCCTCACTCTGAGTAGTGTGAGGAGCTTGACCTTGAGTGCCTTTGCTTGCTGTCTTGTTATGTGGTGTGAGGTAGCCTCATCATGGCCCTACTTTGATGTGAGCTGCACAGTTGCATTACAATACATTATGACATTTAATGTTGTATACATTTACAACTAGATATCAATTTCTTGAAAATTAATTCCTTCCGGGCCATTCCCTAAATTCATCACTGCCATAGATGATATTGTCATAATACATTAGTGTGTCTGAGAACAGCATATACAGAGTGAGAAAAGAACATCATTGCTCTCAGATCCTGAGGAAGTGGAGCCTCTTCCAGAACCTGCTTAATGGAATAAGTAGTTTTATGCTAACATGTTTTTCATCATCCTCACCTCTTTTTATAACGGAAATGTGGCACGACCTCTGCTTGCCAGTCCATACATACGTGTGTGGCGAACAAACACTTTACTTCATAGTAACAAAAAGCAAGTGTAAAGTTTACAGTGTGGACACCACTAGTGCTGCTTCCTGTTGCACTAATGCTTTTGGCATATAGCTGTGCAATATTTATGGCAGATGAAAAGAATGCTAGACATAGGAATGTACAACAAATATTTTGCATGCACGCACACACAACCGGTTAACAACGAAATAATCAGAGCTCTGCAAGAGGGCTGCAACTACACAGTAGTAACAGCACTGTGAATCTAAAGGGATAAACTTATTTTGATTTTGTTTTGTGCAGCAGTACTGTGCTATGGGTTACAACATGGCAGATTATGAACTCCCCTGGTCCCTTTACTCCAGGATAGCTTTTCTTCTTATTTGTACACCATATTTGTAACAACTTCAATAATTCTCATTCCCAGGATTTAGCCCACTGTTATCTGCTATTATGCTATATTAACTTTTCTAACATTGTTTTCAAGCCCTGAAAATATTTTAAGGATATAGAACTTACCTGCAGTCTGTGGGGCAGAGCCTGTTCCTCATACCTTCTTCCATTTCATTGAGAGACATGGCAAACAGCGTGAACTGGTAATACTGCACAGAAAATAAATTGTTTCACACACTGATAACACAATACAAAGCCATATCAATATAACTTCTGCCGACAATAATACATACCTCTGCACTTCTCTCAGGCCTGGGGTCTGCCTCCCATAGAGTCACTGAATTGGGAATGTCAATGGAATATGTAGAATCACATTTAGGAATTTCTCCCTCGGGCAGTTCAGGTATTGGACATCCTTCCTCCATACTGTTAGTCCCCTGCCAAAAACAAGTGCAAAAATAATTATTGTTTAGTAACCATTTTGACAGTTCTAGTTCTAAATAAGTGTTCCAAAATAACAATCAAATACATTCTCCAGTATTTACAATTTAAACATAATTGCAATAGCAAACTATTCTTGTTTAACATGATTCTTTGTTCCTCTCATCTTCAGCCAGTTTGCAATTCATAACTTATCAAATGTATCCAGAAATCATGAAGTAACTGGCAGTTTTGGTCCTACATATGTTGTATATGACAACATAACAATAACTGCTGGCTGCCTAACATGGCATGGGTAACTTTTTAAACATGAATGTTGAATTAATTTCATTTAACTCTGCTTCATTATTGCACAATGAACTATAAGATTTTTATGATGAGTTCTCCCCTTTATATCTTATAATTTTAATTTCATATAGATCCAGCTATTCCTAATAACAAATGAACTCAGGTATTCATCCAAAAGGATAAAGGATGTTAAAGATAGACAGAACATTTAACTTCCTTGACCCTACCCCTGATTGCCTTTCAAGCTCTGGAAATGCTGCATATCTTATAAGTATTCTTGGTGGTGAAACAATCACTACTCCCAGTGTTTGAGCTAGCTTTGTGCCTTCTCTTGCATTAAAGTCATTTAATAACTTATAAAAGCTACATAGTTCTCACATGATACAGAAACCCTTGACATATTCAATGAAATAGAGGTGAAATTACTGAATATGTAAATTCCATACTCCTAGGTCACCAAGTTAACCTCTTTGGAAAAGACAGTTTGTAACCATAGAGAAAAATAATTTTCTAAATTGCCAATTAAAAAAATTGGATCACCGATTTCTAATGCTAGTAATTTTCTGTTTATACAATTATTAGGTATGCCTTGCTAATGATGTTGATTACACCATAAATGAAAGGGAAATAAAGCAAATCCTCCTTGCATGAGAGTAATTAAAATATCTTGGCATTGGTATTGCACAAATAGGGTTGTAAACAAATTTGATTCTCTTGTTTTGTTCTTCTTAATTGCTTCTTCATGACCTTGCATATTTCTCGGAATGAAACATCTGAAGCATTTGCCTTATTTTACATGCATATTCTCTGTAGTAACTAACCACAACCATTTTCTACTCTATAGCATTCTCAAAAATCAACGCCTTCTTTGCAACTATGTTCTTTCATAACTAATGTTTTTTATTTCAGTAAAGGCTTTGTAAACCATTTTTAATCTTTCAGTAATTTAAAAACTTAGATTAGAAGTTTTATAGCCACATGTCCGTCAGAACAAGCTGGGCATTTCAGTGCTAAAAATTATCAAAATTTGGTTGGGTGGTTTTGGACACACACACATACAAATTTTCTTATTGTTTGGAATTGATGATAAAAAATACTCAATGGATCACATTAATGCACAGCTGGAGGAGTTACGTTGGGGTGATTCCATGCCGACTGAGCCTGAAGGAAAATTTTTCAAGCAAACAATTTTACAATCACATAAATATTAAGCCAAAATGCCAACTTTATTTATAAACAACTTTTTAATTCTTAGAATACTCCTTTTCAGCAGTTTTCTCAATGTTATTTACATAAACCTGACAGTTGGTAAATACAGTTTTGACACTTAAATTTGGCAGCCTGCAAATCTTCACTTGGCAGTCATTGTTGATTGCTGTCTTACAACTTTTGAAGCGAGCAAGTGTTGCAGTTTTTATACAGCTGAACATCATTCTTTGAGGTAAGAATCAATCTTAGTTATCTGTTGATCTTAAAAGTAACTACAGTATGTAACACCCGTTACACAAAATGTGTCTCAGATTTTTTTTGCTAGGAACAATTATTTTGTTGAGATGGTTTATGTAAAAGTGAGGCTATGCACATCTTTCAAGATTACAAATGTCTTTTTGTTGTTCTATTCTTTTTAAACTCATTCTGGATGTAATGGGTGTTACACTGATTTTTGTAATGGGTGTTACACTTCTGTAATGTTTTATTTTAAATGCCATTGTGTTCAGTTTTTGAACATGTAAATGAGCCTATCTTCCAATATCAAGATTTAGCCAATTTGTGCCAGGTCTAACTTTGATTTAAATACTTACTATACCTTCGCCAGCCTTACTTTAAACTGCAATGTAAACAAAGTGCAAAATTGTATTCCTCTGCGGGCTCCCGCGATTGGCAGACATATGGTGTGACTTAACATGTGCACCATGTGAATATATTCCATTTATTAATTATTGGTTTGTATAGCTTTGAGAATGAGTTAGAGTCAACTTGAAGCATTGTCAGCTTTGCACCAAAGAACTTGCAGTATTACTAAGATAAGTGAAGTTTTTAGTTTTTAATTTTGTTCTTACTTTGGAATATTCCATTTATTTTTACTATAAGATTTTCAAACTGCTTTTGCAAATAATTCTTGTAGTTATTTTCAATTTAATGCTTTCTGTATGTTAGTTACCAGACTATATTATCATTCGCACTTGCTGGCATGGAAGTTGTGAGGTTTGATCACCTAATGAAGTAGTCAAACACATGCTCTTGTTTATATCAAGTTTAAAGTAAGGGCAGTAAAGGTATAGGCTATGTGTAGCTTTATAAATAAAAGTGCGAGGTATTCAAGTTGAACAGATGAAAATAACTCTTTGAAGTCAAGTAAAACGGTCTATCAGTCACTTAAGCTTCTAGTGAACAAGGTCAAATATAATCACTTTTGAATGTTAATATTGGAACTGTTTGATAATACTAACCATAGTATTTAATTGTATATAATGTGAGCTATCTAGACATGACTGTGATGTTCAGATAGAGATTTACTAAATGCATTTTAGCTTTCTCCATACGTTTGTAGGCCTACAATTCACTCAACTGGTCTATAATTTTATTTTCAGAACTTGGCTAAAGAAAGAATGAAGAGGCCCAGAGAAAAAATTAAAAATGACCCAATTAATTGGCAGGCACATCTAGAAAAAGAACACCACCGTGATAAACTGTGTCAGGTAAAACTTAAGAACAGTTTGTTAAATTCACAAAGGCTGAAGAAAACCAAAAAAAGAGTGAGAAATAGAGTAAAAGCGTATAGAGAGAGAAAAAACCCCAAGGACTACACCAAAACAGGTAATATTTCTCCAATTGATTCATACAAATGTGTTCAGTCTTTTGGCGAGGCTTAAAATACAAAAAGCTTTACCTGAGAGGCCACATGATAAAGTTGCTATTTTAAAGAAACTAGTCAATGAAGTCATTGTGTTTTAGTTTAAAAAAATGCCTGTAAAATACCCGCTGTACAAGTGACAAATGAGCTGAAGAATACTTTTGCCAAGAAGAAATTAGCCAACAAGCATCTGGCATGAAAGATTGTGTAATTGTGAGAAAAGCAGGTAAAGATAAAATGAAATATCAAGAGATATATGGTAATGGCTGTTGGAGAAGCATACCAAGAGTTCAAAAAGAGCCATCCTGATAGCATTGTAGGTAAACCAACTTTCTATACTCTGCATCCTCTCTATGCAATCAAAGTGGAAAATACTCCTCATGTCTGCACTTGTAAGTAACACTACAATGTAATACATTTAATTCAAAGCACTG
The DNA here is from genome assembly GCA_030765045.1 of Tenodera sinensis. Lineage (NCBI taxonomy): Eukaryota > Metazoa > Arthropoda > Insecta > Mantodea > Mantidae > Tenodera > Tenodera sinensis. The sequence goes on from CM060968.1 coordinate 62,000,278, forward strand.
TTGAAGTTGTTCCTACCTTTCCTCAGTCACACAGTGAATTGGTATAAACTGTGAGCTGTGATGTAGCTAATGAACTAGATGAAGAAAGTGATGTAAAAGTCATGTTCTTGAAGAGTGTTAGCCAAAAGAAAAACCTCTTCAAAACTAATGAATATGTTGCTTTTGTTAAGTTTGAATAGCTTATCAACAAACTACTGGAGCCAGACGGAAACAGACTCTGTTATGAGTTTCAATCAACTGTTAGTAGTTGATGGAGAAATGGATATTTAGTTGGCAAAGTTGTCAAAACTTCATAAATATTTACCCTTTCATTTAACATAATATGCTTCAAAAGCCTAACTTAACTTTTCGTTTATGTTGTTGTTAGCTAATGCTGGATTTCTGACAATGAAGTCATTAATCCTCTTGCTCTACAATATTTTTCACTGATGGATGGGGCACTAGAAGTGGCTGGGCATATTTGAAGGTGGTCTCGATCCATTTCCTCTTGCAGATCACATAGAGGACAGAGTGGTGAAGAATATATCCCAATTCTGTTTAAATGTTTTGCCAGACAATCAGGTCCTGTAATCAACCTGAAGGTTGCAACTGCTGTTTTTCGAGGATACTCAGGAATCACTGTTTGAATGTTTGGTAGTTCCCATCTTTTATTTTTTGATTTTTCATAGTAATATTTTGCAATAATTTTTTTGAATTCAGAGTTGACTAATCTTTTAGCTGCATAAAATGGTAAATTAACTATTGATTTCTGCACATTGCCGGTAACCTTTTTCGCAAGAAAATCAGCTTTCTCATTACCACTCAGTCCACAGTGAGCCGGTATCCATTGGAAGACTAGGTGTTTTTGAAGTGCTGTTAGATGGCTAAGCATCTTCCAACTTTTCGTTTATATGTTAATTGTTTGTTCTATTAATAAAACAAAACCTTTAGAAATAGTGTAATGCAAGCCTAGATGAAAATATACAAGCTCAAATTACTGAAAAAAAGATTGTGTATCTATTCAAAGGAATAATACAGCCTGATAACAGTCGAAGGTAGGTATGTCTGGCAGAAGCACAAGCAAGACAAACTGAATATGTATGTGCACTCGTAACACCCATTATATTTTCATGTAACAGCCATTATGGTTAAAACTTCATATGTCTCTTAAATAAAATCTAACAAATGTTTATAAAAGCATACGAGGTGTGATCAAAAAGTTTCCAGAATGGCTTTACAATGCTGATGCTGAGATTTCTTAATTCTTACCCAGACTGTATAAGCAGTGCTCCTTCCCAATAAAAATGAGAGGTCACATGACTTTCTGTGACCTTGCAGTGACGAAGTAGAAGCTCTGAAGTGAACTTGTGTTTTCCATGTGCTGTGATTTTTCTGCATAGCAAAAATGTCAGTTTACGAAGAACAAAGAACGAACATCAAATTTGGTTTTAACTCGGTAAAACTGCAACAGAAGCCTATGAAATGTAAATAACAGCTTATGGGGAGGAAGTTATGGGCAAAACTTGAGTATTTCAGTGGTTTTTGAAATTTAAAAGTGGTGCGACATCAGTGCAAGATGCAGATCATTCGAGGTGACCCTGTTCCAGCAAAACTGATGAAAATATCAATCAGGTGAGGGAAATGGTCTTAAATGATAGGTGTATTACAGTAAGAGAACTTTCTGACTCATTAGGACTCTCGTTTGGAAGTGTTCAAAGCATTTTGAAAGATGATTTGGACATGAGAAGAATTGCCGCCAAGTTCGTGCCCTGCCTGCTTTCAAATGACCAAAAGGAAAGCTGTGTGATTGCCTGCACAGATCTTAAAGAACAGCTTCAAAATGACCCACAGTTTATGGAGAAAATTATTACTGGTGATGAAACATTGATTTATGGGTACAATCCAGAAACAAAGCAACAATCTTCACAATGGAAGAGTCCATCTTCACACCTGAAAAAGGCTAGACAAGTTCAATCCAAAATGAAGTCAATGATGTGTTATTTGACATTAAAGGCATTATACATAAGGAACTTGTACCACAGGGTCAAACAGTGAATCAAGTGTTCTACCAACAAGTGCTGCAAAGATTAAGGGAGAATGTGCAATGCAAACGGCCGGAGAAATGGAGGAGTGGTGACTGGTTCCTGCATCATGACAATGTGCCCATGCACAAAGCCCTTTCTATTTGCCAATTTTTGTATAAAAATAGGATGAATACTGTTCCCTATCACACCTATTCTCCAGATTTGGCACCAGCGGACTCTATTCTTTTTCCACGACTTGACTTAAAATGCAGCTCCGAGGACACCATTTTGAGGACATTAATGTCATCCATCACAAATCGAAGAAGACCCTGAACATGTTGAATGAAGAGGGCTTCCAGAGGTGCTTCCAGCAGTGGCAGAAGTGCTGGGACCAGTGTATCAACTCCTAAGGAGACTACTTCAAGGGTGACCGTGAAGAATAAACAAAAACTGTTGTGTAGTATTTATGAACTCATTCCGGAAACTTTTTGATCACACCTCGTACATTGTGTTCACATTTATTTGATTATTTCCAACGTCAAACTCACAGAATGGTGTAGTTTAAGTGAGCTCTACACAGTAGTAGGTTCAAAATTGTTAACACCCATTACACAGTGTTTTTCAGCTACTAAGAAGATGATATAGAGTTGCATTAAAAATAAAATGCACTGATCTACTTAGAAAGCTCAGCTGCTTCTCTTGGTAAATAAATTAAGCTTATTTGCATTTCAATAAATGATATAAAAGTGAACTTAAAGGCATGCAAATGGAACACCCGTTACAATGGAAATGCCCTTTGGAAACTTATAACTGAACCTTTGGTTATTTTATGGTACACTTCCTTTCTCAGAACCATCCTAAACAATAGTTTTATCCCCCCACTGCAATGATCTCTAAACATTACGAAAAAGAAATCGATTACTGTACTGAATACTCTACGGTTATTCAACCTGTGACAGATACAAAAATAGGTTCATTCTAATGCATAGTCTCTCATCAGTTCATGTATGAATCCAGGATTGTGTAATGTGCATAAGATAGCTTGGCATTGGTCACCGGTCAAAACTGAAATCTGTCTTTTGCTACAGACTGATTCTTAGGGTTTCTGATGGGATCAGAAGTTTGTTGGAATGCACTGCCAGTCAGAAGTGTTCAATGTGCATGTTCAAACTATCAGGAAATGTTTTTGGAACAAACAATGTATCACTAATAACCGGAAGTCTTTGAGCAGTGAGGGTAACTCAAATTCATTGAGGGTCAGTTGGTTTTACCTAAACTCCATTTGTAAAAATCTGATGTGTTGCACGTACATGACTTTCTCTACTCTTGTACTAACCATTCTTACAAATTCTTATTCCTATATCTTCTTTGTGTTAGTTATGATAAACATTTGTACAAATTATCTTATTGCTAATTTCCTTGTAGGTGCAAGAGGGAATACAGTAGGCTTTGTGCGATAGTCAAATGTTTTAAAGCTTTGAGATTCTGTTTTCTTTGCACACTTCAGATATAAAAAAATCTGATGTGTTGCACTCACTTGACTTTCTCTACTTTTGTACTAACCATTCTTACAAACTCTTATTCCTATATCTTCTTCGTGTTAGTTAAAATAAACATTTGTACAAATTATCTTATTGCTTATTTCCTTGTAGGTGCAAGGGGAATATTGGAATACAGTAGGCTTTGTGCGATAGTCAAATCTTTTAAAGCTTTGAGATTCTGTTCTCTTTGCACACATAACATATAAAAAAATGAATAACGATGACCCATTTCACGAAAGTTCTAAGTTTACCAGTTATGCAGAAGTCGTCCAGAGTAAATATGACTACAGGGGCTATAGCCAGAAAATTCAAGATATACATTTCATTTGTCATCAAAATATCTCAAACATATGACATTTTAGTAAAAATCCTTAGAGCCATTTTCAAGAAAATCAAAATTTTCGAAAAATTTTCCATGTAAAGGGTAGTTTAGGGTGGGGCTATTTTCTTCAAAATCTTCGTGTCGCATCCTTGAAAGACATTAAACTTAAATACCAACTTTAGTTTTTAACCAACTTTTCGTTTTTGAGTTATGCTGTCCACAGACTGACAGACTGACACACAGACACACACACACACGGACCTTTTTCTAAAAATGCTTTTTTTGGATTCAGGGGGCCTCAAAACATGTATTTCCAGTGAAACCTCGACATCGAATTTTTGGGTGGAATAGAATACTTCCCCTACTTACCAGTAGAGAAAGTAAAAATTGGACACGTTTGGAAAACTTTGTTCCCATCTTCAGCTTACAACTGATTGATGTAGTAGTGTCATCTCTTGTTCTCTTGATGGTGGAGGTCTCTGGTGGTGGTGATATGACTTAGTCAAACTTGTCTCCTGGTGGGAGATCAAAGCTTATCATTTGGTCCTTGTTGTTTATGATGTGGATGATTTCCCATACTGAGAGTTCGCTCAGGTAACTTGCTGTTCTAAGGAGGTTGGTTTATGGAATAATATCATGATGGTTGTTCCAAAAATGTTCTGCTGTATTTCCACATTTTTAGCAACCAAGAAACGAAAATGCTAAGCACACTTGCATCAGCTTCTCCCATAATTTTGATAAGTTTGTAGTGGACATTGAAATAGCAACCAACACACTTAAAGAAACCTTAATTAAAAACTAGTGTGTGAAAGTGTTAGAAAATATCAGGAAGCCCCACAGCAACATTGTGTCTAAGCATGCTATCAAGTCCTTGAGAAACAAAAGATGTAATACAATGAAAAAACTGAAGCTATTGACAGTGAAGTAATTTAAATCAACAAATATATTAAATATTTAGAGAGACTAAACTTCACTTGTCTTGGATTTTAAGTTGTTGAATTATTTCAAATAACAACCAGTTTTGCAAGTCAATCTCTTGTATCATCAGTAGCACTTACTATGGTTGTCATTGTTACAGACCCTGGCAACAGATATTATGGTATTACCAACTACTGAAAACAAACAAATCTCTTGACAGAATCAACTGATTGTATTTCAAAATTTATTATGTAATCTTTATTCTTTTTGCAAAACCATTAAATCTATGTGTCCATTTAATTGTTTTAATTATTTAACCTCTGAATTTATCTCATGATTAAATTAATTTTTAATCATCTGCCACAGCTGATTTATTAATATGTTTATACCTAATATTTCTAAAAGCTCTTTTATTCTGGTTTCCAATAATGTTTAGTTTTATTTATGTAAACCCTGTTAAAATCCAAACTAAATTGATAAATTACAGATTTTTTATAACTTGAAATTTTATCACTTTTATAAAAGCTTTGCAAATTTGTTATATTTAGTTTGAGGAACCAAAATTATTCCATTTTCCTTAAAAATGTTTTAAATTTTTTATTAGTCTGAGGATGGTAAGTAAATTTTTTAAAATTACAATAATCTTATTTTCTTGTGGGTGGAAACTTCTTTTACAGTCTTTTGAAATTTAAATTTCTCTGACTTTCAAAAATGATTTAGCTATCTGAAATAATTCAACAATTTAAAACCAAAGATAAATGAAGTTTAGTCTCTAAACATTTAATATATTTCCTGAAAGCCATAATATACACAAAGGCAGACACAGGCAACAAAATTATTACATAAGAGAAAGATGACCTATTGGAAGAGAGTAACTTACTGAAAAATGGAGAATATCTTGAAGTCAATTACAACATACTTAAAGTTTGCCTTAATGAGTACAATAATCTAATGAAAAAAGTTAGTCATCCCAGATGAGGTCAAACAAAAACTCAAATCTATCAAGACTGCGCATTGCCCAAGAGACACAAATCTGGAAACAGCATGAGACCAATTGACACTGCAACAAACAAATTAACAAAGTGCTTTTCAGATATATGTCCCCAAAAAATACCGACAACGCTTAATATGTTGTGCAGGATGCCAAACTGAATGGTTTTCAAATAGGAATCCCTGTCCAGAAATGCACAGTTTGGACGCCGTAGTACATCAAACTGTGAGATGGGTGTGCATTCACATTTTGTCAATAACATCGAGCTGTCTACCTTACAAATGGGCTTTGGACGGTGTATTTCCTACATCATTGCAGAGCCTATACTGGTGGTGATAAGCCTCATGCACATGACCCTATACATGCAGTTGTCTTTGAAGATTTTCAATCGCTCCATGGACTCGAGCCATAAGGTCCTCCACTGACATTACAGGAGTGTCATGGACCACACTCTTTATATAATTCCACAGAAAATAGTCGAGGGGAGTCAGATCTGGCAACTGTGTTGGCCATGGAAGTGGTCTACCTCTAACAATTCATAGATCTGGACATGCAATGTTGAGGTGATTCTGCACATTTACATCAAAGTGTAGTAGAGCTAATATCGGCCATTTCAGGAGCTGTGTACTGGTACATGTTGCAGTACTGTTAAAAACCTTACTGTACTGGAAACTACGCAAGTAGGGCAGTAGGATGCACACCAAAGACTTTATGGAGGAATTTAGCACATGAGTAGGAAAGCTGCTATGCTCAGGTCGTTCATCCCAGTACACAGATGGCTAAATGGTTGCATACCTCGCATACCTAAGATACTAAAATGAATGTTAACAAATTGTCACAACTGTTCGTTCTCAAACTTTTTTGCTCTCCAGCATCCAAACCATGCATTTCCAGACAGGAGTTCCCATTTGAAAATCGATCTGTTTGCCATCCCATACAACAGGCTAAGCATTGGTGTTTTTTTGGGCTCCAAATAACTGAAACCCTAAGTATCAAGAATTCATTTGAACTCAAACAAAAGAGAAAACACTAAATTTTCAGCAGAAGACACCCTCATGGTCTCTTTGATGTAACAGTTTTCTTTCCCAGCATTCCAATAGATGAACTACTTCTGGCTTAATTCCATCAACACCACGACATCAGATCTAGATGACTAAATCAAGCTAACAAAATCTGTAGAGAACAAAAATTTTTCAGCTTCAACAATAGATTTTTTTCCCACAAACCAATGAACCAGCAAAGGGTAACCCACTTTCACCTTTTCTGGTTCTCCTTCACTTGAGGTATTTAAAAAAGTACAAGGGCTGTCCCAGAAGTACCTGACCTGAAATAGCAGTTGTTCTTTCAAACAAATGACTGGTAGAAAGTACCAACATTATAAAGCCTATGTTTGAATTTTGATAATGCTAATCAAAAGGGATGGCTCAGATGGTAACGCATGTTGCTCACATTCAGGAGGTAGTGGGTTTAGTCCCCATGGCCAACCTTCCTGACTCATAGTTTCTTTTAGGAGCTGTCTCCCGGTTGCCAGGCGAATGCTGGGAACAATTTCCCTATCCTCTGAATTTCTTATACCTTCATATCAATAATTTCATTTCACCTTTCATTCTGTTAGGTTTCTTTCAGGATTGGAAGCATCAGTGAGAATTGTGGCAGCAGCATGACAGGGGGAACAAATGTGCTCTGGAAATCTCGTCTCCCAGATTGGAAGATGAGTCACTGGTTCCTGGACCTCTTATGGGATGCTACAAGCCTGAGGGGAGAGGGTAGCACCCATTGGGGTGCTTCCAACTGGGAAAATGTAGGGAACTTGCCACCTACTCTGCATTCCGGCCGCTCTTAGGATCCATTTGCCTCATCCTCCTAGGGGTGACCTGTCAGGGACATAGGCACAAAAGATCACCTTTCAGTTGAGGTGCTAAGTCCTCCTCTGCAAGTTGTCATTGTGTCATTGACAATATTATGTTGTTTAGTATTTGTTTGGCAGCCATCAGTAGTGAATGCTCTCATGAATTTGTAAACCTGGATAAAACTGGTCATTATTATGTGATACAATATTTCCATTTGAAAGATCTAAGTCTAATTAATATTAAAGTTGAGCTGAGTCTACTCTCGGGGAGTTTGCTCCTTCGTTTACAACAGTAAAATAGTAGGTGGCAGAGTTTATGCTGTACAAGCTGCCAAGACAAACATCGCAGTGGTCGACCAAATGTGGTGACCACACAAGAAATTGTAAAGAAAATTCACAAAATGGTATTGGATGACCATCGACTGGAAATGTACAAGCTAGCAGACATTGCAGACATTTCAAAAAATGCTGTACATCACACAGACTGAAAGTTTGAACATGAGAAAGCTGTGCTCTGATACCGAAATTTAGATTTCAAATCGAATGGGCTTGATAAAGACACGTTTTAATTTAATTGCCGGATGTGAGATTTGCGATAAGTGTTGAGTAATAACATAAATAGATAATAGAGCAGGAAGTGTTGTAAGGTGAGCCAGATATGAGTAAATAATAGTCGTTAAATTTGTAGGATAAACACATTATTGGTTTGAAATTAACGAGTCATGACGTCATACTACATAGTTTAAATTCACGTTTGAAATTCAGGTCGCGCGATATATTTAATAAAATATAAAGAAAACATCGTTTAATCATAAAAAGGTAAATATATATTCAAAATTCATAAAAGAACACGTTATAATAGAAAGGGACATTTCTAAATTGCGGGAAAAGGAAATAGCATTTTGGATACGAGGCTTTCTTGGATGACGTCATGACATTCAAAATTGGAGAGAACGTTTTTTCCTAGCGTGGGTACGCGAGAAAGCGTCTGGTCACTACTCACCCCAGACCAGCACCGCACGTTGTGGAGTGCAGACGTGAGTGCGATTCTTCTGCGTGTAGCAGATCGGCATAACTCCCGAAAGTATCTAAGATGTAATAAACAATATACAAAGGTTTTCTTGGGTAGTCTATGGCACCTGCGCGTACCCGAGATAAATAAAGAGATCTCAACCTGAGCTGGCGGGAACGAACCAAATCAACGGGCGAAAACGAGACCAACGACATTTACGCATCAAATGGCGACACAACGAGAACCGAACAACGACTACTAGCTTCAGCTCAAGATGGGTGCTGCGTTTGCTCACAGTGGGACAAAAACAGCATCATGAGGATGTTTCACTAGGGTGTTTAGCATGTTTTGTTGCAATAAAACTTAGTTTTGGGATCAATTCATAATCATGGATGAAATGAGTCCATCACTTTACACATGAGAATGAAGGAACAGTTCAAACAGTGGATTGAAAAGATAGAATCAGACAGTTCCATCTGCAGGGAAGGTCATGGCATCAGTGTTTTGGGATGCACATGGAATAAAGGAAAAGCAAACAATGGTGAGTATAATGCAAGCTTGTTGCAGCATATGAATGAATGAAATCAAGCAAAAATGGCTACATTTAGCAAAAAATAAAGGTTTGTTTCATCAAGACCAGTTTGCACACCACTATCACCATGGTCAAAATCAGTGAGTTAATGTTTGAATTGCTTCATCATACACTCTATTTGCTAGATTTATCCCCCCCCACCGTTCCGAACTTGAAGAAATGACTTGGTGGTAAATATTTGCCAACAATGAAGAGGCAGAGTCTGCAGTTGATGACTATTTTGCAGAGCTTGACGGTTCTCACTATAAACAGGGTATTGAAGCTATTAAGCATCACTGGGAAATGTGTACAGAGCTGAACATAGATTATGTAGAGAAATAAAGATGCTTCCTCCCAAAATTTCTGTGCTTTCTTTGTTAGACCAGGTATTGCTGGAACAACCCTCATATGTCACCAGAGCTTCCCATTACACTTTAAAACTTGGCACACACATTATGTAGATGTATTTGCAATAGCACCACAGAAATTATTGGATGATGCACCGAAGCAATATCCAAGACAGGTCAATACAATTCACAATGGAGATAGAAAAAGATGGCTACTTACCTTTATTTTACTATAGGAAGGGATAGAGTGCTCACTAAATATAAGAAAAATTGAGCAAGCTTTAGAAAAAGTAAAATTTAACTTAAAACATGTTGGTGGCAGAATGAAAGTTGAGAGTTAAAAGTAAGAACACAATTCCCCATTATATATAAAACAAAATGTTAATTATAAGGGGAAGTGTTAAAATAAGCAACTTCAAGACAGGGTAATCAATTATACTATTGGTAGTTATGTAATTGTGAGAGATGAGAAATATTCATTCATAACTTTTTTTTAGACCTCAAAATCATCAGACATAACCAGGAACTCACTTCACAGGAAACACTCGCATACAAATGTCTACATATAAAGAACAATAGCTTTAACACAAAATCCCAACAACTTACGTCTTCAACAATTTAATATACAGACCATTTACCAGTCTGCTGAGCAAAGATGAATATAGTAATGAACCAATTATTATTTATTTATGCCAACAAACTTACTGTTGGTGTTTTTAAACACACAAGCCGTGTGTGGGCAAAGTATAAGAGGTAGAACTGAACTTAAAAATTCAATGCCACAACTGGGATTTGAACCACAGACCTTCCGCTTACCGGGCAGACGCTCTAACCACTGAGCTATTGTGACAAACTGCCAGTATGGAGAAATACGAACTGGCTTGAGAATTTAATGCCATTCTGGCAGTTTGTCACAATAGCTCAGTGGTTAGAGCGTCCGCCCGGTAAGCGGAAGGTCTGTGGTTCAAATCCCAGTTGTGGCATTGAATTTTTAAGTTCCAGTTCTACCTCTTATAGTAATGAACACTTACATTCCATAATGTTATGCATCAGTCAATGGTTTCAGTCCTAACAAGATACAATGCAAGATCAACAAGTACAAAAAAAAAATCAAACCCATCAGGGAGACTACCAGATTTAACCCCCAAATATAAATTCTCTGATACAGGAAATTCACATACCACTTGGGCAGATTAAAAATGTATGAAAATATTAAAAAAAAAAAAACACACAATAATCTAGCATCTCAAAACTAATACAGTTCTTACTTTGCACATCTTTAAAATACAGAATCTCCCACATTGAAAGTTCAGGTATACATCAACTTAATTGTGCAGAATGTGATCAAGTCTACATAAGCATGACAAAAAGAAACTTGAAAACGACTAGTAGACTAAAAGAACACCACTCTGTTACATGAAATACACAGAAACTGAAAAGATCAGTCCTAGCAATATATTTTTCAAACCTCCACATATACTCTGGAAGCCAACCTTCTTAGATCAAGTTAACCAAATTGAGCTCTCAGTATGGGAAAACATCCACATTATAAAAAAAAATCTGATGTGTTGCACTCACATGACTTACTCTACTTTTGTACTAACCATTCTTTCAAACTCTTATTCCTATATCTTCATGTCAGTTAAGATAAACATTTGTACAACTTATTGCTTATTTCCTTGTAGGTGCAAGGGGAATGTTAGAATACAATAGGCTTTGTGCGATAGTCAAATGTTTTAAAGCTTTGAGATTCTGTTGTCTTTGCACACTTAACATATAAAAAACTGAACAACGATGATCCATTTCACAAAAGTTCTAAGTTTTCCGAAACTCACACACATAACAAGGAATATCTCCGAAATGGTTCACCCTACAAGAAAATTTATTCAGACATAAATTGTGTATTTTAGCAAGATCTACATTTTTTGTATAGTATGATTTGGTCTATCTCTAACGGTTTACCAGTTATGCAAAAGTCATCCAGAGTAAATACGACTACAGGGGCTATAGGCAGAAAATTCAAGATATAAATTTCATTTGTCATAAAAATATCTCAAACATATGACATTTTAATCAAAATCATTAGAGCCATTTTTAAGAAAATCAAAATTTTCGAAAAATTTTCCATGTAAAGGGTAGTTTAGGGTTGGGCTATTTTCTTCAAAATCTTCGTGTCACATCCTTGAAAGACATTAAACTTAAATACCAACTTTGGTTTTTAACCGACTTTTCGTTTTTGAGTTATGCTGTCCACAGACTGACAGACACACAGACTGACACACGGACCTTTTTCTAAAAAGGCTTTTTTTGGATTCAGGGGGCCTCAAAACATATATTTCCGGTGAAATCTTGACATAAATTTTTGGGTGGAATACAATACTTCCCCTACTTACCAGTAGAGAAAGTAACAAGGATTGAATTATAAACTTTGATCTGCCATCAGACCAGCTCAGCAAGTTCGTATCACTATCACCAGGGCCTTCACCATCAAGAGAACATGAGACTAGTTGGCTGTAAGCTGAAGATGGGAACAAAGTTTTCTGAAACTTGTCAATTTTTACAAGCTAGTGAGGTATGACGTAAACCTAATGACCCTCAATAAAATTAAACCCAATATATACTTATATTTCAACGACACAGGAGCAAAATTTGAGGATATATACTTTCATACAACTGCTATGTATTTTGCAAATACAGAGAAAACCAAAATAATACCAACAGTTCTATTGTGTGGGACAAAAAACTTCATAATTTTCCAAGATGGAAAAGCACGTATGTACATCAAATGAAAAAGCTCTGCTCCACTAAATTTACATTACCTTCTCTATCCATATTGCTTATTTTTGTATAGCTTCTATAAGCTATTCCTACAAACTTATTTTTTATCTACTTCATGTTTATGTGATAAACATGTACATAAACAGTTTCATTACAATAATTTTGTAGGTAGAAGAGGGATATAGGCAACCTAAGCAATAGCAACATATGCTTACTATATGTTGGTCTTGGAATTTAATAGTCTTTCCAGACACTACAAGAAACGACTGAATAGTGAAAGCATTTTAAAAAAATGTATAAACTATTGAAAAATTCAAAATAATGATGGTTCTCAGAAATGGTTGATTCCAGAAAAAAAGTTATTTTAAATTGTGCATTTTAAGGAGATTACATTATTTGTGCAGTATGTTCTGTTTATCTCTCATAGTTTACCAAGTATACAAACTACTTCTGAATGAAGAGGATTTCACATGTTGTTCGTCAGAAACATTTTTGTGAAATTAAAAAATAATTAAATATTTTTCCACAAAGCATGTTTGGCATAGGAGGATTCTCTTGAAAATCTTAACATTATTTTTGAAAGACATTCAACTTAAATACCAAGTTTGATTATTTATTGATGCCAACAAACTTACTGTTGGTGTTTTTAAACACACAAACCATGTGTGGGCAAAGTTTGAGAGGTAGAACTGGAACTTAAAAATTCAATGCCACAACTGGGATTTGAACCACAGACCTTCCGCTTACCGGGCAGCTGCTCTAACCACTGAGCTATTGTGACAAACTGCCAGAATGGCATTAAATTCTCAAACCAGTTTGTATTTCTCCAATGGTAAACCACAAAGGCAGTCTCACATCAGAGACTTATATTTATTGGACATTTCAGTTTTGAGTTATGGTGTTCTTTAAGAACCACTCTACTCTCTTTCTCCTTTACTCTTCCTCTCACACACTTATCTACACCTACATTTATTCTAAAAATGTTCTTTTTTGTGTTAGGTTTGAGAGATCTTAAACATTTACATTTCTCTGGTGAAATCTCGATTTTGAATGTTTGAAATACATTACTATTTCTACCTACCATAGGAAAGTGCTAGAAAGAGGGAAAAAGAAAAGGAAGTGAAATACCTGGAGCATTTGAAAAGTATTTTGTAGTATCAACTCTTTGGTTAAGGAGCTTGGGAAAGAGTGAGAAGGAGGGATGTAAAGGAAAAAGAATGCATAACGAAAGCAAATGAGTAGGAAAGAAACTGAAGGAGGAAAATGGAATGAGGGAGACAGAAAAAGAAGGTAAGGAAGTGGAAGGTGAAATAGATGCAGGGAAAGCATGTGTGCTTCTCTCTCTTAAATTAACACTTTTAATAATACCGTACAATAAAATAATTGACATACCTCTGACTGAGAATTTGACTTGAATGGTCCAACCTTGAGGCTGTTGAGCTTTGCAAGAACCTTCTTAGGTGTATGCGAGGGACTGTCGTTTGGAGTAGGCCCCTTGCCCTTCTCCCCTTCTCGCCTATCACAGCACACTTATATTAGTATTCACATAACAAACTATGATACTGGGATAGAACCTGTTTCACACTTTCAGTCTCCCCTGAACATTGTAACAAGTAAATCTGATAACACTACCAACACATTTCTAGAGCTCGCTGCAATTTCCTGTGTTAATAGACCTTGAATTTTTAGTCCTTAAGAACCAAATCTTAGATACCTAACATACTATCTAAACTGATCAAAATAGGCACTAATGATGGCATTATAGGACAGCTAAAAATAAAGTTTTCACAAGATAAACATTTGATTTTATGTATCTAAAACATTTTTCCATTTTCTAAAATCAATTTAAGTTTATAAATGCAATTAATTAGTGAGCATTGAAAAATTACTCCAAGTAAATTTACTAAATTATATGGCTAGAAATTTTTTTATTATGTTTTAAATGATTGATTTAAAGTTGCTCATGGACAAGTACCTTGTTTATCTGGACTAGGTAGGGTAGTAATAGTGGGGTTTTAAGGTGCACAACTGCAGTGGTCATTAATGCCCAAAGAAGAGAACAAAATGAAAACTACAACTACTAACTCTGCAGTCTAAAACCTTTCAAACATTAAAAGGTCACCTAACAATGCCAACAAATATAAAAGGGCTAGCCTCATAGCTCAGTTGGTAGAGCACCTTCCTGCTGTGCAACGGTCCCAGGTTCAATTCCCATTATTATCCCACTGCTGCAAGTTAGTGAAGCTCTGTTAACATCAGGACAATACTCCTTGGGTGTGAAACAGGTTCTGGATAAGAGACAAAAGGGTGCTAGTGCAGTGCTGAAAAAGCTACGTAACTATAGCAACTGCTAACATGCACGCCACAAAGATCTTCTCTACCTCTAGAACTCAAGCTACAATACATTTCAAAATACAGGGCAATTCTTATAAAACCAAATACAACAGAACTACTTAGTAACGTAGAAACTTTAAGGCAGATTCATTTCAAACCAGTTTTAAAATTAAGTGCATTTAATTCACCTTATGTATATATCAACAGTAGAAAAATAGTGTTCCTCCAAAAATCAAAATATGGCATATTCTCTTGAAGAATGTTTGTTTATTGGAAAGGCAGAATCAGACTGAAAAATTCAATGCCACAGCTGAAATTAATCCATGGAACTTAGGGTTTTCATACCACTGCTCTAACCAACAGAGCTACCATGAATAACATACAGTACAGCATTAAATCAATAAATTTATTTGAAAAAATCTTTTTAATTTAAACAATTAAATTACTACATTTAACTGTGGAAGATTCAAACATTTGTGAATAGATGCCTTAGTATATCTTAGAGATACACTGGCCAAAGGTGGTGTCAAATGAAAAATTCTGTAAGCTAAACACATCAGCTACCAATTGACCAACAAATCAACAAAAAGTGGAATGAGTTGGTCATAAGCTGCAAGACAACCTTGAATGACCGGAAGACAACATAGACAGGTTCTGTAGTGGAAGAGGAGAATTAGCAACTTGGCTGTAGATGCTGAAAGTTGAAACGCACAGCGCAACATAAAACCAGATGGCAAAACCTTATATTAGCTCTATGCTGCTCAACAGGAGTTTTATGGACTCTGAAGACAGCTGTTGTCTAGGTTTAAATACCATACAATTGGCCATACATATTTCTTCCAAACAGATGAATGACATGCATTTGGAATGAACCCAAATTTAATTTGTTTCTTTCAAAGTTTAAGTACACATTACAGCAATATTCAATGAAATTTGAGAGGTAGAACTGGAACTTAAAAATTCAATGCCACAACTGGGATTTGAACCACAGACCTTCCGCTTACCGGGCAGACGCTCTAACCACTGAGCTATTGTGACAAACTGCCAGAATGGCATTAAATTCTCAAACCAGTTCGTATTTCTCCTGGTAAACCACAAAGGCAGTCTCACATCAGAGACAAATTACCCCAATGGTGACTTACTATTGTAAGTACTTTATATCCCAGGATTAATTAACCTTCAGAATGGTAATTATTATTTATTTATGCCAACAAACTTACTGTTGGTGTTTTTAAATGAACTGGTTTGAGAATTTAATGCCATTCTGGCAGTTTGTCACAATAGCTCAGTGGTTAGAGCGTCCGCCCGGTAAGCGGAAGGTCTGTGGTTCAAATCCCAGTTGTGGCATTGAATTTTTAAGTTCCAGTTCTACCTCTCAAACTTTGCCCACACACGGCTTGTGTGTTTAAAAACACCAACAGTAAGTTTGTTGGCATAAATAAATAATAATTACCATTCAATGAAATGTTTGAACATGTTCATACAAGGAATTAGATTTTTCTTGTATGTACTTGTAACAAATAGGCAGCTACTCATGTGTACTTTCAAGGTCATCTCAGACTAATAGTGCATGTACTTCATTACTGCTCTTTGTGTTACTGGAACTCAGTTATTTGCATTCGGCACATTCAAGGCTTTCCTTTTTTTTCCAAGTTAGCTGAAATGCATTTTGTTTATGAGCAGAAAGAAAGAAACTCACATGGAGCAGCATGGCTACATGCATGATATACAAAAGCAGCAACAGCATCCTTCTACCTTCTGGTCTATCCACCAGTATATGAAAAATGGGAACCCTGACAATACACAGACCTAATGCAAGTGCAAGATGAGACAGCGCACAGATGAAGAGGAAGACGTACTCCAAAGGATTCAAAACAATCCTTCAGCTACAATGCATGCTATTTCATGTATTGTTGGCATAAATCATATCAGCATATGGTGAGCAATACAGGAAGACATACTCCATCACTTCCCTCTTCTGAAGGTACAGACTTAAGCATCAATGGTTTCCTTGTGCCATAATTGGGTCTCAGAACACTATGATGAACAACTGAACTACTTTTCACAAGTAGTCTTTAACAATGAGTGTTGTTTCACAAGGGAAGGAATGTATTAAACCAGAGAAATAGCCACACTTGGCATCATGTAAATGTTCATGTGACTGTTGAGAGGCACTATCAACACAAACTGGTGTCAATGAGATGGCATAATTTCAGAATACATATTCGGACTATACTTCCTTCTTCTGCAGTTAAATCAGTATATGTAACACCAATTCCTCATCGATATGTTATCTGGGTTTCAGGAGGATATTCCTCTTGACAAAACCAGATGTGGTTCCAGCATGATGGAACTACTACTCAATTTGACAAGGATGTTAAAGATCATAACATGTTTTCAGGATGTTGGATTGGACGTGGAGCTGATATTACTTGGCCAACCTAATCTCCTGATCGCACACCTGCAGATTATTTTCTGTGAGGACACATCAACAGCCAAACCACTAGTCAGATCCTAAATCCAACCCTGAGAATGGGCATTAATTGCTTAAAAGAAGATGGTTTCCAGTTTATATGACAAACGTGTCACTCCCTCCAGTATGTGACCACTATAATTGCCCTGATTGCTTATGGGGCTATCTTAAAGGAAGTCTGTTCTGCAACCATTCCCAAATGCTGCAACCGCTCAAGCACAGTATCAGGAAGGGAATTAAAAACACTCACTTTGGGTTGTGTTGAGCAAAGAAAGACTCCTACAAATTTCATTACTTTTTTAGTTATTCACAAAACATTAGGTTCAGTTCCATAAGAATTACCCTGTATTTATTTATTTTTGTTAACATTCCTTCAAATTGTCACGTTGTGGTACTCTTATCCTCACATGTGCACTTCCATCTTAAGGAATATAAGACTTCTCCACAGAATGCAATGTAAATAATGTTATGTGGTAAATTACATGGAGTCATTTACTACTGTATTGAGCTAACTGTAAAAATTTAATAATGTTGCATATAACCTTGTTGTTAGAGCAACAATATGTAAATATAAAAATAATTGTTGCACCTGAATGTACATACAAACTGGCTTGTTTGCAGAATGCTGCTTGACCCAAGTACAGCAATTATCACTTATTTTTAGCAATTTTATTAATGTTGGTAACTCTGAAATCTGGTAACTTTCTAATACCACAATTTATATTTTCTACATTTTTCAATAATTGTTTTGAGTGTTTAAAAATAAAAGAACAGATTTCAATTTTGTATTATGGAAATACTACCAGAGAAACACATTGTGCATGTCACTGGATAGAGGAAGGTTCAAAGTTTTATACAGCCACTATATACTCAACAGGAGCACCACTTGTTGCACAAGAAACACTGAGATGGTACTCCATTTCATTCCATACACATACTGTTCCCTGTTTATTGAATTGAGGGCTGCAATGATTTCTGCAGTTGCAGAGTAGCTGCCATAGGTGCGACAAACACTATCTTTTATGTGTCCCCAAAAGCTTGCACTTGAACAATGGACTGAGATCTTGCAAATTCCAAAACACAAAATGCTTTTTCCTGTGGTGAAGCTGCCATGTTGCTGTAAACAAACAGCACAGCTGTGACCAAACTTCGAACCTTCCTCAATAGAATGACATGTGCAATGTGTTTCTATCTATGCTAGTTTTTTTTAATACGAATTTGAAATCTGCTCTTTCATTTTTAAACACAATGTACATTTTCAGAGCACGCTAAATAAAAGCTAAAGGTTTTGGAAATGCATGCAGCCTGGTGTCTACTGGGTGTTCAAATAGATTTGAATGCTTAGTTATCAAATGTTGGCAGTTTATTATTAAAGAGAAGCTTATGCACTTTCCCAAAAATAGCACATTTGATAAAGTCATCTTCTTTTACTATTCTGGCTTAGGTGTTACATTTCTTTCTTAGTGTTAGCAAAGCTCCCATTTCCTTTCTGCAGCAGTTTGTTATAAACAGGGTGAAGATTTTGATGACATTTCATCTTTTTTCCTTTACATCCTTGACAATGCCTGTAAATATATAAATCTTGGATATGAGCTTCTGATTCCAGAACTGTAAAGTTTTCACATCATTGTTTGGTATTTTTCACTGTTTTAATCTCTTGGATCATTTTTAAAAACTTTTAAGACATTTTTTATCATTTTTTAAAATTTTAAAGTTATTTTTAGTCATTCTAACAAGTTTTACGATTCTTCAAAATATGTCTTTCATTCATGGATAGGGAAATAAAATATATTCTTTTTCAAGCTGTCACTCACTGCCAGTAGCTGTACACACAATATATTGCATTATCTCTGCTTACATGTCAGTAAATTATGCGGGGCTCTGGTTGGGTTGCATGACCTCATTGCAGCAAAGGGGAAGTCCCTAAATCTGCTTGGGTAACCATTATCTTCTCGTTGCATGTGTCTGACTGCTTCAGTAAACCAACAGGTCTTATGGTTGCACTTTTGGTGACTTCAAGTTATCTATTTACGTGCAATAATGCCAAAAGTGAAGCCTAACAAGGCTGCTAGTTTAAGAAATATTGTTAGGAAATTTAGGAACGAAATTTTTCTCAACAGATGGTTAGTATTATTTTGTAAACTTTGTGAGGTTAGGATGGCAGTTGAGAAAAGATTTACAGTGCAACAGCATATCAGCCATGAAAAACAAAAGCATGCAGTGGAAAATATTGACAAAAAGGAAAATTCACAATTACTACTTGCTCAGAGTTTAGGGGCAAAGGTGGGCACATCCTCCGATTTTCGTAAGGAATTTTGTGATATCTTAGTAACTGCAAATATTCCACTGAAGAAAATAAATTCCTCTAACTTAGAGAGCTTCCTAGAATGTCACATGGGATGTTCTTTACCAGATGAATCAATATTAGGAAAAAATTATATTCTTGTGTGTTATAACAAAACCATGGCAAGAATAAAAGATGAAATTAGAGGAAGAAGATCTTCGTTTCCATAGACAAAACCAGTGATGCTGAAGGTCAATATGTAGTAAATGTTTTAGTGGGGGTGTTAGAGCCATTTTGCTGACTTCTGAAATTCTACAGAAAGTAAATCATTCAAGTATATGTATTCTGCTTGCAAAGTTTATGTTCTTGCTGTGGCCTGTTGGAATCCAGCATGAACACTTGCTGCTTTTTGTAAAAGATGGAGCTCCATACATGATAAAAGTGGCTAAATCAATTCAGGACTTCTATCCAAAATTGGTGCATATGATTGTCTGGCACACGGTCTCCAGAGTCACAGAGGAAGTAAAGTCACACTTTCTACAAGTGAATCACTTATTTCAAATGTAAAAAAGATATTCATCAAATCCCCTTCACGCAGAGGACAGTTCAAAGCCCAATCCTCCAGTGTTCCTTTACCTCTGACACCAATAATGAGATGGCGCTCTTGGTTAGAAACTTGTTTTTACTTCTATGAACATCTTCAAACAGTGAAATCCTTTGTGAATTCGTTTGACACAGAAGACACCACAGTAATTGGTACAGATCAAGAAGTGTAAAGATGAATTAGAGGGAAAATTGGCTTATATTAAGGCAAATTTTGACTATCATCACCTATCAAGCATCTTCAAGAAAGGAGCATATCTCTGGAAAATTCCATAGCATTGGTTAAGAATGTTCAAGATAAATTGGATAGTGTGGTTGGTGACATTGGTGAAAAAGTCTCAATGAAAATTAGAAGTGTGTTGGACAAAAACCCAGGACACAAAACTGTGTGCGCAATCGTTGAAGTACTCTTAGGTGAATGTTTTAAAACAGCATAGATATGTGAATTAACACCCAGTGATCTGCCACTCTTAAAATAGGATCTTCGGTTAGTGCAGAAGTGGAACAAAGTTTCTCAAAGTTTGACAATGTTCTCGTGGACAACTATCAGTCGTTCACATTCCAGAATCTCCAGGTGTACACTGTCATCTACTGCAGTGCACAGGAGAGCTGTTAATTCAAGGTACCATTTTTATTAAACTATTATGTAACATGATTATGGGAATGTTTACTTTTAGGTCACTTTTCCTGCTTTTTAGGTCATTTTCTGACAATTTTTCAGCATTTTATAGGTAATTTTTACTGTTCTTTCTAGGTCACCAAAATCCGCAGCCTGGTTATAACCTAACAACATAATTTGTTTCCTGCCACTTTTAACAACTTAACTTTAAAATGCTTTACTATTTCCCTTTTGCTATCACTCATCAAGCTAACAGCATTAGTTTATCGACTTGATGACTTATCGAAAAGAGAGATTAACAACACATACTATTAAACTAAAGCTACAAGCTCTTTTATTATTCATATTATTTACCACTTCACATTAATCAAAAGTTTCAGAGTATGTCTAACATTATTCTTTAAAACTCACAAATAATTGTGCATATTTAAGGTATGGCAGTGTTTTGGTTTTCCACATATTGTGGACTGACTTAAGATGTGTTTAGAGTAAGTTGGGTTCTAACGGTAAAACAAGTATTCATGTTCGTCAGAAGGCCCATTATTTTATTGAATTTTGTTTGAACTGTTTTTCTACAGTTTCAGAATCTGAGTCAGTCATTTAGGGAAGAAAGCAAGAGAGTGGGCCAATATCTTCAAATACTGTAGGTTGATGAGTTTGTTTTTTATTTTATCTAATCACTATGGCCCATAGCATGTAGCTGTATTAAATGGTTTATCATCATATCACAGATTAGGAATTTCTTCGTTCGGCTTCACTTATCTTTCCATCTCCTCATGGGTCTTCCAACGCTTCTTCTTCCAATCAGTTGGTACTCGTAACACAACTTAGGGAAACATTTTTCATCCATTCTTTGTATATGTTGTTTCCATCAGCTTCTATATTCCTCTATTTTTTCATTTATAGTAAGAATAAATAGTTTGTTTCTAATTTCTTCGTAATTTATTTTGTCCATAATTTGTACATCTCTTAATTGCTCTTAGGTGTCGCATTTTGTCTGCACTTCTAATCCTTTTTTATTAACCATGCTTCACACCCATGCATCAATGCTGGCAGAGTCATTACTTTGTAAAGTTTTAAATGTGTTTCCTTCCTTACCTTTTTTTTTTATGCTCTTGCTAAAGCTCGACAAATATACTGAAATTTATTTACTTTACTATTTAGATCTTTATTATTACTACTATTATTACTATTGTTATTATTAATTATTATTATTATTATTATTATTATTATTATTATTATTATTATTATTATTATTATTATTATTATTATTAATTATTATTATTGTTATTATTACTATTATTGTTATTATAATTATAATCATCATTATCATTATTATTAGTTATGTTGCATCCTACGTAATTAAATTTGTTTGATCTAATGTATTATTAACATTTTTTTTTATCGAACTGGCTGTTTACCATGGAATGCCATTATCTTTGTCTTATTTATCGAGATCCTAAGTCCATATTTTTTTTTTTTTACTGTTTCTCCTAGTTCATATACACGTGTTTGTAAACCATCTTTATTTGTTTGTGCAATTATTACATCATCTGCAAAGAGCAGCATATTCATATTGTTTGATGCCTTTTGGTATTTTTGCTTTTACTTCTCTAAGAATATCGTCCATACAAATATTAAAAAGTAGCAGGGACAAACAGCACCCTTGTCTAAGACCACCATTAATAGCCATTTCTTCTGAAAATCGTTTATTTCTGAATTTTATTTTTACCTTAGTTTCTCCACCTATGTATACCTTTATTAGGTATTTGTGTATGGGTTATATTAGTCTATCACACGTTTTTGTCTGTGTACAATTTCTTTTGTTTATTTTGTGGTTCCACTATCACATACACTTAATTATAAAAAAACTAATACAATAATTCAAGGTTTATGCTGTTAACATATTGCATAAATGGCTCCAATAGTTGTTCACAATGTTACTGTGGTTTTTTGGTGAGTTGTCTCTGCTTCTGGTTCTCGCCTTAAAGATACTTTGCTGCCATCCAATATTGGGTATTCCCATAGAGCGTGATCAACGGTTTGTTCAGTGCTGTTGCATGGACATCTAGGACTTTCAGAAATCCCTAATTGGTGGTAATAAGGCCTTAGTTTTCACGTCCAGTTAGGATAATTGTTATGCATGATGTAAAAGGTATTGCTAACTGGGTATGGAAAACTAAGGCCTAAGTTGAGTGTTATTGGAATCAAATTAAAAGTAGAAAAAGAGTCATTAATAATACAAAACAGTCACTTTTTAAATATATACCGACTAAAATTTTTTGACTTGAAAATCACAAAAAAGGCAAATAGAATCTACAAGGTTCTACAGAAAACCAACAGAAACAATTACATCAAATCCAATAGCTACAACACAAGATAACACAAACAGGCAGCTTTAAACAGTTAATGCACAGGCTCATGAACATACCACTTTCAGCACCGGAATACAAAGCAGAGTATAAAAAATAATTGAATCGCATAAATAAATGGTTTCCAAAAATCTGATATAGGAAAAGGTAAACATAGTAAAGAAGAAAAAATTAAAAGGGGGTGGAGGATTGCACATTGTGATTTGCTGTCTTCTCGCCACTATGAGAATCACTGCCAAGGTGAACTGGTCAGTTAAAGCTTGGTCACAGACACTTAAAAATGTCTGTTACCATCCCCTCCCAAGTGCAAGTTCGAATCTCGCTTAGGGTAAGTTATCCGGGTAAGGTTTTTTTCCAAGGTTTTTCCTATCCTGAGAAGACGAATGTCGGGTAACTTAAAGCTCCATTGACCACGGGCTCATTTGAGCATAATTTCACCCATTTCATTTCATTCATTCGTCCGAGATGACACAATGTTGGAGGACGTTAATTTAAAAAAAACACACACACACACACACACACACACACACACACACACACACACACACAACAAGGTGTGAGTGTATGGTATGAGCTTTACGAGTGACGACATGGTGTGCAGCAAATTTAGAGACGGGCAAACACCTGTTCATGATGAATATGGTCAGAAACGGAAGTGACTGATTATCCCCCCTACAGCTCACACCTAGCACCAAATGACTTCCATCTTTTTGCACAGATGGAAAAGCTTCTGGAGGGATGTCCTTAAAAAAGTACCCACAGATGTATGACAAATTCGAAAAGATTTTTAGAGAACACAATCCAATTGGCTTCAATCAACAAATGTACTATAAAAGGCATACTTGGCTCTACCACTGAAGACAGTATACCTCTAAATAGAAAATGCAGAATCTATCAAAATAGAATACAGTAACTGCAACCAAATTTATATAAGGAAAACTAGGGGAAACTTGGAAACAAGGGCCAAACAACATTTCACATGCATAAAGCACAAATACCTAGAAAAATTGGCAGTTGCCATCCAGTTTTGGAAGAAAAATCATGACAATCTAGAACCAAAACTATTAAACTATATTACAGAAACTCAAGAATTGTCAACATACAAACAGATCTTCATCTGGAAAAACAAGAAAAGAGTATTCAATTTTGATATTCCTTGGAGCAATCTGTTGTACAAGTTCCAAGAATCACCATCAGAGCAGTCCATGGAAGATCAAGTTTAATGACTAAAATCAGTCAATGTTTGGTTGAAAATGAAGGAAATTGGTCTCCAAAACATCTTCCAGGAAATTTAAAACGTGAATGTTATTAATGGATTCATTTTCTACTTTTAATTTGAGTGGTTCGGTGTGAAAAATGAGTTGAGATGGACTGTGAAGAGAAAGAATGAATTTAACTGTGGCTAATAATTGGACATTGATTTCTATTTAAATGCATATTTAGTTTACCTTTAACATGTGATGTGGAATAAGTTTTGCAATATGTTTCATGATCTTCTGTGCTTGCTTGTGTGTATGTTTTGTAATGCATATAATTGCATATTTTTGATGTTGCTGCACATTTCATTTTTCCATGTAATCAACATATAACAGACTCATTTTAAAATTTTTTTGTTTTAAAATCAATATTTTATCACATTAGGACATAATAATATCACTACCATGAAGATACTATTTGCGAAGGGACTTGGCTGTTATAGTCTGATTTTTAAAAGAAGATACATGGCAGCAGTCAAGCAAGGGTGATTAAAGGTAAGAGGGGAACGTCGTTGCTATGGAAACGTAAACAAAGGTTGCCAAATTAGCCACACTGATAAATAGTTTACTGCTCAGGTCAGTTATCACTAAGCGAGTGCAGGGAACGGAACTTGTTTGGATTTTCAGTTGCATAGTGTGTTGTTAGCCTACTTCGTTAAAAGACAGTGAATTCAAATTACTTTATTCGTATTGAGAACAAATTACCTTTGTTTTGATGGTAGGGTACTAGAGATTACATGTGCATGTTTTCGCTGCCGTAAGATAAACCTGAGCGTTTGTTTATATGTCTTGAATATTGAGGGTTATCACTATCTGCTTATTGACAACACTGCAGCTCTCCACGTGGAGAAGCTGGCATTTGACATGTAGCTTCTTTTAAAAATCAGACTATACCAAGGTACATATCAAGTTATAGTTGAAGCCACATAAAAGCACATAAAACTGGATTTCTGTTTGCATGAATCCTTATCAATTCTCTGTGAGGTTCAGAGTAAACTTGAGAGTGCTCCTTTAAATATGCAAGAAAATTAAATTGTAAATTGTAGTGTTTTAGAGCAAAATTGTGACAATGTTTTGTGCTCTGTGGATGGTGAAAACATAATGTTTAAGAAACTTCCAAATTTTAATTAATAATATCTGTAGACTTTTCAACACGCAAACTTGCGTAAAGTGATTGTCAAACTCACACCTAAGTATTCAGAGAAAATGATCACTGTATATCGCAAATCAAATTACAACTACTGGAATGATGTCTAAGGAAGAATGAATGCAAATACCAAAAAAGCGTAACCTTTAAAGTTAACAATTTTAGTGTATGCTTAGTGCATTTTTTTTTTTAAAATTACAGAGCATATTTTAGATATTTTTAATGCATAGAAATTCAAGTCTAGTAATAACTTTTAGTTAATAAATCTGCATCAATTATAGTGTTTGCCTCATGAATGAGTGGCCAGAATCAAATTTCAGTAGACACACAAATTGTGATTTTTTCTTATGACTTTTCCAAATAAAAGAACTAAAAGCTTATTAAGTAATAACACAAGTCTCTTAGTGCAACTTTCAAATTGGTCTCTTTTTGATTCTTAAGTTCTTATTTACTTGGTATACTCATATATTACTTCAATTTTTTATAGGCAGATTACTGTGCTTAAATTGTGCGGTTTTTGCAACAGAGAAATTTTAGAACCCAAATGGTGTAAATGTGTATACTATGTGATTGTCTAATGACACTCATTCTAGGGCTAAAGTAGATACCAAAAATATTTGAACACCAGTATAGTTTATCTTATCAGCATCCAGTTGAGGGAAGTGATATGACTAACTTCTGTCTGAACATGCCTTTCCTGTGTTTTAACATTCTTATTTCAGATGCAGACTTGCACACTTTAGTATTCACTTATTTCTTTGGTCACACAATATCTTAAAGAACAAAATAAAGAAATGTACTGTATTGGGGACACATGTCTACCATGCTTGCATTTTCAAACATTTTAAAATTTAGGAATTGTAACTTTTATAACACAAATAATGAATCTTAAAATATCTTGCAGGCGTCTATGATATAAAATAAATAATTTCAGTTTCAAGACAAAAACAATCACAATCACAGTAAAATATACAAATTAAATGGCTTCTCAACATTTCATACATGTCCTATAAACTTGCTCACTGAAACTTCAAACATTTCTTAAGAAGTCTTTTTCCAACCTCATACAAAAGTAATGCACTTTTGCAGACTTCTCTTATAAACTAATCTTAAATTTCTGTTAACAGCTTCACTTGTTTTCTGCTCATTTAAATACAACTGACATAAGATAAAATTAACAGATCTCTGGGGGTATCATGTCTGCCTCACATTCAAGAGGTCCTGAGTTCAAATCTTGGTTAAGGTAGGTTACCCAGATAAGGTTTTATCTAAGATTTTACCTTTTCCTGAAAGATGAATGTCAGGTAACTCTTAAGCTCTATGAACCACAGGCTCATTTGAGCATCATTTCACCCATTTCATTCGTTGTCTGATGACTTAATTGACTAAAAATAAATAAAACTGTTAAAAAAAATAAGAAATACCAAGGAGAATGATCTGTGAGGATATTTTTATCAAGAAGCATGCAGATCAAGTTATCAACTTTGATTATCTACTTTGCTACATAGTATATGTAACCAACTGAGATTATTAATTTCAGTCAAGTTGGTGTTGGCAATAGTGACATATTCTCCTTTGTTATACCTGCATCATGTGATGTTTATACGAGGGTTGTTCAATAAAGAGTGATCGTAATGCTTTTCTTGACAACATACCTTTACTCATCCTTATAATTTTGATGGTCCTTCTCAAAATAGTCTCCCTTGGATGTAATGCACCTGTCTCAAGTGTTTCCACCAGTCAGTCAAAACATGCTGGAAAACATTTTTTGAAAAGTCACCTCCGCAGCTTTCATTACTGCTGCTGATGATGATGGATGATGCCTCCCACAAAGGTGTTTCTTCATGTTAGGAAATAGAAGAGTCACACAGGGCTAAATTCGGATTATAGGGAGGGTGAGGGACACACTTCACATTGAATTTTGCAACATACTCAGCAACAACGTTAGCAATATGTGGTGGCACATTATCATGGTGCAGCATCCAGTCTATTTCACAAAGATGTGGTCTTTTGCACCCCATATGTTTTCAGGACATCCCTGTAGTATTGTCCAGTTGTGTGTGCAGGTACAGCATGCTGATAATCCATTTCATGAATATAAAAAAATGAGATGACCATAACTTTCCCAGCAGAAGCAACCACTTTTGCTATTATGAGGGTTGGTGATGGAGATTTCCACACTGAGCTTTGCTATTTGCTCTCAGAATTAAAATATGACCAAATTTCATCAGCAGTCATTACCTTCAAAAGAAACTCTGGATCTTCCTCTAACATCAACTTTAACTGCATGCAGACCTGTCTGCAAATGTCCCTTTTTTCAGGAATCAAGTCTTGGAACCCATCACACACAAACACGTCTCATCTGTAAATTTTCTGTCACCATCTGAATGGCATCTAGTGAATTTTTTAGTATTTGAGAAAGTTTTCTTGAGGTCCATCCTCTCTCACAATGACAGCAGCGGTGTTGAGGTTTTCTTCCATAAGAGCAGTAACTGGAGCACTGAGTCCACCTTTCTTGTCTTCCCTCTTTAAACAACTTAAATTATCTTAGAGCTGTGATATAGGGAAAAACAGAGTCGCCATAGGCCTCATGTAACATTGTATAGGCCTCAGTTGAAGATTATTTGAAATGAAAGCAGAATTTCAAAGCCGCATATTGCTCCTCACGCATCACCTCCATTATTGCGGTAAGCGATACTGAACATGTCTCTATTTGTCCAACTAACAGGCGGGAACCAGGAGTAGCAACAGTGAAACTACTATGGCATGTATGTTACAGATTAAGCTAACAGAATACCATAAAATTAAATTCTAGCACAAGAAATTATGTTTGTAAAAAAATTGTGACCTTGTATTTAGCATTCCCCATAGCCTAGTTCACCTGAGTGTATGTGCAGGAATGTAAAAGCAAAAGTGTGTGCATTTTGCAATTATAGATCACTGTAGGAATAAAAGAGTTGACACAGCTAGAGAGAACTTCGTTTTAGAGTGCATCAAATAACAAAGTAAATCTGCACTGACATACATATAGAATGTAGTTACAGCTAATTGTTACTGGTAAGCATTAATGTAATATAACTGTAAAATTGATAACCATGAAAACAAACGGCTTATTCGTTACATTTAGCCATTAATGCACTATAACCATCACTGTTATAACAGTTACTTGAAACTAATTGTCACAACCCTACTTACAAGGCTTAGTTGACTGCCACTATTTTTTTACATTGTTGGTGGTTTCACAGCATGAAGTTACTTTTCAAGTCATTTAATGTAATGTTTCATTACACACGTCAGTATTGTTTGCATTCTGTAAGCTTACCTTCCATCATTACACTTCCATCATTACAACAAGTTGCGAAGTTATTTATAATATGAAAGATGTTTACAGTAACATATCCCTTTTTACTTTCTCTACTGGTAAGTAGGGGAAGTATTGTATTCCACCCAAAAATGTGATGACGAGATTTCACCGGAAATATATGTTTTGAGACCCCCTGAATCCAAAAAAAGCATTTTTAGAAATAGGCGTGCATGTGGGCGGGCGGGTGTGTGTGCGTGTGTCTGTGCGCGCGCGTGTGTGTGTGCGTCTGTGGACAGCATAACTCAAAAATTAAAAGTAGGTTAAAAACCAAAGTTGGTATTTAAGTTTAATATCTTTCAAGGATTTCTTGTAGGTTGAACCATTTCGGAGATATTCCTTGTTATGTGTGAGAGTTTCGAAAAACAACTTTCGTGAAATGGAACATCGTTGTTAATTTTTTAATATGTTAAGTGTGCAAATGGAACGGGATCTCAAAGCTATAAAAGATTTGACTATCGTTCAAAGCCTACTGTATTCCCATATTCCCCTTGTACCCAGAAGGAAATAGACAGTAAAATCATTTATGCAAATGTTTATCTCAACCAGTGGAAGAAGATACAGGAATAAGAGTTTCTAAGAATGGTTAGTACAACAGTAGAGAAAGTCATGTGAGGGCAACACACAAGATTTTTTTAACAGCAGGTCATGTGTAACATCTCCGAAACCAACTCATTTTTCATAATCATATGAAATCATGTTACTGTAAACATCTTCCAATAATAAGCAATGTGTTAACAAGGTTTCAATCATTGCTCTGGATTTCATTATTTTGTCCTCTGCTTCTAATGACTATAAAAATAAAAGCAGCATATTTTGTATTGCCAATTTGACTCAACTATATACATATTCATTACAGTATTCCTTTTAGCGAGCAAAGTTTCAAAACCTACAGCCTTGATTTGGAAATATTTAGTTGCAACCGTGAAACGAAGATTAACTTGAGAGGCAGAATCAGAACTGAAAAATTCAATGTCATAGCCAGTATTTGAACCATGGATCTTGCGCATCTCGCACACCTGCTCTAACCATTAAGCTCCCATGGCCAACTTGCCAGTATGACATTCAATTCCCCAAGTGATTCGTCTTTCCTGGTAGATCACAAGGGAATCTCACAAGGGATGACATAATCATGAGTACTTCATGTCCCAGGTCTAAATAATCTTTAGATGGCAATTGTTATTTTTGTATGCCAACCAACTTACTGCTGGTCTTTTTAAATACACCTCTCAAACATTGCTCACACATGGTTTATGTGTTTAAAAACACCAGCAGTACGCTGGCTGGCATAAAAAAATAAAGATTAACTTAACTACTCTTAATGTTATACCAACTTCAACTAAATTGATAAATCGTATTCAAACTCTTCTCTATAACATTTTAATTCCACACCTGCAAAGGTTCACTTAAAGATGTAAAATTTGTACAAGACTTCTGATCTAAATTTCTCTTAGGTCCAGCTTCACCAACCAATGCTAAATTTTAACACAATGTTAAAATGATTTAACACTGAGGTTAATGACAATTCTGCTTCATTGAACAATGTTA